>JARFIW010001219.1:0-600000 GCA_036346225.1 Platerodrilus igneus
CATAATCCGGCTGATCCTGCATCTCGGGGATTAATGCCAAGCGCGGTTATCTCATGTTCGCTATGGTGGGCGGGGCCTGAATGGCTTCACTACCCTAGTGACTCGTGGCCGCCTCAACCAACATTGTCAACCTCAATTGCTGAGGTAACTACGGAAAAGAAGATCCTAACATTTGTCGCTCAAGCAGATCCAAACGTCATTGACATTTTACTAAGCCGCTTTTCATCGTTATATAAAATCCAAGGCATCGTGGCTTACATTTATAGATCTTCTAAACCCATGGCTCAACGTCATACGGGTCCCTTAACAGACATTGAATTACACAATGCTCTCATGATTATCGTTCGGCATGTACAAAATGTTACATTTTCAAAGGAAATAGCTTCGATCAAGGCAAACCGTAAATTACCTAAAAGCTTGCGAAAACTTTCTCCATTTGTTGATCCACAAAACATCTTAAGAGTAGGTGGGCGCTTGACACATTCTTCGCTTTCCTATTCCGAAAAGTTTCCTGCGTTATTGCCTCAGCGGCACCGATTAACCGAACTTATCATTCTGTCAACTCATGAAAGGTATTGCCATCCCGGTGTTAATACCACAGCGTATCTTATCCAACAGAATTTCTGGATCCTTTCTATTAAACATTCAATCAGAAATTATTTATCATCCTGTCATAGATGTTTTCGTACCAAACCGGTCCTGGTAACTCCTCCTATGGAGACCTACCGGCAGCACGTATTACCCAGATCAAAACTGCACATGGCACATTAAAACGACCTTTGGTCAAACTAGCGCCGCTACCGGTATTTTAACTTTATTTTATGTTTAGATGTATATACACATTTTTTACATGTATAGTAGTATATTATTTTTACATATTTGCTTATTTACATATATATTTTTATTTTTTGCATAGTTGGTAATATCGCTCGCTGTAGTGCACCACCCTATCTTTTGTTACCTCCTTTCCTAGCAAGGTCAAATCCCATGTGATTTCCTTCACCCAACCTACTTCCCTCCTTTTCAAAATTCTATGAATTTGGTGGGCGGTATGTTACGTCGTCATCGAACAATTCGGTATTTTGTGACAATAAATACTTTGTGCGTGCATCCTACAGTTTGAGTGAAACATTTTATATACCGGCAATAACAGTGCATAAAGTGACAGTCGTACTCGAGCCTTTAGAGAAGCAAGTCGCCTTCGAACCCTTGAAAAGGACGGTTGTGTTAGAACTTTGAAAGCGAGACCGACACCCGGTCGAGCGTGTTACTGGTTCTCCGTAAAAGCTTTTGTGCGTGAAAGTGTCTATTGCCCCAGCGGCGCAGGACAAAGCTTTGTGCGTGAAAGTGTCTATTGCCCCAGCGGCGCAAGACTTAAGGTATTTATACCCTTCCTTAATTAGTTGGTAGTTGTCTTTTTTTGTTATTACATAACCGCTCCACCATTATCGTTATTGCTATAAAAGCAATTGGTCCTTCATTGTAATTTGCATATTTATATTTATACACACATTTATATCAACCTCCTTAACCCCAATTAATCACCTACTGTCCAGGCTTCACATCCGTACAGTGCTGTGCTCCACACATATGTTTTAAGCAATCTTTTCCTTGTTTCTATGTTTGTGGTCTTTGAGCACAGTAGTTGCTTTTTCTTGTTAAATGTAGCACGACCTTGTGCTAATCTTTGTTTTATATCTTTTGTGCTTTTCCCATCTTGCGTTATTTGGCTTTCTAGGTAGCAGAAATCCTTAACCTCTTGTATGTTAGTGTTACATACTTGTATTCTTGTTTTTGATTTATTTTCCCCACCTTTGCATACTAGAACTTTCGTTTTAGTTTTGTTAATTTTCATACCGTATCTCTCTGTCAGAACCGTTTCCATTTCATTAAGAGCAGATTCTAACTCTTCTTTGCTAGACGCTAATACTGCTATATCATCTGCAAATCTAGGCATATCAATTTTTTGTCCTTGCATAGTAATTCCAAATGTCTTCCTGCATTTGACAGTATTCATTGCCTCTACTAAGTACAAGTTAAAAATCAATGGGGATAGGGCACATCCCTGTCTCACCCCTTTCCTAATGTTTACTTCTCTACGTTCCTGCTCTAATTCTATTACTGCTGTTTGCTCTTTGTATAAGCTATGTACTATTCGTCTATCCCTATAACTCATTCCAATCTTTTGAGTATTTCAAACATTTTTCCATTTTACATTGTCGAAAGCTTTTCCAAATCTACAAACCCTATATACACGCTTTCCCCTTTTCTATTGTTTTCTCCATTATCACTCTCAGAGCTAAAATAGCCTCCCGTGTTCCCCTGTTCCGCCTAAACCCAAATTGGTCTTCTCCTATTATTTCTTCCGCCCGTTTTTCCATTCGTCTTTGCACAATTCTAGTTAATATTTTTGACACGTGTGCTGTCAAACTTATTGTTCGAAAATTTTCACATCTATCCGCGCCTTTCTTTTTGGTATAGTAACTATGATGCTACGTTTGAAATCTTTGGGTATCTCGCCTGTCTCATACATATAGCTTACAAGTTGGAAGAGACGTTCTGTTACTGCTTGTCCAGCGGCTTTTACAGTTTCTGCTTGCACCTTATCTGTACCCGGCGCCTTACCATTTTTCAGACTCTTTAATGCTAATATTCAAACTCATCTCTAAGTATCGGATATCCCAAGTCCTCATTTTCAATGTCTGATTCCTGTTCTAATGCAGTTAGTTCCTCTCCTGCATATACATTCCCTATATATTCTTGCCATCTACCCACTTTCTCTACGTTTTCTATAATGACGTTTCCTTGTGCGTCCCTTATATTTTTGCTATACGGTTTTATATCCCTAAAATTGATTCTAATTAATTTGTATGCTTCGTCTGTTTTTCCTATTTCCATCTTCGTTTGTACCTCTTTGCACTTTTCATCAATCCACTGTTCTTTAGCTTTCCTGCATTTTCGAATAATTTCCCATTTTATGGCTTTGTATCTCTGTTTTCCAGTTTCGTCTGATTTATTTTGTATTTTCGTCTTTCTTCTATTAAATTCAGGATATCCTTTGTTATCCATGGTTTCTTATTTTCTTTTGTGTATAGCCCAGAATATCTCTGGCCGCCATGTCTAGGCTAGATTTAATGTTATTCCATTCTGTTTCTACTTCCTTAGTATCAGATACTTTCCCGATATCTATGAGCAATTCATTTGACTTTTTTTCGAATCTTTCTTGAATATCTTTATCTTTTAGTTTCTCTAAGTCCAAGTGCCTTATTCCGCTCCTTTTTTTCATATTCTTAAATTTAAGTGCGGCCTTCATAATTACGATGTTGTGGTCAGTATCTATATCTGCTTCTGGGTAGCTTCTACAGTCTTTTACTTGGTTCCTAAACCGTTGTCTAACAAGAATGTAATCTATTTGATATCTTCCTATATCTCCTGGCATCTTCCACGTATATCGTCTTCTAGCATGATGTTGAAATAATGTGTTTGTGATAATTAATTTGTTCTTGTCACAAAATTCTACCAGCCTATTTCCCCTGTCGTTTCTCGTGCCTAAACCAAATAAACCCACTACCGCTCCTTCCCTACCCTCACCTACCACGGCATTAAAATCCCCCGTAATTATTAAATTTTCATGTCTTTTACGTATCTTAATATGTTTTCGATATCTTTGTAGATGGCTTCTACCTCTTCGTCACTGTAGCTAGAGGTGGGCATGTATACTTGTATTATTACTGTGTTTACCGGTTTAGATTCTAATCTAACCATGAGTACTCTTTCGTTCTTTTGTAAGTAATTTTCTACGCAGTATCCTATCTTTTTCCGCATAACTATCCCCACACCCAAATTTCCTTCCTCTGCTCCTCTATGAATTACCCTGAAGTCTCCACTCCAAAAATCCCCCGCCTCTGGCCACCGAACTTCGCTAATCCCTACTATGTCTAGTGATAACCTATTCATTTCGATTTTTAGGTTCTCTAGCTTACCTACTTGCTTCATACTTCTAACATTCCACGCTCCGACTCGCAGAATGTTTCCGACTCTCTTTCCGATCGCATCCTCCGAAGTAGTCCCCTCCCGAAGATCCGAATGGGGGACTATTTTAACTCCGGAATCTTTTACCCCAGAGAATGCCATCATATTTATTACAATTTAAGTACGCTGTGTACTTGGGAGATAATGTGGTGGTTTCCGTTGCCTTCCACATCGCGGTAGTGTGTCTTGAACTGCCATACCGACCCCTATGGTCTCTGCCAATCTAAGTACCGAAAGAGCCGCTGCCCTCTTTCGGGGACCTGTCTTAGTCTGGTTCCTCACTAACGACCCTACTACTTTGGTTGGACCTGTGGTTTGGCTCTTTAGCTCATTAGAACACGCAAGCCATTTCACCTGTTCTATTAATTTAGAACTTCGTCAAGGTGCAGGTCCATTCGAAATGGTATATCCGGATATATGTCGAATATATGTAGGATGTTAGGTTAGGGTGAAATTGCCTCATAGGGTGAAATTGCCTCCGACCTAGGTCGGATGTGGACTTGTTAAGAGTTAGGTTAGGTAGTGTTGTCTGGAGTTAGGTTAGGTTAGTTGGACTTGTGTGGACTTAGGTTAGATAAAAGGAAAAATTGATAGGTTAGGGCAGCGCCGCGGCCGTGATCTGTGGAATTGGAATTACTTTCAGAGTTTTCATGGATTTCCATTTTGCTAAATTTTACTTCTATTGGTGTCGTTAAAGTTCAAAATTGTCGTAGTGGCGCAGTTGTTTTTTATATGTACTAACGCGGTGGGTGATTCTACTCCTTGTTGGAATGACATGTGATTTATGTTTCCTATGTCGCTTTTCGAATTTACTAAGACGTTTACTTGTTCTGTCCTAGGTTCGATGGTGTATTTTTGATCTGTTTGAATGTTGCTATTTTGAGATTGAATTAGTAGTTGTACGTGTTTCATTCTTAATAATCGAATTTTTATATCAATATTCACTCATAATTTTCTTAAAAGATCTATGCATATCAATCCGTCGTATTTGTCGTTAAATTCAAAAATGCAAAATTTGTGTTTCATTTTTTTGCATTGAAAGTTTTTGGTAAAGGTATATTCGCAATAAATTGGTATAATGTCGTTTTGTGCGCTGTTTTGATTTTTAAAAGGTTCTCTTTCTACAAAATTTAAATAATGTTTCCTCACGGTTTTGGAATTAATTAAAGTTTTTGTAGATCCTGTATCGATTTATAATTTAATTTCAGCATGAGGTATTTCTATGTAGGGTAAAATGTGTTGATTAAATTGTTTAAATTTATTACGTTTGATCGTATATGGTTCTGTCCAACTGAAAATTTGAGTACGCGTTTTCTTCCTCGTCCTCTTCGTAATTTTGGTAAGGGTTGTTGCATTCGTAGTTATCTGCGTAATATGCTTCATCTCTCTACTTAGATTCACATAATTACCTGTGTTCTCGGGTATAGCTTGATTGTTGAAACGATAAATGGTAGATGCGTATAAAAATCTTCTTTTATTATTGTTTCGTCTAATTTATAACTTCTAAACACATCCAATTTGGTTGGTCGAGACAACCCCGTTGTCAGAACTGCAGGATAATTAATCTATAATGGTAGCATTCAGGAAATGGGTACTACACGAGTTACCGTTTCTGCCTCGATCAAAGTGGTAGGCATCCAATGAAACTGAATAAAGCTATATGGGTTTCACTAGTGATACAAAATGCTACTTGTGAGTTGGGATTCTTTTAATGAGGTGGATATACTATCCCTATCGACGAATTTAGCTACCTCAGCGAAAGATTTAGCTGTCTTAGAAGCTCCATCTTTACTATCGAATGCACACCGACCGACTCAAGAATCCGATTTACAGGGAACTGCTCTTCTGGATGAACAAATGGTGATAACTCCGGAAGAATGGTGTAATATCGACGTACTATCTGAAATATCGCGGCTAGAACATCATCACGATTTGGAAAAAAAATGCAAGTTGAAGGCAAGAGATAATTCATGAAAAAAATTATATCAATAACAAAATCAGCGAACAAAATAGTTGTGCTGGGTGCAAACACGTTTAATGGGTATAAAATCGTATGTAGATTAACAACCGGGGCGATGTCATTCACGATTGATTTCAATATTAGCGAGTATAGCAATTTCATGTTCAAACTACCAAATATTATAGATAATATTCGATATTGGGAAGCTGGTAACGACCAGTTGCTATGCATGTTTAATAGGGTTATAGTATACTTAACTAAAAATGCTATGGTTAAAATAGTGGATCCTGTAAAATATACTTATTTAATCTACACTAGAACTCTTGGGTGGAATGGAGGATTATGTTAAAAATGTATTGAAAACATTAATAATTGTCTAAAAAAATGGATTTCCAAATATTGATACGTTTATATTAGATGTAGCCTTCCAACAACTTCATTCGAGATTGAATGTAAAACAAGCAGCATCTCATATTATTAAAACAAAATACAGTGATTTGAACACGGTATGTGAAGTTTTGCTAAAATACCCATGCTACATAGATTATAATGTGAGTAAAAAACTTAGATATATGGAGGAATACAATAGATATCCTAAATGAATATATTAAGTATTTTAAAAATGTATTATTTTAGAATAAGTTTTACTAAATTCGAATTGAAAATTAGAATATATACGTGAATGTCTATGTATAACAATATTTTAATTAATGTTACCAATAAGGAAAATTTAAAAATTAGGGTGTAATTGACTCGAGTTTTTCGTTTTAAAAGAACGCTTTTTTGATACATCTTGAGATTTTTTTACACCATTCGATGGATTCATATCAGACAATTTATTTATCACCAACGTTAAATTCTACTAGCGACATCACCTTTAATAATAACATTTACCCCGGTACTAGAAGTAGGAGGTATTTGACAGTTCTGGGCCCACATTTCCTCCAAAATCCCACATTTCCTCCCAAATTTACATGTAAATCCCCATAAGGAGGAAATGTGGTAGAGGGACTACTAGGAGGAAATGTGTTGGAGGGACTCCTAGGAGGAAATGTGAAGATGAATCTTAGCATCCACATTTCCGCACACAATCCACATTTGCTCCCACATCTGGACCAAATAGTTTTCTTCGTCTAACCAATGAATCTTTCGAGATAAACCTATCTTGTTTGGTATCAATTAATATTAGAATTTCCTCAGCTACCCGAATCTCTAGGAATTTTTTAGATAGCATCACCCCCAAGGGAGCTACCCCCATTTTAAGATTTTTTACCAGCAGCGATTTTATGATCGTCCACATAAATTTGTTATACATGTGGCACATCTTGTTAGTCTAGAATTTTACGCAGAATTCGAATCTGCAAACAGATTTAAAATAGGACCACCTTCTGCAAAGTTACACTTTAAAGCTCTAAATTTTGCTCTTTGCTCCCACATCTGAACCAAATAGTTTTCTTCGACTAACCATTGCATCTTTCGAGATAACCCTATCTTGTTTGGTATCAATTAATATTAGAATTTTCTCAGCTACCTGAATCTCTATGAATTTCTTAGATTGCATCATCCCTCAGAAAGCTACCTCAATTTTAAGATTTTTTACCAGCAACGATTTTCTGACCGTCCGCATAAATTTTTTAATCATGTGAAACATCTTGTTAGTCTAAAATTTTCGCAGAATTTGAATCTGCAAACAGATTTAAAATCGGACCATCCCTTACCAAGTTACACTTTAAAGCTCTCAAACCTCTTTAAATTGTTTTGCTCATCTATAACATATGCTTTAAACAACCATTGTTCGAGAAAATCTAAAAACCACAAAGATTTTAGAAATGAGTTCTTTATAAGCCATAAGTGTATAATATTTAGAATCATTTTTTCAAACAGTAATGTGCTGTTTTCAGAATGTCGCAAAAACCCATGACTTTTAAAATTTTTCTGGTTTTAACATAATTACATGCACAATGCTAAATAGTTGGAAAATACGCAGACGAGGACAAACTAATTGCTTTACAATTATGTGACGCATAGTGAAAGTAGCGTAGACCTTTCTTTTTATTCATTAGTGGCTATATGATTTGAGAAATATATTTCAATGTTGTGCATTAGGAAATTCACCTATAATTGCTGGTGATTTACACAATGTACTTTCTATTACGAGCTCGACTAGGAAAATGCAAACTACATCTTGTAATACAGATCAATTAACGGTTTTCAAACCGTATATAACGCGGTCTAATTATTAAAAACCTATTCGTTCCGCATGCTTTGTGTAAGTTCGTTGAAATTTTCGTTTCGTATAGTGATTTTTTGTGAAGATTTAAGGTAAGTTTACATTTTTTTTATTAAAATAGAACTGAATTTATTTGCAAACACCAATTAGTGTTTCTGGATGTATTTTAAAACATCTAAGACTCGTATAGATTTACATTAACCGGTATTAATTTTCCAAAGTAATGCGCTGTTTTACTTATATAATTTTCTCAAATTCTAATGATAGGCTTGATGCTGCGAATGCAGTTAGTAGAAACACCGGAAAACGTCTTCCATGTTATACAGGTCGGCAATCGCATCGCATGCATATTAAAAATCCAAAAGGGTTATAGCACACGCACACAAATTGGTTGCAAGCCGTGCAGTAGAAGATGCAGTGCTACTATAAACAATAACTTAATAAAATATTTTTACGTTATATTTTCGGAAATGCCAGGTTTGAATATTTTCTTTGGAAACAATCGAAGATTGCCGAAGACACTCGAAAAGTGCACAAACGCGGTTGCTAAACCAATTAGCATTAATACCAAGTAATTCGTACTTTCGTAGGTTGTTCATTTCCTAGAACCAAATCTCCGCATAGCGGTCGGTATCACGTAATTATTTCTAGAACCGGTAAGTACTCGATATCGCCCAAATAGAGAATTAGATGCTCGATGTCCGTCAACCCTCGATTCCCTCGTAAAAGGTAGAAAATACTCGGTCAATCATCCATTATACTTCGACTCACCCCCGCTCTGATAATTTACAAACATTTTTCAAACGACAATGGGCTGAGAATTTTTAAACCTCCGAGGGATCTTTATGTCGTGATCAATTACACATCCGAGCTACACGTAAACTAACATATTTTGTAGTAACAGTGCGCTGTATAATACATGCATACCCTTCTCTGCGCTACTGCTATTCTTATAGTTGCTTGAAAAAGTCAGTTACCCTTTTTACTGCTAGGACCGCTAAAAAGCACCATTCCATACTTTCTTCGTAAGTGTAGCACATCGCGCACTTTTTGTCTGATAATTAAATTTTGTTTATGTAGACCTTTACACTTTCGCTTATTTAAACATCTAATACGATCGATTAACCACTTTCGATTATTCTAACGGAGGCCACCATACATCCCGCCGCATCGTTCTTTTTGAATTCAACGATCCTATGGGCTTCCACACACTAACACCTGTCGTATCTTTCCTACTATTTGTTAAACAAAAACTACCGGTATCGCCATTGTGGACGTAAGCAAATGTTTGTGGATGTGTACGAGAATATGTAACCATATACATTAATCAGTCTCAGCTATTTTATTTAGTCCACGAAAACTACTATTTTTCTAAACCACAATTAATAATCGCCTTTATAGGTTCCACATTTCTACCATTTCCCATTGACTGGTGCTACGTACATAGAAACTTTAATTTCTTATTGGAGAGAATCCTTATTCTCCCACGCACTGTTGCATTGTTGCATGCCCACCCCTTTTGGGGATATATGCTCGTTATAGGTTGTAGCATCCGCGGTTTTACTTAACTACACTTCGTAAGACCCCTTTAATCTTTTTAATCGTGTCTTTCTCGCTTACAGTACAGTAGGACTTAGCCCTACTACCAACAAATTATAATACTAGATTCCCATTAAATTTGTCTTTAAATTTCCCTACAACTTTTTTGTCGACAAGTTGTATATTGTATTTATTATCTGCAAGGTAGTCACTCTTTTAAGATAAATATATCTTTTTTTGGCATCAACTAATATTACATTTTTCTAGGGAGTCCAAATCTATAAATAAATTTTAAATAGGACCACCCTTTACAAAGTCACGCCTTTTAAAGACTAATTTTTATCCATCTTTATTTAACTACATCTTAAAACCTTTTTTTCGCTACCCAACCCACATATACTTTAACCAACCATCTCCCGAGAAATCTAAAACCGCTGTATCCCGCGAACACAACGTGGAGGTAATACGTATACTCTGTCAACCAGGATAGAAACAGGAAGAATTTGGAAGGTGGGCGAGGAGCTTAAAAATTATGGAATTTGAAAACTAATATATACAATAGGTCTACAAAATCTATACACCTATCTTAGATTTATATCTTTATGCCCACCATGCGTAGATTGTTATACTATTAAGAATGATGTACCTTTTGTCATCTTCGCTCGATAAACTAATTTTATTAATTATCTGCGTGTACAAATCGTGTTTTTACTCCGGATACATACATCGGCAAATACTCGTTACCAAATAAAGAATTAGATGCTTGGTGACTGTTAACACCCGCTTCCCTCGTGTACGCCCAAACACATCCTAGCCCATGCGCACCCCTGCTGCGCGCGCACCCCTGCCCATGCGCACCCCTGCGCGTACGTACCCCTGCCCATGCGCACCCCTCTCTGTGCGACTGCTATTTCGGAGTAACGTCACAGCCTTTTATAAATAAAGAACAATGTTATATACTATTATAAAATGTTTATTCTGACATTATACATAACAAATTTAAAAATATTTAATACCAAGCATGGAGTCATTTAAACTTAATTTTAATACAAAGTTATACACAGAAGACAGTCCTTTCTTTATGTTTGTTTGGAGTGGTTTTAATTTTAGCTAATTTTATTCGCAGCTTAAAATTTAAATCGACACCCAAGTCTTCTATCTCCTTTT
The DNA here is from genome assembly GCA_036346225.1 of Platerodrilus igneus. Classification (NCBI taxonomy): domain Eukaryota; kingdom Metazoa; phylum Arthropoda; class Insecta; order Coleoptera; family Lycidae; genus Platerodrilus; species Platerodrilus igneus. The sequence goes on from JARFIW010001219.1 coordinate 10,929, forward strand.
CTAGCCAATAGTTTGATACATAGAGACCGTCTAGGTTTTCGAATTGTAAAATGTACCGAAGTTTGCCTCTATATTTAAAGTCTTTGATTCCACCGACAACCAGATCCATTCTTTCGTGTAATTCTTGCAGCTTGTGACAATCTCTTAATCGCAGCTTTCCCACTATATCCTGCATACGTATCTTGTTAGCTTGATCTGCTTCTTCTTGTCGGTATTGGAGGAAATCCTTATTCTTCCACACACTGTTGCGTAGTTGCATGTCCACCACTTTTGGGAATATATGGTTGTTATAGGTTGTAAGACCCTCAGTTTTAAATGATTCGAAAGGTTCTTTATTCGGCAAATATACAATGTTTAGCGGAACCCTTTTACGTCTGGTGTACGCCAAGTTTACGAAACTCGCATTCCTTAGTTCGTCTTTGTTATCTGCCATTTTGATAAATACGTTTTTAGAATAACCTTTTAAAAAGTATACGGATTTAGTACTATCCTTTTCCGCAAGAACGCCCACATAACTAAAAGAGTCTTTCTTACTAACCGCAAATGCATACAGCTTGTAGAACCCGGATGTATTTAAGTCAGTCCATCGGCACATAAAATAGTCTTTTAATTCTTCGTCATTTTCTCTAATAAGATGATCTTTGTCTAACACATCTTTGTATTGTTCGCGTATTGTCGCAGTGTTTCTCATGTACTCCAATTTTCGCCTTTTTGCATCCATTTCCTCTAATTCCAGTTGTCCTTCCACTTACAGCGTATGTCATGCATAATGGGGTAATTTCCTTTAGCGTAAACGGATAGACTTTACTACCAATATTTACGCGTCGTCGTACAACTTCTGGGCGAATGTTAGGCGTATTTATCAATCCCAATTCCAAAATGACTATTTCTTTTGGAATTGTAGAATATGGTGTTATAGCTTGTGTAAAAATATGTACTACCTGCTTTAATGTAGCACTTGTGTAAGATTTTTATTTTATCTTGGCTGTCGTCCTGCTCTACTGTCTTCAAATAATTTACAGGTAAATAGTTAAAACTAAAAGCCTAAAGCACATACTTTATCAACTTTTCCCTTTCCTTTGGTTTTTCGGACAACTTAATTTGCAAGCCCGTCAATTTCTTTGTATTGCCATTCCCCCCAATACACGTACTGTAGTAGGTTTTTATACACTAAACAGCAGCTGTTTTGTAGCTTGTCCGATAGCTTACTCCACATTTTGGCAAGTGGTACCGAGTACATTGGCGCCTTTAGTAAGTATAACTTACTATCTTCCAATAAGGTTAAACAGTCTTTTAAGGGATTATACACCCGTTCGGCACTGACATAGCTTCCAATTGTACAGTTGTATATTGTCACTTCCAATCGCGTAATACCATGTTCTTTGGCCAAAGTAGACGCAAATGTTTCCCTTAAACGTACATCTGGACAACGTAAAAAAACTACTATATGATTGCCAAATTGTTTATTAACACCAGGACTTGTTATCTGACACACAAATTTGTTGTATATCCTAATTCTTGCATTGGTTGTTAGCCATGTTAAACAATCAATTCCACAGTTTTATCGTTGTCAACTATAATATTGCACTTTTCTTCGTATTCTCCCTCATAGCAAAAGTTATGCTTTGTAGTTAAATAATTACACGTCTCCATCTTGCTAAATATGCCCGCAAAATCTTGGGTTACATCCATGTCAAAAAGATAGTAATAATCCTTTTTGAGTTCGTCTAATATATCTGGTAGTTCCTACAATAAAGTTTCCAACTTAACATCTGCTAGTTCCACGTTGTATGGAACACATATAGGATTTTGTAATTTTTTTATTAATGCTTTCGAGGTCTTCTTTTCCGATAATTTCTTTTACTCCCAGACCCATCTTGTTAGTGCTTTCCAGAGAAAACGGAAGCTTAGCTTTAACACCATGCCTAGCGGAAACAAATCGGTCAAACTTTCTTCGTAGATAGCTGTTAAATGCACCACAAATTTCTTTTTTAGGATAAACATCCTTTTGTTTGTAGATGTTTGCTCGGCGTCAGAAAGGTTGCAAATTTTAACCAACATTATATTGCTACAACTTGGTTCTGTAATTGGTGTGTGTGTAGTCCACCAGTCAGCATCTGCTCGCATTCGACATAACAAATATTACCATATCTTGATGCACACGTACGCAGGTAGCACAACAACATTTCGATCTTTCGTAATTGAATACGAAAATTGCCCTTATGTACCCTACAGAGTGGGGGCGAATATTGCTGAAGATAGCCGAATATGTCGGGCACCGTCATATCGCTTACATTCTCTTGTTTAGGAACAGTTTTGTTATCCGACCTAGGTCGGATTTAATCCGACCTAGGTCAAACTGGGCAGGGGTGCGCATCGACATATGTCCGGATATATGTAGGATGTTAGGTTAGGATGAAATTACTCCATAGGGTGAATTTGCCCCATAGGGTGAAATTACCCCATAGGGTAAAATTGCCTCCGTCATAGGTTGGATGTGGAGCTGTCGGGGGATAGGTTAGCTAGTGTTGTCCGGATTTAGGTTAGGTCAGCTGGGCTTGTGTGGACTTAAGTTAGATAAAAGTAAAAATTGATAGGTTAGGCCGTTTTTAATGAGTTTTCTCATGAAAAACCCATTAGCACTAATTACTTTTTAATGGGTTTTCTCATTAAAAACACATGAGCACTAAGTGCTTTTAATGGGTTTTTCCACGCGCAGGGGTGCGCATGGGCAGGAGTGCGCGCGCAGGGGTGCGCATGGGCAAGGGGTGCGCATGGGCTGGGATGTGTTTGGGCGTACACGAGGGAAGCGGGTGTTAACAGTCACCAAGCATCTAATTCTTTATTTGGTAACGAGTACTTGCCGGTGTATGTATCCGGAGTAAAAACACGATTTGTACACGCAGATAATTAATAAAATTAGTTTATCGAGCGAAGATGACAAAAGGTACATCATTCCTAATAGTATAACAATCTACGCATGGTGGGCATTAAGATATAAATCTAAGATAGTTGTATAGATTTTGTAGACCTATTGTATATATTAGTTTTCAAATTCCATAATTTTTAAGCTCCTCGCCCACCTTCCAAATCCTTCCTGTTTCTATCCTGGTTGACAGAGTATACGTGTTACCTCCACTTTGTGTTCGCGGGATACAGCGGTTTTAGATTTCTCGGGAGATGGTTGGTTAAAGCATATGTGGGTTGGGTAGCGAAAAAAAGGTTTTAAGATGTAGTTAAATAAAGATGGATAAAAATTAGTCTTTAAAAGGCGTGACTTTGTAAAGGGTGGTCCTATTTAAAATTTATTTATAGATTTGGAATCCCTAGAAAAATCTATTATTAGTTGATACCAAAAAAAGATATATTTATCTTAAAAGAGTGACTACCTCGCAGATAATAAATACAATACACCACTTGTCGACAAAAAAGTTGTAGGGAAGTTTAAAGACGAATTTAATGAGAATCTAGTATTATAATTTGTTGGTAGTAGGGCTAAGTCCTACTGTACTGTAAGCGAGAAAGACACGATTAAAAAGACTAAAGGGGTCTCACGAAGTGTAGTTAAGTAAAACCGCGGATGCTACAACCTATAACGAGCATATATCCCCAAAATGGGTGGGCATGCAACAATGCAACAGTGCGTGGGAGAATAAGGATTCTCTCCAATAAGAAATTAAAGTTTCTATGTACGTAGCACCAGTCAATGGGAAATGGTAGAAATGTGAAACCTATAAAGGCGATTATTAATTGTGGTTTAAAAAATAGTAGTTTTCGTGGACTAAATAAAATAGCTTAGACTGATTAATGTATATGGTTACATATTCTCGTACACATCCACAAACATCTGCTTACGTCCACAATGGCGATACCGGTAGTTTTTGTTTAACAAATAGTACGAAAAATACGACAGGTGTTAGTGTGTGGAAGCCCATAGGATCGTTGGATTCAAAAAGAACGGTGCGGCGGAATGTATGGTGGCCTCCGTTAGAATAATCGAAAGTGGCTAATCGATCGTATTAGATGTTTAAATAAGCGAAAGTGTAAAGGCCTACATAAACAAAATTTAATTATCAGACAAAAAAGTGCGCGATGTGCTACACTTACGAAGAAAGTATGGAATGGTGCTTTTTAGCGGTCCTAGCAGTAAGGCGTCGCCGTGGATCAATGTAGTAAGCGTAAGACTACGGATCCCAAGGTCCCGGGTTCAAATCCCGACACGGCCGACTGCTTGAAAAATGACAGGTGAGCATTTTTCACAAAAATTACGCCCTCGTTTGGATGAGAGGTTAAATGGAGGTCCCGTGTGTGAGTGTTGTCACGCACGTTAAAGATCTCTACCTTGCCTGGAACGGCAAGGGTTCGGCAAAATTCTAAATTTTCAGGCAACAAAAAACTCGCCTCCTGGCCAATGTAGTACCTACGGGTGGAGCATTGGAAATGTAAATGAACGGTCCTAGCAGTAAAAAGGGTAACTGACTTTTTCGAGCAACTATAAGAATAGCAGTAGCGCAGAGAAGGGGTATGCATGTATTATACAGCGCACTGTTACTACAAAATATGTTAGTTTACGTGTAGCTCGGATGTGTAATTGATCACGACTTAAAGATCCTTCGTAGGTTTAAAAATTCTCAGCCCATTGTCGTTTGAAAAATGTTTGTAAATTATCAGAACGGGGGTGAGTCGAAGTATAATGGATGATTGACCGAGTATTTTCTACCTTTTACGAGGGAATCGGGGGTTGACGGACATCGAGCATCTAATTCTCTATTTGGGCGATATCGAGTACTTACCGGTTCTAGAAATAATTACGTGATACCGACCGCTATGCGGAAGATTTGGTTCTAGGAAATGAACAGCCTACGAAAGTACGAAATACTTGGTATTAATGCTAATTGGTTTAGCGACCGCGTTTGTGCTCTCTTCGAGTGTCTTCGGCAATCTTCGATTGTTTCCAAAGAAAATATTCAAACCTGGCATTTCCGAAAATATAACGTAAAAGTTTTTTAAAATTAAATTGTTTTATTAGTAAGTATTTTGTACCCAACAAGTTTGGTATCCCCTTAGTAAAGGTTTAAAATATTTTATTAAGTTATTGTTTATAGTAGCACTGCATCTTCTACTGCACGGCTTGCAACCAATTTGTGTGCGTGTGCTATAACCCTTTAGGATTTTTAATATGCATGCGATGCGATTGCCGACCTGTATAACATGGAAGACGTTTTCCGGTGTTTCTACTAACTGCATTCGCAGCATCAAGCCTATCATTAAAATTTGAAAAAAAAATATATATGTAAAACAGCGCATTACTTTGGAAAATTAATACCGGTTAATGTAAATCTATACGAGTCTTAGATGTTTTAAAATACATCCAGAAACAATAATTGGTGTTTGCAAATAAAGTCAGTTCTATTTTAATAAAAAATGTAAACTTACCTTAAATCTTCACAAAAAATCACTATACGAAACGAAAATTTCAACGAACTTACACAAAGCATGCGGAACGAATAGGTTTTTAATAATTAGACCTCGTTATATACGGTTTGAAAACCGTTAATTGATCTGTATTACAAGATGAAGTTTGCATTTTCCTAGTCGAGCTCGTAATAGAAAGTACATTGCGTAAATCACCAGCAATTATAGGTGAATTTCCTAATGCACGACATTGAAATATATTTCTCAAATCATATAGCCACTAATTAATAAAAAAGAAAAGTCTACGTTACTTTTACTATGCGTCACATAATTGTAAAGCAATTAGTTTGTCCTCGTCTACGTATTTTCCAACTATTTAGCATTGTGCATGTAATTATGTTAAAACCAGAAAAATTTTAAAAGTCATGGGTTTTTGCGATATTCTGAAAATAGCACATTACTGTTTGAAAAAATGATTCTAAATATTATACACTTATGGCTTATAAAGAACTCATTTCTAAAATCCTTGCGGTTTTTAGATTTTCTCGAACAATGGTTGTTTAAAGCATATGTTATAGATGAACAAAACAATTTAAAGAGGTTTGAGAGCTTTAAAGTGTAACTTGGTAAGGGATGGTCCGATTTTGAATCTGTTTGCAGATTCAAATTCTGCGTAAAATTTTAGATTAACAAGATGTTTCACATGATTAAAAAATTTATGCGGACGTTCAGAAAATCGTTGCTGGTAAAAAATCTTAAAATTGGGGTAGCTTTCTGGGGGATGATGCAATCTAAGAAGTTCATTGAAATTCAGGTAGCTGAGAAAATTCTAATATTAATTGATATCAAACAAGATAGGGTTATCTCGAAGGATGCAATGGTTAGTCGAACAAAACTATTTGGTTCAGATGTGGGAGCAAAAAGCAAAATTTAGAGCTTTAAAGTGTAACTTTGCAGAAAGTGGTCCTATTTTAAATCTGTTTGCATATTCGAATTCTGCGTAAAATTCTAGACTAACAAGATGTGCCACATGTATAAAAAATTTATGTGGACGATCATAAAATCGCTGCTGGTGAAAAATCTTAAAATGGGGGTAGCTCCCTTGGGGGTGATGCTATCTAAAAAATTCCTAGAGATTTGGGTAGCTGAGAAAATTCCAATATTAATTGATACCAAACAAGATAGGTTTATCTCGAAAGATTCATTGGTTAGACGAAGAAAACTATTTGGTCCAGATGTGGGAGCAAATGTGGATGCTAAGATTCATCGCCACATTTTCTTCTAGGGGTCCCTCCACCACATTTCCTCCTTATGGGGATTTACATGTAAATTTGGGAGGAAATGTGGGATTTGGGAGGAAATGTGGGTCCAGAACTGTCAAAAACCTCCTAGACTAACCTAACCTTCTAGACTAACAAGATGTGCCACATGTATAAAAAATTTATGTGGACGATCATAAAATCGCTGCTGGTAAAAAATCTTAAAATGGGGGTAGCTCCCTTGGGGGTGATGCTATCTAAAAAATTCCTAGAGATTCGGGTAGCTGAGAAAATTCTAATATTAATTGATACCAAACAAGATAGGTTTATCTCGAAAGATTTATTGGTTAGACGAAGAAAACTATTTGGTCCAGATGTGGGGGCAAATGTGGATTGTGTGTGGAAATTTGGATGCTAAGATTCATATCCACATTTCCTCCTAGTAGTCCCTCCACCACATTTCCTCCTAGTAGTCCCTTCACCACATTTCCGCCTTATGGGGATTTACATGTAAATTTGGGAGGAAATGTGGGATTTGGGAGGAAATGTGGGCCCAGAACTGTCAAAAACCTCCTACTACTAGAGGTCTACACAATCTGCTAACCCTTAAAAACCTCGACCCCGAAGACGGTGATTTCAGTCTAGAAGAATATTTAACGAATTACTTGGACATGGTCAGATCAGCATCGATTATTAGAAGAACGTTTAATCCATACGCATTGCAAGATTATACGAGTTTCTGATAAATAACAAGAAGTTTGAAAAATATGTCTACTGGAACAACATTCACGAACTAATCGACAGGTTAAAATTCTTAAATGTGTCCAACCGAACTGGAAATACAAGCGAGGAAAACATAAACGAAATGGTATCTATAATAGAAGAATTAAGAGAGGAGGGTATAATAGAATAAGCCTGATAAAAAGTCGATCAGTTTTAAAAATTGCCCGCCGACCGCTTCGGACGTTCAGAGCGTAAAGATGCTGAAATTCGACGTGGATTTCGTCGAGGATTTCTGCCAACGTCGAATGATGATGGATACGATATGCGGCAAAGAAGGTTAGTGAATGTAGCAGATTCCATATCCGACTCTGATCAGGTTACTCAAGGAAGGACAATAACATTTAAACCTAGAGAAGAAACATTTAGTTTTCGTAAAAGAAGTCTAGTTAATGTAATGGAGCCTAAAGACGATAGTGATTGTGTTAACAAGAACTTTGCAATCAAGGTATTTACTAATAAATTGGTTATCGCTTGCAAGTTTAATTATTTTACAATCTATAATGCATCATTATTTTTTTTAAATCTCTAGTTACAATTTAAAGCCGATGTTTTATAATTTGATGGTATCAAAATTTCCATGTACGCGCGTTGTTAAATCAATAATTTGAGAATCCTTTCTTCTTTGTATAAAGAACAACTTTCACTAATAGTTGTAAATAGCTTGAAGTGTTTACTCATAAATTACCTATAGTGTAGTATTTAAATTTTTCGCATATTTGCTTATTAATTTCAGTGTATATGCGAATTATTTCTAGGAAAATTCTATACTAATTTGATGTGTCGCATGGTTAAAAATTTCTACGGATGGGTAGAAATCGCTGCCGGCAGAATTCTTTAAATGAAGGTAGCTTCCTGGGGGATAATGCTATCTAAAAAATTTCTAGAAATTCAGGTAGGTGCAAAAAATCTAATAATAATTGACACCAAACAAGATAGATTTTTCTTAAAAGAAATAATCTTTAATGTGTCTGTTAAAGGGTATGTGAGTAAAATGGTTAGGGGTGGTTGGATTTTAAATCTGTTTGCAGATCCGGATTCTGCGTAAAATTCTAGACTCATTTGATGTATCGCATAGCTAAAAAAATTACAAGGACGGCCAGAAATCGCTGCCGGTAAAAAATTTACAATGAGGTTAGCTCCCTGGGGGGTGATGCTATCTCAAAAAAATCCTAGAAATTTGGGTAGCCGAAAAAAATCTAATATTAATTGATACCAAACAAGATAGATTTATCTCGAAGAAAAGCTAAACAAGATATATTTATCGCGTAAGATGAAAATGACTAGTCGAAGAAAACTATTTGATCCAGGTGTGTGTGGAAATGAGAATGCTACTGGAAATGAGGCGGGTAAAGTGGCTCATGATGACGTTTATTAAATTATATTATGGTAACGCTTAAGCAGAGAATCGCTGCCAACATGCCAAACCGCTAGATAATTGTGAATTATGTCATGGTGACGTTTAGTTAACAGATTTTTATTTAATTTTTTTTTGTTCTGTTTTCGAACTTACTGAAGGTCGGTTTGACGCAGCTCTAAATTCTTTTCTATTCTGAGCTAGTCTAAAAAGGATTACATACACATCACAACCTAAATCTCTAATAATTTGACTGATATAGCTTTGTCTAGGTCTTCCTACTCTATTTTGATTTGGTAGTCTATAATCTAGGACCTTACTAAATAGTGCCTCATGTCTTAACTGATGCTCTATCATTCTATCTCTCCTGACCTTTAATTGTTTCCACATACAGGGTTCTTCAACTATCCTTCTATAAACTTCCTCAGTTATTCTATCTGTCCAACTAATCTTTAACATTCTCCCATAACACCAAGTTTTAAAAGCTTCTATTTTTTTCTTATCTACCTCTGTAGTTGACCGTCTCACTACCGTATAATAGAACGCTCCATACATACGACTTTAAGAAAACTTTTTCTATTATCTAAACTAATACTATTAGCTATTAGTAAGTCTTTCTTTTTGAAAACATTTTTCAAGCTTGAGCTATTGTAGCTACTATATCCATTCTGCTACGTCCGTCCTTTGTAATTATACTACCTAAATAGCAAAATTCATGTACCTCCTCTAAGTCGGTATTACCTATTTTTAATTTTGGTTTAGAAATAGGCTGTAACTCACTTGTCATTATCTTTGCCTTTACTGAGTTAATTCTCATACTATAGTTACTCCGTAGTGTCTCATCTAAAATATTTAAAAACTCTTTTCTAGACTCTGCTATAATGGCTATATCATCTGCAAAACGTAACATGTCTACTTTCTGTCCATGTACACTATTACCTATCTTTTCTCTCTCTGTAGCTAAGTTTAAAGCTTCCTCAATGTAAACATTAAAAATCAAGGGAAATAGTATATAACACTGTCTAATACCATTTCTAATATTAGCGTCATTTTCTATTTCATCAAATCTAATTACTACGCTTTGGTTTTTTATATAGACTGTGTATAATTTTTCTATCCCTATGAGAGATTTCTATTTTTCGCAAAACCCTAAACATATCAATCCAATTAACCCTATCAAATTTAAAGAGATTAGTGAAAAAATTACTTTGGGTTTAGAGGAAACTAATAAAACGATTGAAATTTTAAATTAGTACAAATTTTAGAGGCTATAGATGATGTTAAAAAAAAATTGTTCAGATAAAATCGAATCAGGTAGCAAGCAAAAGAGAAACTAATGGTAAAACTAAAACTTTAGATCAAATAGTAAATGAAATAGAGGGAAGCTGCCAAGCTGATTTTAAAACATTTAAAAATGTTTAAGGAAAATTAAAACAGACATCAGGAATAAATTTGAGAATTTAGAAGATACAGTTAAAAATATTCATGTTGGGAACCGATGAGATGGAGTCCAACCAGTGTTCCGTTGGAACAACACTCAACATTGTACGAGGATAATAAACTTAACCCTAAAATATTTTTAAATAACTTAAAAACTTTAATACAAAGTAGCTGGGATGAGCAAACAAAATTAAATATTGTGAGGTCTGTGTTGAAAGGTATTGCCGAAATTTAGTTTGGATTGATTGAAAGCGAGTTGAATTTGTTTAAAGACTTCGGGATTAAACTTTTAAAGCATTTTTGGGGAGACAACCAGCAATTTAAATAAAGGTCAGAGATAATTTATTGATGGACAAATATAATAGCGATTTAGGCATAACAAGAGAATTGTATGCGATCAAGAAATTTAGCGTTGCCAAACAATTTGATCCTCCTCTAGAGGACAAGCAAATTATAAAGTATTTAGCAGGTCACTTCAAAACAGAAGTAGTCAATGCATACCCTTACAAAATATTGTTGATAGAGATGTGTTTTTAGAATATCTTCAACGTTACGATGACATGGATCAACCAAGGAGGATGGAGACCAGGTAGCCCATGAATACATTTAGGTTCCAGAGGAATAATGGACTAGAGAGATGTCAAAGCAGACCATTTGAAAGGGGAAATAGCCAATGAAATAATTGGAATAGAGGAAATGCCATTAGGAGAGACGGGGAAGGGAGAATAATGAATCCCGTACTATTTAGAATAGAACCGTTACCCAATGAAGGAAATATATGGCAAACGCACAGCGAAATAGCTTGAATAGTAGCAACGAAAATAAAAGGACATATGCAGAAATAGTTAATGAACCTGGAACGTCGAGTAGGCAGGATTTTTAGATATAGACAAATCAAGCGTCGAAAATATAGAAATAAAATAAACATGAACATGCGCGTGAATTTATAAAATTTGAGTTTGAAAATAATGAAAAAGTTAATGAAAAAAATAATTTACTACCTGTGCGATATACAGCGCGTAAATAAACTAATATTAGCACTTACTGTTTTATTGCTACCATGACATTACCATAGGTAATGAACCATTCCAAAATGTTTATAGCGGATTGTATAATGATTGATTGATGATGTGCAATGCTTTGTTTCACACACGCACTAATGAAAACACCGCGAACGCGCGTCCGTTGATTACGGGTACACTCGCGGCTTGACCAAAGTCCGAACATCACTCTCGTGACTGTCACTGTTCAATACCCCACCTTGCGTTATATAGGAATTGAAGGGTGCAGGTAGCGAAAATAAGCTATGTTGAAAAGTTAACTCTAAAGCTGCTTTAAAACGCCTTAACGTAAACTTTAAAACGCCTTAACACTACCTATAATAAAATTACAAGTAGAAGAAAAAGAGATTAAATTACTGATAGATACAAGAGCTAAAGCAACATTAGTAAGTGAAGGTTTTATTAAAGATAATTCAGAGGAATTAATGCATAAAGTTAACCCTATTAAAAGAAATAATTTAGTATCGCTGAATAATAAGAAGTGTGCAGTCATCAAGAGTATCATAATTCTGGAAGTTAAGTTAGGAAAGATGGAAGTTGAGCAACAGTTTTTGATAGTGCCAGGATTAAGAGTTGATGCCATTCTGGGAATGAATTCTATATGTAAGATGAAAGGTATATTAGATACCAAGAATAAGGTGATGATTATGGTAGTTGAAAGGATTAAATGAGACGCAGAAGTCCGTATATAGGTACAAGGAGATTGTATGAATGTGAATCAATATGAAAAGCAGATGAAAGGGGAAGAAGATAAGAGTTTAAGTATTAAGTGTCCTGGGAAAGTTAGAAGTGAAGTAGTAGCTTTTTTAGAGAAAAAGACAGAAGTAGTGGGAACTGCAGAAGATGATGTTGAAGAGATGAAGATAATACTTAAGAATAAAATAAATAAAGGCAGTACAATATTAAATAATGATGAAATAATTTGGAAAGTAGAACTTAATAATTCATTTGCGATAATTGTGATTAGAAAATCAGATTTATATTTTAAATGTCGTATGCATAAATATGGAGGAGTACTGTTTGGTTTGTCGAAACATTCATTTAAATATGCGAATGTAAGAAAGAATTGGAAGCGTAAAAAAAGAAAAAAATTATTGAAATGAAAGAGGATGAGGGAGTTAATAGTATAAATGTGAATTATTTTGGAAAAAGATGTAAATTATTTTGATAGAAAATAAGAGGAGGAAGTAAGAATTGCTGATATATGTCCAGGTGAAGTAACAAATTAAACAAAATCGTTGTTAAAGGAGGACTCTTATGAATTGAAAGATAAAGAGTTAAGAATTGTGCTACTGATTGTGAAAATGAGTTAAGAAGTTATCGATAGAGAACTATTTAAGACTGAAGGTTATGCATTTAATGCAGAGTTTGTAAAAGATTGAGATTAACGAATGTAGGCTAGATATAGAGATTCTAGACTATATATTTTTTGACGTGAGTAGTATAGCTAAGTAGTTGCTAGGACGACTCCATGACAATTTTATACCCCATATTTTTTCAAGATTGCGATAGTTTAGAAAGGAATGTGCGATAATATGGCGAGTTATGTATAATAGTGAAGAGAATTCGATATGAGATGAAACTTGATGAGACAGTGTGTAAATATGAAAAATTACAGATATAGGATAGAAATATTAGATTATAAATGATATTAGTATAGAAGTCAATGACAGTTTAGTTGACTATAAGATAGAAATAAGTGGACTGTTACAAAGAGAAAAACCCTAGTATGAAAAAGCTTATAGAATTAGTTATAGATAGCAAGTAGTTGGATATAAAGATATTAAAATTACTCATATATGCGGAAAAATAACGCAGATTTTGAATTTTATATTTTGATTTGCGGGAAAATGACGCAATAAGGGGTCACAAAAGGTCATTGAACCCTAATTCTAAAATAAATCCCACCAAAATATAATAGAATTCGGAGACAATGGAATTGTGGGTAAATTTATGGTTACGCACTGTATAATATAAGCGTACCTTTATTTATCGAAATGCAAGCGGACAAGTAGATTGCTCGTGTACAAATAATTGCCCTGAACGATATAAGCGTATTGTAAATAAAAAACAAGTAACGTAAGTCGTATATATAACAACCAATTAACAATAAGATACCGTAAAACGCATTTAAATGCAAACGTAAAAGTCGATCGTTTTAATACAAAATCATTTATTTTACTTATTAATCATCAATACAGTTTAGATCAAAATGCAATTGATTTTTTGTAAATGGCATAAAAGAGCACAACGTTACGCATTTAGTTTGAGAAACTAAAATCAAGATGTATTTAAAAATCCCTAAATTAATAAATAATAATGTGTACTGAAAGCAAATATTTCCTATAAAGCGCAAACCCTTTTGCATTAAAACGCAATGCAATTTTAAATTAATTATTCCATGGATATTGCAATTCATTTAAATAGAGAATTCTCTAGAATATAAATAGATGAATTATCGGGATTTTGGAATACGTCAAATTCGTATAAACTCATTAAATAAACATTTTTATTCCAAGAAGCAGCTCAAACAAAATAACTTGTAATATCCCTGGAACAACTGATAAGAAATGATTTATTATCTTCGCATTCACTATTAGAGAGAAGCGATACGCAAAAATGATAGCGTTTGATAAACAAGGACAAAAGCGAGCGTCACGAGTAGCTGAAATCAGATAAGAAGGTAATAAAATGTCGAAGTTTATGCGCGAATTAAGTATTCCGGGAAACCTCACATCATAATGTTCAAGATTATACTGGTGAAATTCTGGAAAAGAAACAATTTGTATATAAAGGAGCGCTTATTGTTTGGAAAGGAATTCATTCATTAAATTTGATCTTATGCAGTCGATGTAGATCAAGAAATGTTATTTTAAAACGCTAGCCGTTGCGTTACATAGAAGTATGCAGTAAAACATAGGTGCGAGGTTGCAATGAATATTGAAGTGATGTTTTTAAACTCAAATTACATACAAAGATAGAATTATTAGTTACGAAGAAAAAGCAAAATTTTTCAGTATTATGCTATTTTAAAGATGTAATAAATAATTGAAGGAAAGATTTAACCAAAAATGTACTTTGATAATTGCTGTTAGAAATCAGGAATATTAATTTGAAAAAACCTTGTAAGTCGATTTGGAGATCAATTTAAAATAAGGATATTTTAAATTACAAGAAGCATTTTGTGGATTCTGCAAGTATCACTGCTCGATATATTTTTAACTTATATTAGAGTGTTTAGATCCAGTTTAAGATGATCCTAATAATTTTTTTCTGTGTGAGGAATTTTTTTTATTACCAGGGGTTTGTGTTCAGGATTCGATATACTCTGACCTTTAATAGATTATATGTCAAGGATTTTTGCTGGCCAAAACAAATCTTACCAGCGTGGAAATAATCTATAACCAGGTGAAAGATCCTCAAAAGGATAAGTTTAATTCTGAAAATGTAAAGTAAGGTAAGCAACAATATTTTAGTTTGCAACAAAGGCTTCTTAGAAATTATTTTATGTCTGAAAAAAACGATGTTGTAAATGATTTTGTATGAAGAAAGATATTTCATATTATATGAATACTTTGTGATAGTGCTGCGTTTTATTTCATTTTGAAAACTCCGTAAACTCTGTTGAGCTAGCCAGGCAAAATTAGAAACGGAGGTAAATGAACAATTTCAAGTGTAAAACCAGAAATATCTTTCTACAGCACTCTTTCGGGGACGCTCCCAAAGCAGCCTCGACACATCAATATATATATATATATATATATATATATATATATATATATTGCTGTGATATTCTCCTTTGAATGCGGGAACTGGGTCCTTTCAACAAAAAAAATTCTAGTCCCACAGATTGGGCGTCATAAACGGCTGTGATCCTCTTTTCGCCTCGGCTGCTCACCTAATGTTATAAACCTCCTCATTCATAAAAAAAAACAACACATTCCTACCAAAACATCAACGTTAACTCTATTTACATCAATATTCAGAATACATTAAAATTTCAAAATTAAAACTCAGCATAAATTTCAGTTTTAAAAAGAATTTCAAGATTAATTTTATTATCATTTTAATGTGCATCCAAAATTAAAGTCCTTGTTGGATGCCTACTAATTAATATAACAATATAAGCAGACCGGAGTCTGAGTATAAAGGGAGCATCTACCACCCCTTTACGTTAATTAACCAGGTTCGTCTAATTGAGCTCAAAGACATACCCAAAGTTTCATCATATTACCGAACATCAAACTAAATACCCCTTTCTACTTAAACAAGCAAATTTTATCTTAAAATTAAAATTTTATGGTTAGTACAATTTCACTAATGTCCATTTAAAGTAAATCAATTATAAAGTTATTCAACACACACAAAAATGTCAAACAAAATAGTATAATTTACCTGAAGGTTACTGTCCTCGTAGCTTCAAAGTACATCGTCCCTTTAGTTAATCACACCATTCCAACAGGATTATATTTACGGCTTCTAATTCTCAACGCTTTCAAAATTTTCTCCATCACCATTTATTTAAAGTTGTTTCTGGGCTTTTCCGGAATTCATCTGTGTATATCTGACCCTTGTTTCGTGGATCCAGACACGTATTTGAACCATTTAATTATTAACACCCCGAAAAATAGCAAATAACTTCATACTTCTTTCACCAATATACGCCAAAACTGCCTACTTTTGTGTATACATTTGTCGTTGTAAATTTTGCTAATTGGTACAGTGAAACTAAATTTTATTACCTTGTATCTAAGTGCACTGAAGTACATTCATGTTAGCACGTAAATAACCAACTATTTTGAATCACTAAAATATGCGAGCAAAATTTTAAATTATTTTATCAAACTAAAATGCACTGTTTAACATCTTCAATCAAGTCGCGGATGTAAGAGCTTTTAACGCATCGAATAGTCAAAAGTCTAAGAGGGCTTGTTTATATTCATCTCGGTATATATAGCAAAAAGCCGGCACGTCGCTTTTGTCCTCAAAACGGGTAATTCTAAAGAATTCCTCATTCTATGTTCCCAGTCTGTCGCTCGCGCGTCGATTTTTACGAATTTAGTACTCACGCCAGTTAAATTTCAGAAATTTCAACACGGCACGCAACGTCTGGAAATAACCGATTAAATTTTATACAGAACTGTTATTTTTACCTCTCAAGTTTGCCTTTTACTTTTAACCAATCGCGACCCCATGACGTTGCGCTACTCACGCCTTTTACTATATGTGTCTCGGTCTTGCGCATATTATCTGTCTCTATCTAACCTGTTCTTATTGATGCAAAGTGATATTCTGTATTATCGATTATTTTAGTCCACATGGAGTGTGAAATAACCCACCTTTAGCATTTCTTGTAACTATTATGCGACGTTTTCCCCAAGATTCTCTGAAACTATTTGTTATCTGCAAACTTTTTGCCGTATTTGACATTTAAACTACGCAGGTGTTCAACATAATATTAATTCTCAGAGCTTTATTTTCTGGTATTATAATCTTGGGTTTTTACAAGTTTCTATAGATATTATCTGTTACTAACGGTTCAATTAACTTCAATTAAAATTAATACTCTTTAATTTTTAGTGAATCCTAATTAAATATTCAATTATTATTTGTACATTTCGTTTAATACTCGTTGCCCAAACTTGAATCAATTAATATAAATCTTGCACGTAATTTCCATTTGATTCTTTACTTTGGAATAATTAAATTACACGTTGAGCATTTTAAAACTGCTTATTTTTATATAAAGCGTCTTGTAAATAATTTTAATCTCTTATTTTTAATAAAACGAATGAATTTTTATTCTCCACGGGTTTTAATAAAGCGTATTATCTATTAAACTTCCTTATACACGGTGATTAAAATTATTTGATGTAATCCATTAATTTTCTACCCTGGTCTAAATATGAGTATTTTCCCCCTATTTGAATACAAATAATCCCACTTATTTGAATTCAAATATAAAACATTTAGACAAAAAAATTACAAAAAAAACTGCCTATCTCTCTCTACCCTTATCTATCTAACTTACCTACTTTGTCTCCAATCCAAAAAAATATTTACACCTACCCTATATCCCTATCCTATTCCTAACTCTCACCTACTTCTATACACTGAAATTATCCCGACCTTCATCCTGCTTATCCATCTAATCCTATATACATCCTATATGCCTATCCTATTCCTAACTTTTAACTAATCTTCACTATACTTTACTTCCCCCTACCTAATCCTATATACCTATCCTATTCTTATTCTATTCCTAACTCCCCACTAATCTTATATGAAATATCTACACTTAACCTATCTTATTTTCTTCCTACATTTAATCTTTTATTCTCATCCTAAACACCTATTTCTAATTATCTCCCATATTTATCCTATACCTAGCTTTATTTTCTATAACCACTTACTTCTACTCTTTTATATACACCTATGCTATCCCTATCTTATTTAAATCTAACTCTCTTCTTGACCCTCCATGTCTTTCTTCTTACCATCCTAATACTCTTCATCCCTATCTCTCCCCCTTCTATATCTATACTTAACATCTCTATTATCTCACATACAATAAACTTATCATCCCTCTTATCCTGACTCTTAAATATTACTTCTTCTTCAGTCCCTACACTTGTCTGTTTCTCATTTATTCTTGTTTCCCTTTCTGCCGACAAACCAAACGATACTACTTTACAATTATCGATTTTTCCCTCTATGGAAAACCCTACGTACCTTCTAGAATTTTTGTGTAATGGAATCCGCCAGAATGAATCCCTTAAATCTACTTTATTAAAACAAACTTGCCATCTTTACTTAATTTCGCCTTCACCTGCTCCTGATATGCTGCTTCTACCCCACTACTTCTGCATGTTTTTGTATTAAAGCTTGAACCTCTACTTTCCTATCCTCTGGACATCTTATTGTGTTGATCTGTTTACTTTCATCATCCTCTACCTCTACTACATTAATACTAAACCCCGTGTCATCCTCTGTGACTTCATAACTGCCCTTCCATGGCACTACCCTATCCTTAATCCTTATTACCTTCCTTTCCATATCTATCAAAACCCTAACTTCATCATACAGTCAACACCTAAAATGCTCTGAAACTTCAATCCAGGTACAATTACAAACTCCTGTTCACAGCTAAAACCTCCTATATCTATCCTAAGCACCACAACACTATTTACTACAGCAAACTTCTTTTTATTTGGAGCTACTAAATGGCTACGTTTTATAGGCATAATTCTATCACAAACCTTATCCCTAATTTTGCTGACGAATTCCTCCGATATTAAACTCGCCTCTGCCCCTGTATCAAGTAATACTTCTACATTATTTTCAAAAATTTCTAAATTAATAATTGGCAAACATAATTTTTCCTCAGTTTCTGGCTCTACTTCTTCCTCAATTTTGAAAAATTCACGTGGATGTTCATATACATTTACACAGAAATTTAGTGGTCTGTCGCGTTCTAAAAATCCTGTCTCGTTCTGTTTTCAGTGCTTGGTCCTGGTTGTCCTTCTACAACCTGTGCGTATGTCCTCCTCGTGTTAATATCCGTGTCCCTGTCTCTATTCGGCGTGCTGGTCACAGTCCTGTTTACCTCCGGTAAACTGTTCTGTCGCGTGTAACTAGGTCTTGGCGTCGGTCCCCTAGTCGCACTATTGCTCCTGTATTCCTGTCCTCGTCGTTCCCAATTCTGTCGAAAATTTCTGTTATAGTCAGGCCGTCTCGGATAATTCGGTGTCCTGTTGTCAAACCTAAGTGTGTTAACGTTTCGTTCTCGTATCTCTCTTGTCCGTCCTACATACATCGTCATATCTCTGCAAATACTCTAAAATGTCTCCCGTTCTGTGATGTTTTGTAAGGCCACGTGTTGTCTAATTTCCAGTTCAAAATGTCGTGATAGGTACTTAATAATCTGTCTGTCCGTCAATGGTGGATTCAGTTGTTTGGCCACACTGTATTTGCGGATGGCATATTGCTCCCTAGATCCTGCAAACTCACCCTTAAATTTTCCTGTAATTAAGTCGTCTCGTACCTGGTCTTGTTTGTGGTCACTCCAGTAGTGTTTTAAAAATTTGTTTTCAAAGTCCTGATACGTGTCTATGTCCTGTCCTACTAAATTGTACCATGCTTCCGCGTTGTCCTTTAATAAAGCCTTTATCGTATTCAGTTTAGTCTGTTCGTCAAATAAATTTCCCACTAGATTTCTTACGCTATTAATAAAAATTTGTGGATTTACCCTGTTATCGCCATAAAACTTCATGTGTTGGTCCAACGATACTCCACCTGTAGAAAATCTGGGACCATCCCCCGTTAAATTTGACATGTTGTATTTAATACTACTAACTTCACGTTCTACCCTGCCTAACTGATCCCTACATGAGTCCGTCACTTCAGTCATTTTCACATTAATCTCTTCTTCACAAAAAATGCGTACTTCGGACCTTAAATGTCCCATTTCCTGTCGAAGACCTGTAATATCACGCTCATTTTTGTCAACCCTATTTTCAACTTCCCCCATTTTTACGGTAAGACTATTTTTAAATTCTGAAACTTCTTTATTCGTCTTATCTATTTTCTCACTTAGGGTTTCCCTAACTCCTGTTAATGTCTCATTCATTCGGTCAACTTTCCTATTCGATTCAGCACTCATTTCTCTAATCTCCTCAAACTTCCTATTAGCTTCTTCCCTACTCGATCTCATTTCCTCTAGCATTCGCATCATCATCTCGTTTCCTTGATCCCCTGATTCCGTCCTCGATTGATCTCTACTGCCTCCAGCTTCTTCCATTTTCGAATTTTTCTCACACAATGCACTATCGTCACTTCCAATTTCCACTCCTTGACTCCTTAACCACTCCTTTCTCTGCATACGTTCTACTCACTCACACACTCTAAAAATACTCTTAAATTTATACACAAACAGAAACTCTCTTTCTCAGATCGCCAGTTTCCTGGAATAAAATAACAAAATTTTATTTGGAACTCGAGCCCTCACGTTGTGGTCGCCAAAATTTGCTGTGATATTCTCCTTTGAATGCGGGAACTGGGTCCTTTCAACAAAAAATTCTAGTCCCACAGATTGGGCGTCATAAACGGCTGTGATCCTCTTTTCGCCTCGGCTGCTCACCTAATGTTATAAACCTCCTCATTCATAAAAAAACAACACATTCCTACCAAAACATCAACGTTAACTCTATTTACATCAATATTCAGAATACATTAAAATTTCAAAATTAAAACTCAGCATAAATTTCAGTTTTAAAAGAATTTCAAGATTAATTTTATTATCATTTTAATGTGCATCCAAAATTAAAGTCCTTGTTGGATGCCTACTAATTAATATAACAATATAAGCAGACCGAGTCTGAGTATAAAGGAGCATCTACCACCCTTTACGTTAATTAACCAGGTTCGTCTAATTGAGCTCAAAGACATACCCAAATTTTCATCATATTACCGAACATCAAACTAAATACCCTTTCTACTTAAACAAGCAAATTTCATCTTAAAATTAAAATTTTATGGTTAGTACAATTTCACTAATGTCCATTTAAAGTAAATCAATTATAAAGTTATTCAACACACACAAAAATGTCAAACAAAATAGTATAATTTACCTGAAGGTTACTGTCCTCGTAGCTTCAAAGTACATCGTCCCTTTAGTTAATCACACCATTCCAACAGGATTATATTTACGGCTTCTAATTCTCAACGCTTTCAAAATTTTCTCCATCACCATTTATTTAAAGTTGTTTCTGGGCTTTTCCGGAATTCATCTGTGTATATCTGACCCTTGTTTCGTGGATCCAGACACGTATTTGAACCATTTAATTATTAACACACCCGAAAAATAGCAAATAACTTCATACTTCTTTCACCAATATACGCCAAAACTGCCTACTTTTGTGTATACATTTGTCGTTGTAAATTTTGCTAATTGGTACAGTGAAACTAAATTTTATTACCTTGTATCTAAGTGCACTGAAGTACATTCATGTTAGCACGTAAATAACCAACTATTTTGAATCACTAAAATATGCGAGCAAAATTTTAAATTATTTTATCAAACTAAAATGCACTGTTTAACATCTTCAATCAAGTCGCGGATGTAAGAGCTTTTAACGCATCGAATAGTCAAAAGTCTAAGAGGGCTTGTTTATATTCATCTCGGTATATATAGCAAAAAGCCGGCACGTCGCTTTTGTCCTCAAAACAGGTAATTTTAAAGAATTCCTCATTCTATGTTCCCAGTCTGTCGCTCGCGCGTCGATTTTACAATTTAGTACTCACCCCAGTTAAATTTCAGAAATTTCAACACGGCACGCAACGTCTGGAAATAACCGATTAAATTTTATACAGAACTGTTATTTTTACCTCTCAAGTTTGCCTTTACTTTTAACCAATCGCGACCCCATGACGTTGCGCTACTCACGCCTTTTACTATATGTGTCTCGGTCTTGCGCATATTATCTGTCTCTATCTAACCTGTTCTTATTGATGCAAAGTGATATTCTGTATTATCGATTATTTTAGTCCACATGGAGTGTGAAATAACCCACCTTTAGCATTTCTTGTAACTATTATGCGACGTTTTCCCAAGATTCTCTGAAACTATTCGTTATCTGCAAACTTTTCGCCGTATTTGACATTTAAACTACGCAGGTGTTCAACATAATATTAATTCTCAGAGCTTTATTTTCTGGTATTATAATCTTGGGTTTTACAAGTTTCTATAGATATTATCTGTTACTAACGGTTCAATTAACTTCAATTAAAATTAATACTCTTTAATTTTTAGTGAATCCTAATTAAATATTCAATTATTATTTGTACATTTCGTTTAATACTCGTTGCCCAAACTTGAATCAATTAATATAAATCTTGCACGTAATTTCCATTTGATTCTTTACTTTGGAATAATTAAATTACACGTTGAGCATTTTAAAACTGCTTATTTTTATATAAAGCGTCTTGTAAATAATTTTAATCTCTTATTTTTAATAAAACGAATGAATTTTTATTCTCCACGGGTTTTTAATAAAGCGTATTATCTAATAAACTTCCTTATACACGGTGATTAAAATTATTTGATGTAATCCATTAATTTTCTACCCTGGTCTAAATATGAGTAATATATATATATATTGCCGTGTTTCTCCGCTCTAAATTAGTACTCCTCTACATTTTCCCTTGTTAATTTCTCGCGTATCGAGCTCACCTCACTGTGCCTCTGCGTCTCCATAAGCTTGGCGCTTGTCCACCGACCAACATCCCTGAACTCCTGTAAAGCAACTAAACAATCCTTCACGTCATCTTTATTCGCATCTACCTGCGGTCTGCTTAGAAAATCCGCCGTCACATTCTCCTTTCCTGGTTTATGCTTAATTTCAAAATCGTACTCCTGTAGTACTAGTGCCCATCTGTACAACCTACTGTTTAGAAACTCCTTTTTCTTCATAAATGTTACCACCGTGTTGTCGGATTCTATCAAAAATTTCTTACCTAGCAGATAAAAACGTAGCTTTTTCACTGCATATACTATCGCCAACATCTCCTTCTCTGCCGTCGCATATCTGGTTTCGCAGTCTTTCAACACCCTAGAAATAAAAACAATTGGTACCTTAGCTCCGTCCTGGATCTGCACCAACTCAGCCCCGATCGCATATTTCGACGCATCCGTCTTCAAAATAAATTCGTCCTTGAAATTTGGATATTTTAATGACAACTCTTCATAAAACGCACGTTTTAAATTTTGAAACGCCTTCTCCCGTTCAGCAGTCCATTTCCATTTTCGTTTTCTTTAACAAACTCACTAACGGCACACACAACTCAGAATATCTCGGTATAAACCGTTTATAATAATTTAACACCCCTAAAAATCCTCGCAATCCTCTTACATTCTTTGGTTGAGCAATATTTTTCAACTCGTCCAACCTTCTATTACAAATTTTCATACCATGTTCACTAATTTCAAATCCTAAATACGTAACCTTGCTCTTAAACAATTCGCATTTCTCCACGTTCAACTTCAAACCACCTTCGTCCAGTCGTTGGATCACCTTTTCCAAATGCTCCATGTGTTCTTGCTCGTTCCTTGAAAAAATCAACAAATCATCCACATAGTGCGAACAGAAACATTCATACTCGTTAAACAGCTTCTGCATGGCTCTTACAAGTGCTGCTGAAGAACTACTTAAACCAAATGGAACTACAGAAAACATATAAATCTCGCCTTCAATACTAAACCCTGTAAACTTCTTACTGTCTTCATGCAACGGAATCAACCAAAATGAATTTCTTAAATCTAACTTGCTAAAAATCTTCATTTCATACACCTTATATAACAAATTATCCAACCCTTGTGGTTGTTCGTACTGCGCTTTTGTAATCGAGTTCAACTTCCTCGCATCTAAACAAATTCTTATATCTCTTTTATTTGGTTTCGGTACAATAACTACCGGGTTCACATATGGTGTTTTCGCTGGTTCGATGATACCTTCTTTTAACATTTTGCTTATCTCGGCTTTAACCCTATTTCTAATTGCAAATGGGATTGGATACACTTTGGTATTAAACCCACTATCTTCCGTGACCTCTAACTTATGCGTATATCGCTTCGCAAATCTCGGCTCTTCATTAAACAATCCTATAAATCTATTAAATAACTCTTCTAGCTTCGTCTTAATATCAATACTCACTTTCCCTATCTGTTCATCATTAATTAATCTCGCAAACATATTACATAATCTCACTTCAACCCGTCTATAATTATTCTCTCTAATCATTCCTAATCCTGAATTATCTATATCATTTCCATTCCTATATTCCGAACTAACCGTAGGCCAACCCATAACTTATCTTTATCAAATATCCTAATCGACCTATCCTTTCCATCTATATTCAATCCAAAATCCTCTATAAAATCCATTCCTAATATAAAATCAAGCTGCAACCCCTTTGTAATCAAAAACTCTGCATCTCCTGCCTTTTTATTCCCTATAAATATCGGTACACGGATAACCCTATATATCGTCGTTAGCTATTTGTTCATTGCCGACCATAAATTAACCCCATCAATTGTTTCTATTCGTCCCTTTAAAAATTCTTCATGTTTTATCACCACATTTTCATCTACCAGCGACAACTGCGAACCACTATCAACTAAAGCAACATATAAACAATCTCTTAAACTAATATTAATAAACAACAGGTTCTTTTTATTAAAGGTATAACTATTTAACAATAAATCTCTTAAACTATAACATACGTCTATATTCAACCCTAAACATTCGGTCTTCCAAAAATTGTCGTTTTTTTTTGTCCCGACGGCGCCTCGTGTATCTGCACCACCTCAATCTTATCTGTGTCCTGTGTCATCGCGCTTGTCGTCATGTGGTGGACGTTTGCGTCCCTGTCCGTCCGGCTGTATCCGTTCTGTGTTCCGCCTCCCGTAATACAGCCGTCATCCTCGTTGTTGCCGTGCTGGTACCTGTTTTGTCCTTGGAAGTCGTTCACCCGGTGTTCCCTATTGTAATATGGTCGTCTGTTTCCGTCGTGTCCTCAATGATTTTGCTGTCCGTGGTTGAAATTGTCCTGTCGGTAGTTAGGTCTGTGTTCGTGGTACGCATGTTGTCGGTTGTCTTCCCTATAACCCAGGTTTTGCTCCCAATAAGTTGTCCGCGTTTTTGCCTCCAGTGCCGTCGCTAAATCGAAATTTCGCATCACTCCTAAAAATTCCCGCAGTGTCTTTACATTCTGTACCACGACCATCTTTGTCACTTCCGGTTCCATGTGTCCCGCAAGTAGTAACACTATGTCGTCCTCGCCCAATTTTGGTGTCAAGTGTTGTGCATGGTTATATTTGTCAATCGCGTATACTTCGCGCGATCCGTGTGTCCTACTGTAGTGTCCCGTGATTAAATTCGTCCGTATGTCTGTCTGGTGTGTGTTACTCCAGAACTGTTCTATAAATAGTCGTCGAAATTCAGCGTATGTGTCGTACTGTCTGCGTATAATGTTGAGCCATTTTTCAGCGTTACCTGGCAGCGTCGCCCCTACTATCTGTAATTTTGTCCTTTCATTTTCGGTCTCCACGATTTCGTCCAGTCTGTCTAAAAATCCCATCGGTTGTTCCGTCCTCCGTCCTTCAAATTTTGGTAACGCGTCCCGGTTCAATTTCATATGTTGTCCGTAGTCCAGTACAACGCGCCTCCGTTCTAGGTCGTCTAACTTGTCCTGTATTATGTATATATATATATATATATATATATATATATATATATATTTTTTCAAAAGTATTGTGGGTTTTAGGTCGGCTGGATTATTTAAGAAAACTCTTTTTTATAAACCTGAGCTTTCGGATTTATTTTAATCCTTTTTCAAAGGTACTACAATTACAAAATTGATGAATAAATAGTAAATCATATTTTATACTTACTAAGGTGAGGTTATATAATAAAATTGGCAATTAACATAAAAAGTTATTTTCGTTATAAATTTTTTAAAATGTATATAACAACGCCAAATTACAACAAGAGATAAAAATCGTATGTATATAAAATATTGATAATAAATAAAAGTCAAAAGTTTGATAGAAATTGTTATTAAAAGGCAACCTTAAAAAATGTTTATTATAACTATGTATGTACCTGCGTGTAACACTGTGAGTGTATGTATGAGTCTGTATGTGTGTGTAGTGTGTGTTTCTGTGTGTGTGTTTTTTTTTTTGTTTGTAATATATTTAAGAGAAATTTATCTTATAGATCCATTGATAAATTTGTTGTTGTATGGTTGTTTTTATTTGTGATATTTAGAAGATACGTGTAGATACAATTTAAGTCATTAACATCTGTTCTTTTGTTCATAGTATTTTTTTGTTGGTATATGTGACACATTTCTAGAAACTCTCTTTTGATTTTTTGTCTTCTATCTGTAATATAATTGGATTGTTAAAATCTATTTTATGTTTTTAGTATTTGCGTTTACATAGGGCACAAGCATTGGGTTTTATACGTATATCGCTCTTATGTTGGGTTATTCGTTGTTTAAGTGTTTGTTTGCTTTGCCCTACGTAACATTCATTGCAATCCAGACAATTGATCTTATATATGATATTTCTTTTATTTAAAATTGGAGTTTTGTCTTTAATTTTAGAGAAAAGGTAATTTAAGGTTAAAGTATTTTTAGAAGTTATTTTTATGTTAAATTTATTAAATACATTAGTTAGTTTTGGTGTAAGGTGTTCAATGTATGGAAGAGATTTGAATGTAACTGTAGTGTCTATTTGTTTACTATTATTATTTGTGTTGTTTTGTGTATTATTATCCATAGTTTCTGCATTGTGGTTATATAAAAGACGTTTTATTAATTGTGGAGGATAGTTGTTTTTTATTAGGATATTAAAAAGTTTGTTTAAATTTTTTTGATAAAATGTATGGTGACTTATTGTTTTAATTCTGTTTTTTAGCGTTAAAATAAAATTTATTTTTATTTTGTAAGAGTGATATGAGAAGTAATTTAAGTACCTACCAGAGTTAGTTGGTTTTTGATACCAATCTAATAAAATAATATTATTTGAATTTCTAATAACTAACGTATCTAAAATGGTACTGCGTTTTTATTTTCTACTTCTACGGTAAACTGAATTTTTTTGTGATAACTGTTAAAAGTACTAAGTGTTTCCGTAATTTTATTTGCTGGTACAGATGTAATTATGTCATCAACAAATTTTTTTATGAAGGGTAGTTGAAAAGGAAGTTTCTTTAGTACTTCATCTAATAGACTATCCATTACAATTTGTGCAATTATTGGACTTAAATTGGATCCCATAGGGCAACCAAAAGTTTGAATATAATATTCATTTTTGAAGCTGAAATAACTACTATCAAATATGAATTCAATTATATCTAAAAATAATTGTTTTGGAATATTACATACGTTTTTTATATTATTCCAAATGTTTTTGATGTTGTCTAGTACTAATTGTTTTGGAATATTAGTAAATAGTGACACTACATCCAAGCTTATTAAAACATAGTTGTTTGGGAGATGAAAATTATTATTATTTATGAATTTGGTAAAATCAAAGAATCTGAAACATTATAATTATTATTAGTTGTTGATTTTTTAAAATTTCTGCTATAAATTTTGATAGTTTTTCGGTTGGGTTGTTTATAGAGGCTACAATTGGTCTTAATGGTGTATTATTCTTATGAATTTTGGAATTCCATATAATTTTGGTGCAGTACTACTATAATTGTTTAATATTTTGATTCACTTTCTGTAATGAATTTGTTATCTTTTAGGTTTTTATTAATTTTATGGTTTGTCTTTGAAATTTTGATGTAGGATCTGAATCAATCTTTTGTAAGTAGAAATGTCGTTAACTAGGTCATACATTTTAGCGTTATAGTCATTAACTGACATTGCCACAGTAATATTTCCTTTATCGGCTTTAATGATGAGAAGATCCTTGGTGTTTTTAAAATTGTTTGCTTTTATTATAATCCAATAAAAACTAGATTTTGGATTAGAATTCTGATTTATATAATTAGTAATTATGTTTGTAATATAAGCTCTGCATAGGTTTTTTATCTTCTTGTACATCAACTATAATATCTTCTAAATCTGCCAATAAGTTATTTATCGAGTGTTTGTTGAAAGTAGGAGGAATGCTAAACTTTGGACCTAAAGATAAAATTCTCTTAATGTCATCTGGAATATCAATACTACTGACATTGACAAACCATTTGTCAATGTTGTTAAATTGAGGTTTGTGTAATTTTGAAAGGTTGTCAATTTTTTTTAAATTATTAGTTTTAATTTTATGAAATAGCTTGTTGTAAGCTGATAGTTGTCGTTTTTCATATTCTAAGTATATATAATTAGGAATAACAGTGGCACATTTCTTTTTAATCGTAATTAACTTCATTTCTGATGTTTTAACTAAATGGTGAGTTATTTTAATTTCCAAATTTAGAATTTTGATTTTTAGGCGATCACTGAAACGTTTTATTATTGGTGCTAACACCTTACCATCACTTTCTAAAAGGTTGTATAAATTCTTGATGGCTTCTGGGATATGTCTTGGTAAAATACTCTTTTTCTACATTGTAGGAGAAATACCTTTCTATTGTTAATTGATGCCAATTTGCTGTTTATTTTAGCCCAGCTTTTTAACAGTGATGTAGCTTCTGCTCCATATGTAATTGTAATTTGTTGGAAGAAACCCATTTTCTTGATTAAATGAATTATTAATAACGACCTCCTTTATTCTAATTTTCCAAAAGTATTGTGGGTTTTAGGTCGGCTGGATTATTTAAGAAAACTCTTTTTATAAACCTGAGCTTTCAGATTTATTTTAATCCTTTTTCAAAGGTACTACAATTACAAAATTGATGAATAAATAGTAAATCATATTTTATACTTACTAAGGTGAGGTTATATAATAAAATTGGCAATTAACATAAAAAGTTATTTTCGTTATAAATTTTTAAAATGTATATAACAACGCCAAATTACAACAAGAGATAAAAATCGTATGTATATAAAATATTGATAATAAATAAAAGTCAAAAGTTTGATAGAAATTGTTATTAAAAGGCAACCTTAAAAAATGTTTATTATAACTATGTATGTACCTGCGTGTAACACTGTGAGTGTATGTATGAGTCTGTATGTGTGTGTAGTGTGTGTTTCTGTGTGTGTTTTTTTTTTTTTTTTTTTTTTTTTTGTTTGTAATATATTTAAGAGAAATTTATATTATATATACATTGATAAATTTGTTGTTGTATGGTTGTTTTTATTTGTGATATTTAGAAGATACGTGTAGATACAATTTAAGTCATTAACATCTGTTCTTTTGTTCATAGTATTTTTTTGTTGGTATATGTGACACATTTCTAGAAACTCTCTTTTTGATTTTTTGTCTTCTATCTGTAATATAATTGGATTGTTAAAATCTATTTTATGTTTTTTAGTATTTGCGTGTACACATAGGGCACAAGCATTGGGTTTTATACGTATATCGCTCTTATGTTGGGTTATTCGTTGTTTAAGTGTTTGTTTGCTTTGCCCTACGTAACATTCATTGCAATCCAGACAATTGATCTTATATATGATATTTCTTTTATTTAAAATTGGAGTTTTGTCTTTAATTTTAGAGAAAAGGTAATTTAAGGTTAAAGTATTTTTAGAAGTTATTTTTATGTTAAATTTATTAAATACATTAGTTAGTTTTGGTGTAAGGTGTTCAATGTATGGAAGAGATTTGAATGTAACTGTAGTGTCTATTTGTTTACTATTATTATTTGTGTTGTTTTGTGTATTATTATCCATAGTTTCTGCATTGTGGTTATATAAAAGACGTTTTATTAATTGTGGAGGATAGTTGTTTTTATTAGGATATTAAAAGTTTGTTTAAATTTTTGATAAAATGTATGGTGACTTATTGTTTTAATTCTGTTTTTTAGCGTTAAAATAAAATTTATTTTTATTTTGTAAGAGTGATATGAGAAGTAATTTAAGTACCTACCAGAGTTAGTTGGTTTTTGATACCAATCTAATAAAATAATATTATTTGAATTTCTAATAACTAACGTATCTAAAAATGGTACTGCGTTTTTATTTTCTACTTCTACGGTAAACTGAATTTTTTTGTGATAACTGTTAAAAGTACTAAGTGTTTCCGTAATTTTATTTGCTGGTACAGTGTTACACGCAGGTACATACATAGTTATAATAAACATTTTTTAAGGTTGCCTTTTAATAACAATTTCTATCAAACTTTTGACTTTTATTTATTATCAATATTTTATATACATACGATTTTTATCTCTTGTTGTAATTTGGCGTTGTTATATACATTTTAAAAAATTTATAACGAAAATAACTTTTTATGTTAATTGCCAATTTTATTATATAACCTCACCTTAGTAAGTATAAAATATGATTTACTATTTATTCATCAATTTTGTAATTGTAGTACCTTTGAAAAAGGATTAAAATAAATCCGAAAGCTCAGGTTTATAAAAAAGAGTTTTCTTAAATAATCCAGCCGACCTAAAACCCACAATACTTTTGGAAAATTAGAATAAAGGAGGTCGTTATTAATAATTCATATATATATATATATATATATATATATATATATATATATATATATCCCTATAGTAGGGGACAAGGAATATTACTACAGCAAGTCTGCTTATTGTAAAAGGCAATTAAAAAGCGCAGCTAGGGGCAGCAGCCTTGCTAGCTAAAAGATATTGGAGGAGAGTCGGTCAGTCTCGGGCGATGCTCAAAAATTTACAAGGTTGTTGGGGGTTGGCTGTGACAGATACGGCTTTTTGCTAAAATCTTTAAAAACTGCGTTGTGAAAAGATATGGGAACCTACCACAATATTTCCCAGGTATAAGTGGCCTAAAACACGAACTATGTATGACGGAGAGCTCACAAGTAAAATTCTTGTCCGGAGGTAAAATACCCCCTCATTCGGATCTCCGAGAAGGGGTACTTGGGACTCGTCATCGTAAGAAGTTAAAACAATGACTCGATTTAGTGATAGGGACTTAGAATGTAAGATCATTACTTACAGTAGATAAGTTAACAAATTTATTAGTCGAAATAAAAACAAAAAAGCTGGACATTTTAGGTATTAGTGAGGTGAGATGGCCAGATTAGTAACGATTTTTGGAAACATAGTTATAGAATAATTACAACTTCTTCAAATAACGGACATACTGGGGTAGGAATAGTGTTAGGTTAAAGATTAGGACGTAAAGTTAAACAGTACTTACAATTTAGTGATAGAATTATTATGGTTAAATTGAGTACGAAACCCACAGACACTGTTTTAGTACAAGTTTACATGCCAACAACTCAGTACGAGGATGAGGAAGTAGAAAAAGTATACGAGGATATAAAT
Source organism: Platerodrilus igneus (assembly GCA_036346225.1). NCBI lineage: Eukaryota > Metazoa > Arthropoda > Insecta > Coleoptera > Lycidae > Platerodrilus > Platerodrilus igneus. Next base: position 42,178 of record JARFIW010001219.1, read on the forward strand.
AGTATAGTAACAAAGGTAAAAGAAGATGAAAATTTAATGCGTCAGTGGGAGAAGGTAGTGAGGGAAGAATGGTTGGAAAATTTGGGTATGGTAGACGAAATGATAGAGGAAAAAGGTTAGTTGAGTTTTGCCAGGAACATAGATTAGTAACTGTAAACACCCTATTCGAACAACATGTTAGAAGAAGATAAACCTGGAAGGCGCCAGGCGATAGGGATTATATTTTAGTTAAACAAAGATTTGGAAACCATGTTAAAAACTGTCGTAGTTATCCAGGGGCTGACATAAATAGCGACTATAACTTAGTTAAAATAAAGTGTAATATAAAATTCAAAAAATTGAGAAAGGCTAAAAGAGAGGGGTGGGATCTAAGTAAACATAATGAGGTAAAAGAGGAATATAAACAAGTATTAGATAATAAGATTAAAGAGATAGCTATAGAAGGAAACGTAGACAATAGATGAAAAGAAATAAAAAGGGCTGTACATGATACAGCAACACAGACTGTAGGTAAGGACAAAGTAGAAGCTCGAAAACCCTGAATAACAAAAGAGATATTTGATTTAATAGAGAATAGAAGAAAGCTTAAAACCTTTCAGAAAATTGGATAGTGAAAGTAAGCAAAAATATAATAGAGTTAGAAATAAGATAGTACATGCGTGTAGAAAAGCTAGAAATAAATGGACGGAGGAGAATTATAAGGGAATACAAGATGATTTGAGAGCAGGTAAGACAGACAGGGCTTACAGGGCAGTTAAAAAGTTTTTTGGGGAAAATAAGAAAAAAATATAATGGTATTAGAAATGAGAATAATGAGCTTCTAATAAATAAAGTTGAGGTAACAGATAGATGGAAAAGATATTTAGAAGATTTATATAAGGGAGACGATATGGATAAGTTAGAGAACGACCAAGAAGAGGATGTAGAAAAAGGGTTCTCAGTATTAAGAGAGGAATTTGATAAGGCTGTTAAGGATCTTAAACTAAATAAAGCACCGGGGATAGACGATATACCCGCAGAATTAATAAAATATGCAAGTCAGAAAACTTTAGACAGATTATATGAACTAGTAAAAGTAATATATGACACAGGTGAGGTCCCAATAGATTTCGAAAAAAATATTAATATTCCAAAAAAGTCAGAAGTTTGTAACGGGCATTTTTAATGGCGTAACATTTTACACTACTAAATTCGTAAATACATTTCTGTAACTTGTTACGCTCCCTTTCTGTTAGCGTACTTAAAATACATCGTTTTTGGATCGCTGTTTGTATAAAGTAGATACTTTCGCATAGTTTTCAGAATTGTATGCAATTTAACTCGTGTGTATTACTTTAAACGTGTATTAATTTGAAGATTGATTTTCGTGAATAAATTACTGTCCAACTTATGGAAAATGATAAACAGCTCGCAATTAATTAGTAGATATAAATTTTGTTCCTTATGTGGATATACGAGTCGAGTTGATAGGCGATAAGCGGTTGGAATAACAACGATTTTATATCTACAGACTAGGAGTTGTCGTTTGTTCTCCGTTCCAATACATTGTTTACGTTGATAATACTGTGTCCTGTTTGCTCTGAAAGTCGGAGTTTGTTCTTTGTTCTGATACACTAAGTACGTTGAAAATACTGCTTTTGACAATAGTGAGAATTGATGCGGAATTTTCGTATTGTTCATGTACGAGCACGGCACGATTTTTAGTTGTTTTCTTGTGAAATAAGAGTTGTATATTAACCGCGTTTGGTCGACGCACGTGTGTTTTTAAGGACATTTGACGGACGCTTTTTATGGCTTACGCGTGCCTACTAATTGTTTTTAATTGTTGTTCTTGTGAGACAAATGCTCTAAAGAACATTCGACGGACCTACTTTAGTGATACGCGTACTTTACTAATTTGTGGTTTTAGTTGTTTGTCTTGTGAAATAGGAGCCGTAGAACTTGATAAACTGACCGATTCTTTCTTTAGGATTGATGTGTGTGCGATCTAGTCTAGTGTCCCTTTGTTTTATCAGATTAGTGCATACTTTGGCTTATTTAAATCCAGTGGATACTGTAGTTTCTGCATTTTTCTAACACCAAAGAATCTGAAATAGATCATTGTTTGCGCGAACTTTCGTTATTCAAAAGCATTAGATTTTTCTTTGTTACCATAGGTAGCAAATAAAACACCTTACGGTACTTTTAGTATAATGCATTACATCGTGTCTTGAAGGCCCGTGATTCTAAATTTTTATTACCATTTTTTTCGATTTGTGTTACAAAATATTTCGAAATTATTGTCTCCGGAAATGGAATTAACAAGAAATTTATCAATGGTACATAGTTCCATCAGCATGATAATGTCTGCTGCTAACACTAGTGAAATACGTAGGTGGGATTAGTGTAAAGTGCGAGAAATTCCATCCACACCCTCACAGTCAAGGGTGCAGTGCTTCGTTAGTGCAGGACAACGGGAATCCCACATTCAATTGCGAGGAAGCGTTGCTGAAGGACTGTTTGTAAGTTGAACTATTTCCTACTTGCTTTTACTTTTAATACCGTCCGTTGCTTTGCCATACCTTTGGCGTTCTGATACCTTTTACCATAGACTTGCATGCTATTTTAAATAAGAGAAAAAAAAAAAGAAAAATTAATACTACTGGACTACTCATATTAATTGTGTTTACCTATTTATATTTTGTTAAAATTTTATCTGCTTTATGTCTAAATGGTGTGTGAAGAAACGTTTCTGCTACTCCCCAATATTACCTCACTTTGTATTAAAGATTTGTTATATTGCTTTTAACGTTGTTATATTATATAGATTATCCCAACAGTTTTTTTTTATTCTACAAAGTACTGAACAATTATACATGATCCGTATGCTATGCTTTTTCTTTGTTTCAGGTTTGCAGGACTAATTTGTTTTTTTGCAGGTTTACTATTCTAAAATTTTATTATTGCAGGTATTGTTACTAACTCCTTACCGCCGCATACATCATAGGTCAGTCTGCTTTCTACAACCCCCCCTACTCTCCGATTGAGCCCGGTCATTTCTTTGACTTTCTTTGTGTTACGTAGCATAAATTTGACGAACCAACGTGGCTGCCCCGATAATAACGTCGCAAGTTGATAAGTGTGAGAATTTTAGAACGGTAAGTTTAACTTCCCATGCTTCCAAAATACTAACAATAATAATTAAAAATAGAGTAGAAGCTTTGACTGAGAATTATTTAGACGAAGACCAAAATAGTTTTCCTAAATATAGAGGGGCTAGAGAACCGATACTAATGATTAGAGTAATTATCGAAAAAGAACCAAAAAAATAAAAAGACTCATTTCGCGTTTGTAGAATTAGAAAAAGCATTTGATATGGTTAATTGAATTGTCGTGTTTAGGGTTTTGCGAAAAATAGGAATCCTTCAGAGGGATAGAAAAATTAGTTACAGTCTATATAAAAACCAAAGCGTAGTAATTAGATTTGATGAAATGGAAAAAGAAGCTAAGATTAGAAATGGTGTTAGACAGGGCTGTATTCTATCTTCCTTGATTTCTAATGTTTATATTGAGGAAGCTCTAAACTTAGCTAGAGAGAGATAGAGAGAGAGAGCTCGAGAGAAAGAGAGAGAGAGTGAGAGAAAAAGAGAAAGAGAGAGAAATTGAGAGAGAGAGAAAAGAGAGATAGGTATTAGTGTACAGGGACATAAAATAGACATGCTACGTTTTGCAGATGATATAGTCATTATAGCAGAGTCTAGAAAAGAGCTAGGAGAGTTTTTGAATATTTTAGATGAGATACTACAGAGTAACTATAGTATGAGAATTGACGCAGGAAAGACAAAGATGATGACAAGTGAGTTACAGCCTAGTTCTAAACCCAAATTAAAAATAGGTAATACCGAGTTAGAAGAGGTAAATGAATTTTGCTATTTAGGTAGTATAATTACAAAGCACGGACGTAGCAGAAGGGATATAGTAGTTAGAATAGCTCAAACCAGAAAAATGTTTTTAAAAAAGAAAGACTTACTAATAGCTAATAGTATTAGTTTAGATAATGGAAAAAGTCGTACCTATGTAGCGTTCTATTATACGGTATTGAGAGGTAGATAAGAAAAAGATAGAAGCTTTTGAAACTTGGTATTACAGGAGAATGTTAAAGATTAGTTGGACAGATAGAGTAACAAATGAAGAAGTTTATAAAAGGATAGGTGAGTAACCCTGTATGTGGAAACAAATAAAGTTCAGGAGAGATTGAACGATAGGACACCAGTTAAGATATGAGGGGCTATTTAGTAAGGTCTTAGACTATAGACTACTATATAAAAATAGAGTAGAATGACCTAGACAATGCTATATTAGTCAAATTATTAGAGATTTAAGTTGTGAAGGGTATGTAGATCTTTTAGGCTAGTTCAGACTAGAAAAGAATTTAGAGTTGCGTCAAACCGACCTTAAGTAAGTTCGAAAACAAAACAAAAAAAATAGATAAATAAAAATTAGTTTACTAAATGTCACCATGACATAACTCACAATTAGTTAGCGGTCTGACATGATGGCAGCGATTCTTTTTTTAAGCCTTACCATAACATATAATTTAACACTTTCCCTTTTTTGGAGAAGATAACTAGGTAATATTTCATTTTCTTATAGATGGGAATCATGTAAACATGTTGGAGTTCTTTAACAACCATCAGGTTGCTTATATCTATGTAGAGCCAGGTAGATAGGAAAAAGATGGATTAATAGGAAGACCTAGACCAAGCTACATTACTCAAATTATTAGAAATTTAGCTTGTGAAGGGTATATGTAGAACTATTTAGATTAGCACAGAATAGTAAAGAAGTTAGAGCTACGTCAAGCCCAACTTAAGTAAGCGCTAATCTAAAAAGTTCTACATACCCTTCACAACCTAAATTTCTAATAATTTGACTAAATCACAGCTACATAAAAAACTGAAAGACTTGTTTCTAATTTATAATTTTACTCATTTTACTTTTAAAGCAGCAAATTTATGAATAATTTTATTAGTATCAATTTTATCACAAATATTGCTAGTAATAATAAATCGCCCAAATGATATTGTGATAAATTGAATCTTAGATACGTTTTAAATAATTCTAGCATAGAATATCTGTGCAAATTTCAGGAAAATGTGTAGGTTGTGTAACATTATTTTGTAATGTTAACGAATAAACAGATCAATTAATTAAAATTCAGTAACTTGCATAAAGTATAGACAAAAATTCCACAATAAATTACTTCAGATTTAGTTAGGCTCCCTTATAATAAAGGACCAGCTTTACAAATAGCTTCGGCTACTAAACTATTGTAAATTCCAGCGGCTTTCATAATTTAAAGGTCTACCCTCGTAATTCAAATACAATAAACCTCTTAAAGTTTAGGTCGGTTACAGACTGACGAATCTGATAAAGATTGACGAAAGTGATAAAATTAAAATGTAATAGTACCTTTTAGCGTAAATAAAGGAAAGCAATTTTCAGTTTGAAAAGCTTAACCTTCTTAATACTTCGTTGATTGACAGCGGGTTATAGGAAACGAAACATTATAAATAGCGAAAACTATTTCCAATTTGATTTGTTCAAATATTACAAGTAATTTTAAGTAGTCTGGAGACATCCATTGTATTTAAAATCCATTTATGTACTCAAAATTTTTATAAATTCTATAGTCACCTATTCACTTAAATTTCTAAATTAAAATCAATGAATGTAAGAGGTTCACGTTTATTGCTCTGTGAATTAAATAGTTTTGTTTGCCGTTGCTTAAGTCAATAGTTTTTTTATTTTTTTATCATGGAAGCTGCATAAGTAGAAAAAAAGTGAGGAATTGATTAAAAGGAACAATTGTCCTCCTTGGGATGACAAGTCTCTCAAGGTTTTGTACGAACATTTGGACATTCTCGACTTGTCTGGCGCCTTTGGCAATTGTCATTAAGCCACAATATTTTATGAAAGGTAAGTGCCAAATCTTTTGTAGTATATTATAAATTAATGTAACCCTTTTTTCAAAATTTTAACCCTCTATATGATCCACGACCTTCCGCTAGCTAGTGCCGGTGACCCCCCTTTAATTATTGTTTTACAGGCCGCCCCCATTTTATAATTTTACTGGAAAATACATACGTAGTAGCTTTTCCGCCTGTAACAGTTGGTTCAGACTACGAAACAACGAGGGTACGCGTCCAACCAGTTCTAGGAAAGAAGACCTAATCTACCTAGTAGTCAATACTAGATTAAATATTTGGTAAATTGACTTTAAAATATTCACCAGGATTTACCTAGGAGTAAAATTAACCTTCAAGTCAATTTTAAAGCAAGACATTGACTCATTTTTACTAACTGTAATTACCTATTGGGCAAATATACCTTCAAAGTTATATTTCTCTGAAAAATACCAAAATTTACTTGTAGGTAGGTTATAAAAACAGGTGAAAATAACATATAATTTACTTAGTCTAGTCAGGTCAAGTTTACTAAAAATTTACGAGCTGTGCTACTTGGGTAACTTCTAAAGCACTATAGATGGCAAGGCTTCCCTGAAGTTCCTAGACATACAATATTTAAACATTTTATAAACCTTTTCTATATCAAATAGGACTTTGACAACCGAATAGCTTGTTTCTCTTAAGAGGTAATCGTGAATGAATTATTAAATGTTCTTTTAGACAAAAACTATTCTATGTTACATACATAGGATTTAGATTCAAACATTTCCAAAGGAATACTGCAGGTTGTGTTGAATTAGTGATCGATACATGTATCGAACTTTAAAATATTGCTTTTATTATATTTAATTTGATTAGCTTTATTCTATTTAACCTTGTAATTAACTCCGCTTAGAGATTTTCTTGTTGAACTTGTTGAAGTGCAACAGTAACAGGGTATAGGATTATAAGATACAAGTAAACTTCTATGTGGCATTTGTGATTTGTAATCTACGCCTTATAATATATCTTGCAAGACCAAAAAATTAAAATCAATTGTAACACTTGATACTCAATTTCCAACAGAAACGATTTCATATCCTTAAACCACAGGTTAAACTGATTTTTCCCTTTTTCAAATCTGTTGTGTTGTTAGTCTACCCTTAATATTTTCTCCAAAAGCATTTTGAGAAGATACCCTACAAGTGTTAAATAATTCCCTGACATACAACAAAATGTCGTTTATACTTTACATACAAATAGAAAAATGTCTAACACGTCTTAATATTTACGTTCTTATTTTTAAAACAAACTAAACGCGTTTCTCTCCAGTTACAGCAAGAATAGATGCTTATCCCACGTGCAATCAAAATGATTTAAAGCAACAGAGTTCTCTGAAACATAAAGTCGAAAGGCATTGTTTTTGTTGTTTAGGAACAACACAATCCACACACTGTGAAGGTGTTTGTAAATCAAGTACAAAGAGTGTTGGTCACGACGGGTTTTTGAACCAACTGTATCAGGTATATATTTAAATGAAGAAGAAAAGCACAAACGCCTTATGTCTCGCTTAAACACAGCACTTGCTGGTCAGATAATGTCTTATTTATAAGTCACTGAAGCTAGGGCGTACTGAATAACACAGGATCTGCCTTTATTTCACAGCTGCACGCTAATCCGTATTATGCTAATCACCTAACCGAGCTTTGTATTATTATAGCACGTTGGAAGGTTCACTACAATTGTGGAACTTGACAGAGGACAGACGCAATTAACGTAATTGCTTTCCTATACTGAAGAAACCTTTCTTGAAATTGACTATTATATTATTTATGTATCTTGGTCGTTTAATGGTATTCGCAACATCGGAGCTTGCATCTAGTTTCTCTTCTTACGGTGACTATAAACCACGACACGTCTTCATTAAAGCAAGAAAATATTCTACCGGTTTAAATGGCTGAGATTAAATCTTCTCAAGATAACGGCTTAGTACTCTAGTACCAAGATGGCTTTCAACAAGTAGAATTTTAATTGGAGCTGTTATAAGAATGTTACAAAAGACGAAATTAAATTTAAATGGATTGAGACAGCAAAACAGACGCGTGTTGTTTTACGCTTTTTGCGATTATTGTCCAGGGTCTGAGCGTAATTTCTAATGGAAACAGATACTTTTGAAAAAATTTTTAAGGTCTCGAGAAGAACAGAATTCAAGTGAACCGCTAGTAATTTATGTTTCTTAAACAATATTCATATTATTAGCCATGAGAATTTGTTCTTTTAAATTAATGAGGAAAGCTACATTTGCAATTTTACAACCGTTTCTTATAGTTTGGTTCTCAGGAAGAATAACTTATATGGTGTCTTGACAGTGGAAATCAATTAACTTTGAAAGATATTTGTTGTTCATACACACATGCACGCACGCGCGCGCGCACGGACGTACGTACGCTCGTACTCACGCACGAATGCAAGAGAGCACACACACAAGCACGTGCGCACACAAGTAATGCGCTCACGGACACACGCATACACGTACGCACTCACACGCATGCGCGATCCAGAAAAGAAACAGCAAGCCTTACAGGTTATTACGACGTTGGTGCCTCAAGCTTGAAGGTTCTGATAAGTTATGGTTGGATTACAACAACTTTGGTAGTCGACATGGGACTGCATAGGAAAATATCAACACGCGTATTTATTTATCTTCAGCCAAAAGGTGTCAAGCGTCCACTTTTAGGTATTAGACCTACCTAGTTCAAAGTATAACAATTCTAAACTGTAAACAAAAATGAGGAGTAACTGGAAAAACGAAACCAATAGGCCCGCGATTTTTAAGATTTTACTTCATTGTTTGACTAAACCTTACAAGAATTATGCTCTTCCTTATTAAAGAAGATAAGATATTTCTAAATTTCTACAAACGAACTAACCGTTCCGCGATAATTCGTACAACCAACTTTATTCTGACAAACGGAACAACTGCCAACTTTCAAAAATCTGGTCAACGCTCCTCAGGACAGCCGATTGCAGTGACGAATGGTAAGTAAGGAGCGTTGCCTAACTATTCGCATAAAATTATGTAAAGTGTAGCATCTCAATAATGCCGTACAAGATAAGCAAGGCAGAAATTTTAATGGATTGAAATTGTTAATAAATTTTTAAATATCCGTAAAAGAAAAAAAAGATATGTAAGATTTAGATGAGTAAGAACAAAAATATTCATGTGCTGGCACTGAACGTCACAAATACCCCTTCCATCAAAATTAAACGGTCGGGCTAATGTAGAAGCAACGGACCAAGCAGTACACTAACCGTACACTTCAAGAAAATTCATTTCAGAAAACAAGAGAAGAGAAAAACTTTTCATCCAGCTCAAAAACCAAAGATAAAGCAGTATAGGTACAGAGTTATATAAAAGAAAAAGAATATAGTAGCAATCAACAAGGGCACAGATAGATTGGTCTAACACTGCAAAAACCGTCGGAAGACGGATATCTCAAGTAAAAAAATAGTAAAGTTTTTAAACCTCAAGAAAAAAGTGGTTTCTCGCGAAAACACCACCAAGTAAGAAAAAAAGAGAATAACACGCGACAATTACTGTTAAGCCTCAAAGAAAAGAATAGCTAACTAGGTCGAAAAGTTGAGTATGTCTTGGTTTCCGAAGAAACGAATGAAAGGCCTAGAAAGCACTTACCACAGAAAATGGTTCGAAATATTTAATCAAGTCTGTATGAGGACTGGCAGTAAGAAAACCAGCCAAAGAAAGAGAATGGAATATGGTAGAAAGGGAACGAAGGAGCAAAACTAAAACCAAAACCACTAAAACAAAGCACAGGGTCTGAAGGAAGAGAGCAAAACGACGCTGAGTAGTTGAGCATGTGCGTGTGTGTGTGTGGGTGGGTGGGAGGGTGGATGGGTGGGTGTGGGTGTGTGTGTTGGTGCGTGTGTGTGTAATGCTTTGAGTGTTTTGAGTGAGGGTAGTGAGAAAGTGTGTTGGACCGCTTTTGTCGTCTCTTACGACAGGCAGGTCATACAGTAGAGTTATTTTAATTCGGACCCACACGGAGTAAGCAAGAGAGATGGAGCGAGGGGAAAGAAGGAAAACCGATAAGAAGTAAAAAATTATTCAGAAAAAACGTAAAGTCCAAAAGTCAAATCCTAAAGAGAACAGTCAGCATAAAAATCTGGGGCACGAAGACTAGGAATGGAGTTTAGAATGTTTGTGCCCCCAGCAAGATAATGAAACGAGATTAAGAACATTAGGATTGTCATAAAATGCATCCAGATCGGTACCTTCCCGTAATGTATATTTTATGTTTATTTTCCTCATTCTATTTCTTCTGTTATTCAATTTTGTGTGTCGAGTTACCGGAACATACGGGGGTATCGATTGGACAGTTCTCTGCACAACAACAATAACAGGGGATGTGGTAGTTGTAACATGGCCGGGTCATTTTTTGAGTTGCGTTTTTTGTTGGTTGTGTTTTTGTCGTTAGGCTTGCCAGCATGGTGGTCTACCGAGACGAGGAGCCGTTGCCGAGGAAGAAGAGAGGAGATCGGTCGGAGTCAGTTAGGTCGGAGTCAGTTAGGTCGGAGGCTGCAGGCGGTATGGAGGGGGGAGCTTAAGGTTATCCTGAAGGATGTATTGTTATGCACTCAGGAGGAGGTTAATGTGTTAGAGAAGGAGCCTGTGTCTGCGGCGGACGTGTCAAAAAGTCAGAGCTTCCAGTGGTGGTTGCGGCGTCGAAATTGCTCTTTACTTCAAGGGGTCAGCGTAAGACCTCGACTAGCAGCAACGGTGGCGTTGCCGCTAGCAACCTCGATAAGTTTGAAGTTCAGGGTGAGGAAGGCGCACGCGGTCATCTGCGGGAATGTGCTTACACCCTCCACCTCTACCGTAGTAGATGACCAGAAGATGATTCAGCACGCCACGGGTGATATCCGCGATGCGACGAATCAGCTTATAGGCATAGTTGAGGCGATTTGACTTTGCTTAGATAATTCTGAGAGAGCTAGTGTTGTCGGGGGAAGTTCAGCGGGAGTTATTGCTGTCACAGGTCAGCAGGGTCTCCGGAGTCAGGAGGTAGTGATGCCGAGGAGGATGTCATATGCTGCTGCAGCTTTGGGTGCTATGACAACGTTCACTGTTAAGACTGACACCAAGCCTAGTGAGAAGGAGGACGTCATGTCGACCCTGAAAAAAAGGTCGATCCCGCTCGTGATGGGTTGTTCGTGGTCAGAGCTTGTCGGACACGTAGGGACGGTGTTGTGATGGAGTGCGCAGGACGTGAAGGCGTCAAGAAATTGCAGTCGAAGGTCGGCGGGCTCTGCAAAGAGCTCATAGCAAAGACGATTGAGAAGAAGTGTCCACGTGTCTCCCTTCCGGTGGTCGAAGCGGGGATGAAGGCTGAAGAGATTGTGCGGTTGATTGCGAGCCAGAATCCCCGCTTCGACAATTTGAAGATAGAAGACTACCTGAGAGAGAAGTTCAAGTTTGGCGGAAAGGGACCTAGGGATCCTTTCGCCAAGGTAGTCTTCGAAGACCCCACACGCTTTGAAGGCGCAAATTAGTTGACGCTATCAATCTCTGGTGGCAAAGAGTCTGGACCCGAGACTACTTCTCGTTGACGCAGTGCATCCGGTGTTAGGAGTACGGCCATAGATCGATGGAGTGCAGGGACAAGGTACAGTGGTGCGGTAACTATGCCAAAACAGGACATGAATTCAAGAATTGGCGGACGGCAATGCCCTGCTGTGTGGTTTGTGGTAGGGCAAACGACAGAACTGGCGGTTGTGCAATGGCTGTTACGTCACCTTTTTGTGGAACGACTTTTTCTTATTTAAACAAATTCAGAACTCGTTTTTGGGTCTAATTAATGGAAACTTAATGGATTACGTTGCCTACGCGTTATTACAGTCGTAGTTATTTGAAGATTAGGTTTAATGCATATTTGACTGCATTGGAATTAGGCATGTTGAGAGTCATTATTCGGGAGCAATAAGAGAACAACGGATAATCGAATATAATCAAAGTAACCGCGAATATAAAATATTAATAGAAGAAACGCGAGCAAACAAATGTAAAGAATTCTGCACGCGATACTCCGAGCAGGAACCCTGGGGAACCGCATACCGCGTAATAAGGGGTAAACAACAAATAATCGCGGTCGGTAATATAAAGAAAACAAATGGTGAATATACGGAAGGTTTTAAAACCACGGTGGAATATTTGCTAGAGAAATTCTTCCCATCGGATAATCCCGAGGAGGATGAGGGCCCGCACGATTTACTACGACGGGTAGTTACAGAGGCGCAAGGGACAGGTGCCGATAAGGCAATCCTAGTTCACGAAGTTGTAAGAGCTCTTAGGAGGATGAACTCTAAGAAGGCATGACGGAATCACTTCAGACGCAGCTCTGGAGGCGTGTCTGTTAACCCCGCGTGTCTTTGCCTGGTTGCTTAATATTTGTTTGGAAAGGGGCGTTTTTCGCGTTGCTCGAAAGTTCAGACCGTGAAATTTATCCCAAAACCCAAAAAGACGGATGCGTCAGACCCTGACAGCTATCGTCCAATTAGCTTGCTATCGGTACTGGGAAAAGCTTTGGATCGCGTTTGCCTACGCGAGTCGAGACAGCGGCGGTTTTAGTAACCGACAGTTTGGTTTTATGCAGGGAAATCGACCATCGGCCTTTAGTGTTTGTTGTCGGGGGAAAGTAAGTAGGCGCGATATGCAAAGGAGCACTATGTCGTTGTAGTTTTGGACATTTCAGGAGCATTTAGTGTTGCCTGGTGGCCATTGATCGTTTGCGAGTTGGAACGCAGGTGGATGCTCACGAAACTTGATGTCATTGGTCAAGAGTTATTTTGCAGAGCGATTGGCACACGTCGAAATTCCGGGTGAAGTTTTGTCGCTATGGATCGCGTTTGCCTACGCGAGTCGAGACATCGGCGGTTTTAGTAACCGACAGTTTGGTTTTATGCAGGGAAATCGACCATCGGCCTTTAGTGTTTGTTGTCGGGGGAAAGTAAGTAGGCGCGATATGCAAAGGAGCACTATGTCGTTGTAGTTTTGGACATTTCAGGAGCATTTAGTGTTGCCTGGTGGCCATTGATAGTTTGCGAGTTGGAACGCAGGGGATGTTCACGAAACTTGATGTCATTGGTTAAGAGTTATTTCTCAGAACGATTGGCACACGTGTGAAATTCCGGGTGATGTTTTGTCGCGCGAGGTGGAAAAGGGATGCCCGCAGGTGTTATGCTCTGGTCCCACATTCTGGAAGTTATTGTACGAGAGCATCTTTAAGGAAGTTGCCCGCGGGATGCACCATCGCTAGATTTGCGGATGGTACGCTTTTAGTTATCAGATCGGGATTATTAATGGACATGCGAACAAAACCAAACCAGGCGATAAATAAGTTACACGAATGGTCGCAGAACGACTTTATAAATTTATAGAGCAGGAAGAAATATCTGGATTCCTATTAATATATTTGGCGTATGCTTTGAAATTTGAATCCATTATTAAATTAGTTAGCTAGATTTGGATAGTTTTAATACGACGCTTTAGGTTGCACCGGTAAGCAGAGCTGGCGGCTGCTATCCGGTATTTCGGATCCCTCCCCTTTCATTTTTTGCCTGTTTTATGTTGATCGGACACACTCCAAAATCAGCGCTAGGAATACTATTATTTAAACTCCAATTTTAGTTTTAGTTTCAGTTTGTTAGTTTTTTTATTTAGGATTGAATAATTTTGAAGTTAGATTAAAATCGAAGCACGTTTAATTTTTCATGTTTAAACCCTATGTAGTACCTTCGGGTGGAGCATTGGGGACGTGGTCGCAAGCATAGCGGCCCTTAATAACGATACAATGTTTATCCGTGGAAAAGGCGTTTCAATTACTTATCTACAAGGTGTTGGATTTTAGAGGGTCTAATATGTACCTTGTGAATTGCACGTATTCGTAGTTTTCTAGATGGGCTTTATTCACAAATGGTATTTTTTTTACGCTGTAAATCGTACGTACTCCTTCGCTTCAATATCCAAGTTTCACAGTCGTACAGTGCTGTGCATCACACATATGCTTTCAATAATATTTTCCTTGTTTCTATGTTTGTTGTTTTTGAATATAGTAGTTACTTTTTTTTTGTTAAATGCAGCACTTTTCTCATCTTGCGTTATTTGCCTTTGTTAAGGCTTTATAAGTATTTTGGTTGTAGTGTAGTATGCCAATCACAATTAATTTAAGTCCTTAAACTATTCCCACCTAGAAACCCTCCATTATCCCTACCTTTAGTGCAACGACATAAAAGGGTTGGTAATGTACGAGTGGACGACAATTCAACTTCGTTCTCGCTTGGCTTTGGTTCGTGATTTAGTTCGGTGCATCGAGCATCAGTAATTAGCAACAATTAGTGAACATTATACATACAGTCCATAATTATCTGATAGCAGTGCAAGTACAATCAACCACTACAACCAGTGAAAGGTAGGTGATATATTCCTTTAAATTATCATTTCCTTTGTGTGATTGTAAATGCAAATTAACATTTTGATTAACATTTTGGTCCTTTGAGCAAATATTTGGCTTATTAATTGGTTTATTATTGGCATTTATTATTGGCATTCATTTAACTACATTGTTAATTGCTCTTCGCTTAAATTAGGGTTGACCGCATTTAGAAGAAAAGTGTAGTCATACCACAAGTTTCATACTCAATTGTGTAAACTAACTTATAGTAGATGCAATCTCGCATTAAATTTGAAATTTTGTACTGATACAGAATCTTATAAAGCCTTAAAATGACAAATCTTTGTAAATTTTAGGGATAGTTAACGTAAGAATTTGTAGTCAGAAAAGTGTTTAAGCAATACAGTTATTTTAAACTTGTAATTCAAGTTCGCTAGAGAATTCAGGTATTCGTAAAACCGGGTAGAATAAAACCCTTTGCTCTTTGTCATATTGAAACTTGCAAGCTCCCGTTAGGCACGTTGTAGTAAAAATTCTTTAACAGGTAGTTCAACATTACCCTTGGTATATCCTATTATTAGGTGAACAAACCCTTCATTTTGTAGCTGAAATCAATATAAAATCGATATTAGTAACCTTGTTCGTTAGGATGGCACATATTTCATCGGATAGGTTGATAGTGGATTTAAAGGCCGCACTCGATAGATTATCTGATATATCTGGTGCGATAGATAAATTGGAGCATATTAAAGGCAATTGTATTTCTGTTAATATTATGGCTGAAAGCGCCTTTGATATCAAAAACGATGTAGATACTGCTTATAAAACGTGCATATTGGATGAGGACAACTCTGAATTATTAAATGCAATTACAACACTAAGAATTGAAATAGATAGGTCTTTGTTAAACATTAAAATTATTAAAGCTCAGTTTGATAATATATCCACTGCTGAAAAAGGCTTGACTGAAATATTACTGGTATTGGCTCATGTACTAATATTCGTCTCCCTCGGATAGAAATGAAAAATTTTCTGGAAAAATAGAACATTTCAAGAGTTTATTCAATTTTTAATAATTTAGTTCATGAAAATAATCAATTGCTACCGATCGAAAAGTTCTATTTTTAATTGATGCGTTGGATTTTAAGTCTAGAGAACTCATTAGACATTTGCAAATTTCGAATAATAATTATATGCTAGCTTATTCAATTATTGTGGAAGGTTTAATTCAAAACGTTTAATTGCAAACACGCATTGGAATGCTTTAGAATCGTCACCAAAAGCAAAATTTAATTCACATACAGATTTAAGAGAATTGCTTAATTGCTTTACGGAAAATATATCAAGCTTACGTCAAACTAAGATTGATTTGCTCGACTTCGTATTGTTTAATTTGTTATCAAAAAAGGTAGATACAAATCTTTTGAAAACATTTGAGTTAGAAAATACATCAGACATTCCATCTTATGATCAATTAAAATTATTTCTAGAAAAACATTGCAAGGCATTAGAAATTAGCAATATGGTTGTTTCCGATACACCGTCCAAATTTAATACGTCCATTAAACAAACCATATCATCTAGTGTACCTTCTAAACGTTCCTTTGAATATTCAAAACCCCAAGTTCGAAAGTCATTCGTAACAACTTCATTCGCTCAGAAATGCAGTCTTTGCAGTGGTACTCATAACTTATACCAATGTGAAATGTTTCTGAATAAATCGCCACAAGACCGTTATAACTTTGTTAAAGACAAACACTTATGCATTAATTGTCTTCGCAACTCTCATATGGTTACACGCTGCTCTTCCAAACTTGTTTGTAAAAAGTGTGCAAGGGGTCATCATACTTTATTGCACTTTGAAAACCCTACAGTTGCACAGAAACCTGCAATCACTCAGGCAACAGATCAACTTCCCGAACCCACCTGCAACACTACTACAAGTACGTTGTTATCATCTAGATCGTCCAACACAATGACGTTATTAGGCACCGCAAGAATTTCAATTACAGATGGGTTTGGTAAAGTTCAGACAGTAAGAGCACTTGTAGATAGTGCATCAATGGAAAATTTCATGACTGATAAGTGTTGTCGACGCTTAGGTTTAAGAAAATCGAATATTTCAATGAAGGTTGAAGGCTTAGGTCTATCTGCTTCTCATGCGTATGGACAAGTATCGTGTAAAATTAGTCCTCAAGGTAAAACTGTTCCAGAGTACAGTATTGATTGTTTTGTTTTACCAGACATTTGTGGAACCCTTCCTTCATCAAGGATCTCACCAAATAGTTGGCCTCACATAGTTGGATTAGATTTAGCAGATTCGGACTTCGACAAACCTAGCCATATCGATTTATTGTTAGGTGCAGATTTGTTCGCGCGTGTTTTATTAAACGCAACTCGCATTGGGTCACTAGAAGAACCCGTGGCAATTCACACTACCTTTGGGTGGATATTAACAGGAAGGTTCTTTCTTCTGTTACATCTCGTATATCATTAGCTGCACTTGTAGAAGATGCTAACATTACTCGATTTTGGGAACTGGAAAATATTCCAGATTCTAACAAATTATCTCCTCATGCGGAAATTTGTGAAAGGCATTTTGTGGACACTCACAGACAGGATGACACCGGTCGTTTTATTGTTTTGTTACCTTTCAATGGTCCTGAACCGCTATTTGCTGGCTCTCGGGAAATAGCACTTCGAAGATTTCTTTCACTAGAACGCCGTTTGAAATAAATCCTCAACTGTATAATTCGTACAGAGAATTTATGCAGAATTATATCGATAGTGGTCACATGTCTCGTATTGTATCGGATTCAACTCGATCGTCTACATTATCGCCGGTATATTACATACCACATCACGCCGTGTTCAAACCAGACAGTACAACTACAAAACTTTGTGTCGTATTTGATGCTTCAGCCAGCGCTCAAAGTGGAGGGTCTTTAAATGATCATTTACTCGCAGGCCCCCTCTTCAAAAGATATCATGGAGTTGTTATTACACTTTCGTTTACATTCTGTAGTTTTAACTGCGGACATTAAGCAAATGTATAGACAGATTCTTATTTCTACTAGCCATCGAGACTATCAACGTATAGTTTGGAGATTTAAGTCCTCGGAGTCTGTTATCGATTATCAGCTAAACACTGTTACATACGGCATCACATCATCACCATTTTAGCCATGCGTGTAATTCAAGAACTTGCAAAAGTCAATCGTTACGTTTTCCTATTGCTTCCAAGATTTTAGCATCGGATACGTACGTGGATGATTTGATTACAGGGTGTGATTCGATAGAGGATGGCAAACGACTCGTGTATGAATTAAACCAAATTTGCCAATCAGGTGGTTTTATGTTGCGAAAGTGGAATAGCAACGTGCCAAGTGTCATTGGCCATTTACCTGATTCCGTTCGGTATCAGCAAACATTTTGTTTGAAGAGGTAAACAATACTTCTCAAAAAATTTTAGGACTGCAATGGCAACCATTGAGTGATGTGTTGTTTTACAATCTTAATATCGTTGATCGGCCTTGTACCAAAAGGAATATGGTTTCGGAAATTGCAAGGATCTTTGACCCTCTGGGGTTATTATCACCATTGGTCTTCTTCGCAAAACATTTGATTCAATCTGTATGGATATTAGGAATTGGCTGGGATGAACTTCCTCCCCAACAAATTGTTTTAAAATGGAATCTGTATCTTCAACAATTACCCGAGTTATTGAAAATTGAAATTCCTCGACGGATTCTTTGCGATAACCATCAAACTGTACAAATTCATGCATTTTGTGATGCATCGGAAGCTGGATATGCAGCAGCAGTTTATCTCCGCTGTGTCGATGAGAAAGGGAACATCCAAGTATCATTGGTCTGTGCCAAATCTAAGGTCGCACCAACCAATCGTATATCATTACCTCGATTAGAATTGTGTGGTGCAGTGTTGTTGTCGAACTTGGTCGAGTATGTGCAAAATACGTATAGAGATAATTTAGTATTGGACGATACATTTGCGTGGTCAGATTCCACAGTAGCATTAGCATGGATTCGATCTTCGTCGTATAATTGGAAGACCTTTATTAGCAATCGTGTCTCGCATATCCAAGAACGAGTGGCTCCATCATCGTGGCATCATATTAAATCACAGGATAATCCTGCTGACTGTGCATCAAGAGGATTATTAGCTGCTGAGCTTGTTAATCATCCTTTGTGGTGGACGGCTCCACCATGGTTACTATTACCTAAAGAGAATTGGCCTGCTCATATGGAACCAACTCTTACAGATCACACTCAGATGCACATTGAAAAGAACTTTATCCCTTAATATACACGTTGCAGATCATTTCGTAGACTCGATGGTAAATCAATTTTCAGATTTGCGAAAAATATGCAGGATTCTGGTATATATTTGTCAGTTCATTCGTAACTTGAAAGTTCGTGCAAATTTGGATATTCGAAACTTAGAACAATTATTGGTCTCCCCGAACAGTATGCACTTCATTTATTAATAAAACGGGTTCAAGAACAAGTTTTCAGTCAGGACATTGATATCATTCGAAAGGAAAACTTAGTAATAAACAACTTCGACCTCTCAGTCCTTTCCTTGACAGTGATGGGTTGTTAAGGGTGGGCGGCCGGTTGCGAAATGCAGACGTATCTTATGATACAAAATTTCCTTTGCTACTTCCTCGGTCACACCGGGTGACAGAGCTCATTATTCGAGATTGCCATACGAAATATTTACACCCTGGACTTAGAACTACTCATTTCTTGTTAGTACAAAATTTTTGGATTCTGTCTGCAAAAGGGCTATTCAACAGTGCCTAAACTCTTGTATTCGATGTTTTCGTCAAAACCTATTTCGCTATGCCCTCCTATGGGCGACTTGCCCCGCTAGACTTACTGCCGGTAAAGCGTTTCTACATACTGGGGTAGACTACGGTGGACCCTTTTCTATCACCATGAATCGTATTAGAGGTGCCAAATCATTGAAAGCCTATGTTTGTTTATTTGTTTGTCTTAGTACAAAAGCGATACATCTGGAGTTGGCATCAAACCTATCTAAAGAAGCCTTTATTGCAGCTTTACGGCGGTTTGTAGCACGCAGAGGTAAATGCTTGCAAATTCATAGTGACTGTGGAACAAATTTTATCGGAGCATCTCGGGAACTAATCGAATATATGAAGCAGTCATCTGAAACGGAAGGTATTCACTTTGTTTTAATCCTCCGTCGGCTCCTCACTTTGGGGGAATGTGGGAAGCTGGGATAAAATCTGTAAAGTCCCATCTCAAGAAGGTGGTAGGCGAACAAATTCTCTCGTACGAAGAATTTAACACCATTCTTGCTCAAATTGAAGCCATATTAAACTCCAGACCTTTATGTCCAATGAGTAACGATCCCACTGATTTTTCATTCTTAAGTCCTGGTCATTTTCTGAACGTAGAACCAGTGTCTGTCATTCCCGACCCTAATGTCTTAGATCTGAAACTATCTTCCTTAAATCGTTGGCAACTGGTTCAACGTATTCAGCAATCATTTTGGAAACGGTGGCATTTGGAGTACCTGCACACTTCAACAGAAAACCAAATGGTTTTCTGCTAATTATTCGTTAATGGTGGGAACGTTGGTGTTGATTAAGGATACTCAGTGTCTCCATTACAGTGGAAAATGGGACGTATACATACGTTGCATTATGGAAAGGACAATGTTTGTCGTGTGGCTACCGTGGCAACATCCCAGGGACTATTTAAAAGGCCCGTGGTAAAATTGTGCCCTCTCCCATTTCAGAGGCAACTTAGTATTATAGTTAGTATATTAGGGTAAGTTAACTTTTAAATTTACGATTATATATATATATATTTTTTTTTTTGCTCGTTTAGACACACTTAGAAAATAAGTTCCTAATACTTATTTTGGTGGGCGGTATGTTAAGGCTTTATAAGTATTTTGGTTGTAGTGTAGTATGCCAATCACAATTAATTTAAGTCCTTAAACTATTCCCACCTAGAAACCCTCCATTATCCCTACCTTTAGTGCAACGACATAAAAGGGTTGGTAATGTACGAGTGGACGACAATTCAACTTCGTTCTCGCTTGGCTTTGGTTCGTGATTTAGTTCGGTGCATCGAGCATCAGTAATTAGCAACAATTAGTGAACATTATACATACAGTCCATAATTATCTGATAGCAGTGCAAGTACAATCAACCACTACAACCAGTGAAAGGTAGGTGATATATTCCTTTAAATTATCATTTCCTTTGTGTGATTGTAAATGCAAATTAACATTTTGATTAACAGCCTTTCTAGATAACAGAATTTCTTAACCTCTTATATAAGTTCTCCTTTCCAATTTTTATTCTGGTTCTTGACTTATATTCCCCTCCTTTACATACTAGTGCTTTAATTTTATTTTTGTTAATTTTCATACCATACCTCTCTGTTAGAACGGTTTCCATTTCTTTAAGAGCTGTTTTAAACTCTTTCTTGCTAGATGCTAATACCGCGATATCATCTGCAAGTCTAAGCATATCAGTTTTTTGGCCCTGCATAGTAATTCCAAATGTCTTCATGCGTTTGACAGTATCCATTGCCTCTTCGATGTACATGTTAAAAATTAACGGGGATAAGGCACATCCCTGTCTCACCCCTTTCCTAATATTTACATCTGTACGTTCCTGCTCTAATTCAATTACCGCTGTTTGCTCTTTGTATAAGTTATGTACTTTTTGTCTATCCTTATTCCAAAATTTTTGAGTATTTCAAACATTTTTTTCCATTCTACATTGTCAAATGGTTTTTTCAGATCTACAAACCCTATATACACGCTTTCTCCTTTTTCGATTGTCTTCTCCATTATCAACTTCAGAGCTTAAATAACCTCTCGTGTTCCCCTGTTTCACCTAAACTCAAATTGATCTTCCTTTAGTATTTCTTCAGCTCTTTTTCCATCCGTCTTTGTACAATTATAGGAACATTTTTGATAGTGTGCTGTCAAACTTATCGTTCGAAAATTTTCGCATCTATCCGCGCTTGTCTTTTTGGTATAGTGACTATGATGTTACGTTTGAAATCTTTGGGTATCTTGCCTGTCTCGTACATATAGCTTGCAAGTTGGAAGAGACGATCTGTTACTGCTTCTCTAGCGGCTTTTAGAGTTTCTGCTTGTACTTTATCTGTACCTGGCGCCTTACCATTTTTTAGACCCTTTAATGCTAACTCAAACTCATCTCTAAGTATATGATATCACAAGTCGTCCTTTTCAGTGTCTGATTCCTGTTCTATTGAATCATATATGTAATTTTGTTCTGAATATAGAAACCATCCTTTTTTGAGAGGTAAGGTTTTGCAAAGTTATTTTGCACGATGGTTATGCAAATCGTATACTCGCCTTTGCTTACAGTAGAAATATCATACTAAAAGCATTTACACTAAAAATAAATGTGGTAATTTCCATTCAAGGACAGTGTATTAAAGCGCGTCACTATATTTTGGAATTGTTCAAATATCAGCACGCTAAACAACTGCATTGAGTGGTTTGCCATCAAGCGTGTTAGTTTACATCTTTGATTTGAATGTAGAACGCGATTTTGGAGTTTAACTAATTGTAAAAATTACAATTGTCATTGATTCTGTTTTATTAAGTCACTATTTCAAGGTAAGATGTTGTAATTATAGTTTAGATTAACTTTCCTAAAATTATATAAATTCTCCATACCAAAGCGTTGACATTGAATTCGTCCGGTTGCATGTTGATAACCTTTACCGTTCATTACATAATACAGAATTAAACATTGTAAATATTATTTTACACGATATTTTTGTGTAACTGTTCAAACCTCTTTACATTTAAAATCAACGTTTAGCACTTAAATACTAATTGACAACGAACTCGTTAACATTGTCACTGTTAGAGGTTCTTAGTTATATTTACTTAACATTTCATTATCATGATATTAATGATGAAGATGCTATATACCGTTTACTTTTAGACCCACTTATGTATAGAAAGGTAAATATTTGGTTCAAGATTATTGTAACAAAATATTAGAAACGAGAGAAATGACGTCCGTTAGGAGCCAGTTAATATAAAAGTCAAGCAGTGTTATTTATTATCCGAATATGTAGTCGTTAATGAAAATCAGTTTACAAAAAAATACAGTTGTAGAATATATTTTAGTCTGGAACCATTTATCAACAGTCTTGTTTTTTACATTGTACGTGGGTCTGGAAGAATTCATCAATATGTAATTTATTACTACTATAAGCGCCAACTGATCGTTGACCAATGACGTGTTATGAAACTTATGATACAGGAAGCCATAAAAAATAATCTTATATTATTTAAAATTACAAAAGACTTCTTTTTTTGGAAATTTGTAAAAGGACGACTTCGGCTACGAGAAAGGCATTTAGCGATTTAAAGTGCCAAAATTAAGAATTGGGATAGTAACAGGCCCAAAAAAAAGTAAAATAGCTAACTTAAAGAACATAATACAGGCGGGAAGATAGCGATGGGTAAAAAATTCCCCCTGGTTCCAGATAGCGGGTTGCGTTGGAGTAACATGGGCAGAAAAAGAAGCAAGAAACAATACTAGATAGAAAAAAAATTAAGGCGATTCAAGCTGTGGTACTAAAGAATCGCAACAAACGAAAAACCGAAGGAAAGAATTGCTAACTAGGCCTATAGTCGAATAATTCGTAGTTTTCGAAAAAAAGGAAAATTGACTTGAAAGCACCTACCACAGGAAATGCATCCAAAATCAAACCAAGTCTGCACAAAGACCGGCAGAAAGTAAGACCAGCTGCTGAAAAAAGGAGAGGAATGTGGAACGAAAGGAACGAGGAAAAAAGAAAACACCAAAAAGAACAACACCAAGCAACAAGAACACGAACTCCATTAAAAAGTCTAAAGATAGCACAAAAGAAAATAAAAAAGAATTCCAGTGTAGTCATGTACGAGTAAGCGAGAGTGTGGGGGTGCGTACAAGCGTGCGTGCGTGCGTGCGTGTGTGTATGTGTTGGACCGGTTTAGTCGTCTCTTGCGACAGGTAGGTTGTACCTTGGGACTATTCTAATCCCGGGCCCACACAGGGTTGGGATACAAGAAGAAAATGAAAGAAAAGAGAACCAAGCAGAAATGTGTATGTTTATGAAGTGTGTGTGTATGTGTGTGTGTATGTGAAGTGTGTGTGTGTGTGTGTGTGTGTGTGTGTGTGTTGAATCGCTTTAGTCGTACCATAGGGCTGTTCTATTTTTGGACTCACACGGGGTTAGCGAAAGAAAAAATAAAGAAAACCCAGCAAAACAGGGAAGTAAATAAAGGGATCATAAAGTCCAAAAGTCATATCCTAAGGAGAGTAAAATTGGCATAAGAATCTGGCGGCGCGAGGACTAGGTATTGAGCTCAAGACGTTTGCGCCGCCAGCAGGAAAACAAAACGAGGTCAAGAACATTAGGATTTCGCCGACATACATCTTCATTTTCTGCATCAGCGTAGACTAATTTCTGCTTCTTATGGGTAGTGTTTTACCAAACAGAAACAGCAGGGAGTGTAGTAGTTGTAGCACGCGGTTGAGGAGGTGGCTGCGAGGGTAGTTTAGGAAACTCAAAAGGCGTTATGGAATAAAGTGGTTTGGTTTTAGAATTGGTTGCAAGAAAGTTGACGGTAGAGAAGGAAACATCGTGAGTTGTCAGAATATCAACCGTAGAAAAAGAAAAGTATTGGCACACTTCAGTTACGGTAGATAAAAGGACAGAAGCAGATAAAATTTCATCGATGTTAGATAAAGGACTAGAAGTATCACAGTTAGGAAAGAAAATAGCATTGGATGTAGGAGTATCGCCTTTAGGAAAAGGAGCAGAATCCGATAACACTTCAGCAACATTACATAAAGGAACAGAATCAGGCGGAATTTCATTCACCGTACAAGAACAAACAGCATCAAGTAGAACTTCGTCTATTTTAGATAAACAAGTACAATTAGGTTGACCTTTGCCAACATTAGAAAAAAAGGACACCAGCTAGAATTTCACCAACCTTAGCTAAAAGAACAAAAGCAAGCAAAATTTGTCAGTATTAGAATAAGAAACACAATCAGAAAGAATTTCGTCAACATTACAAAAATGAGCAAGAGCAGGTAACGTTTCATCAACGTCCGATAAAGGAGTAGAATCAATTAAGATTTCATCAATATTAGACAACGAAGTGGGAACAGACAAAACTTCAGCCACCATAGGAACTGATTACGTGACAATAGTAGATACAGAAACAGGATCAGGTAAAACTTTGACGACAACAGCATCAAGCAGTATAGCTACTGGTTCACTA
The DNA here is from genome assembly GCA_036346225.1 of Platerodrilus igneus. Lineage (NCBI taxonomy): Eukaryota > Metazoa > Arthropoda > Insecta > Coleoptera > Lycidae > Platerodrilus > Platerodrilus igneus. Next base: position 66,902 of record JARFIW010001219.1, read on the forward strand.
ACTATAACAGGACCTTCTCTATCCGTATTAGAATTTATTTTCACTTCAGCTACAGCTGTTACTGCAGACACGACAGAAATTTTTTGAGTAGAACTATTTAAAAAAGCAGGAGCGGGTAATTTTGACAACAACAACAACAGGCATTAAAGATACAGGTTCATGAACTTCAACAGTACCTTCTCTGACTGAATTAGAAGTTATCGTCACCTCAGCTGCGTTTGTTATTCGAGACACGCCAGAAATTTCTTTAGTAGAATTATTTACGAAAGCAGGAATAAACTCTTGAGAAGTTAGCTGTAAATCACTAACACAAAGTATGGGTTGCAATGGTGGTGGAGGCACAGTCTGAGGTGGAAATGAATACCTAGGATCCATTTGATCATCGTTTGAATCGCGACGGACAGAAGAAATTTGGGCTCCTATAGCTGAGAACAGAATTTGAAGTATGATTCGAAGACCGATTAGTAGTAGGATGACAGTGTGGACAGTTGCGGCGAGAAACTCCCTTATGTCCGCAACCACAGCAATGGAGTACTTGAGAACGAGTACAACGCGTCGGAACATGACCAGGTTTGTCGAAATTAAAGCATATCACCTGACGAGTAGGAGCGGAACTAGGAAGAAGAACAGTAGAAAGCACGGAAGAAGTATCTGATCTACCCGTAGACGTAGGAGAAACCTTAGCAACTCGGTCATGTGAAGTAAAAGCATTTTTCTCAACTGTAGCTGACTTATAAGCAAGATCCGGTTCAACAATGACAGTATGTTTGTCTTGACTAGGTGATGCGACATTATCGGCCAGAACTTTTTCCGGTTCTAACTTCAGACATGCGTTCTTTAAATCTTGTAAGGAGCGGACGGTAAGCAAATTGCCTCGATAAAATGGATCGAAGTTACGAAGCACATTGGACAATTTATGATCCTCCTTGAAAAATCCATACCACTGAAACACGGCTGTGATACACGTGAAATAGTCAGTAATGCTTTCGGAGGACTCCTGCTGTTTATTACAGATACCATTAAACAGTTTTTCCCCATATCAGTAATTTTGAATACGAATAAAGGAAAGAAATTGGAAGAAGTAACTAAATAAAGGCTAACCGTAACTCGAAAAAAACTCAAAAAGAAATTATTGCGAATATAGGACAATTTAAAACATATCCGACGGATAAACTTCGGGAACACCAATAGGAGCAAAATAACAAAATAGAAATTAGAAATTGGAATAGGACGCCAGAGTTTTCAACGAACTAGAATTATAGGCGAAAGCACAAATTCAATAATCTGAAATTAGTCAATGACATTTAGCGATCAAGTAAGAAAACAAAGTCAAAATTTAAGCAGATCGAACTCACACAGGAAATAAAGAAAGTCGATTTTTATGTGAGGAACACCAAAGAGTCGATGAAAAAATTAAATACCAGTTGGAACGTAATGGAGGAAACAAATAACTAGCATTAGGCCGAGAAATGCGGGTAATGAAGAAAATTAGGCAGTACAAACAAAAAATCGGACCAGAAGTTGAGCAAAACAAAATCGAAGTAAAAGGTTAAGCCAAAGTTAAACAAAATAAAATCAGAGCAAACGATACCCAAAACAAAATCGGAGCCCCACGCCAGGGCGTCAAAATTTATGCTACGTACATCGAAGTAGCTGGATGGACAATACAAGAATGATCGGGCATAATTGGCGAGTGAGCGGGGTTTTATAATTACCAAAAATAAAGGGAATGCCTGAGATAAAGAAAAGAAATTAACAGTGCTTATTAATTTATAGAATTACCCTATATGACATTTTGGAGAGACATAAAAGCGTAGAATACCTAAAAATAAAAATCAATCGCTACAATTCTACATATAACAGAAGAGAAAAAAAAATACTGTTTAAAATGGCGAGCTGCAGTTTTTAGTTCACTGCAAATCTTAATTAACAAAACAAAAAGAATTACAACTCTAAAAACAACAATTATCACCGTAAACATAAAGGTCCATATACAACATTGGCACTACAATGTCTTAACTAACAAAAATTTACAACTAAAAAAAAAGGAAAACCCACAGTTCTAAATCATCATCGTGAGCATACAATTAAATATATAAGATAGGCACAATAAATACAATATTAATAATAAATATCATCTCACATAACGATAATTATTTTAAAACTACTAAGTTTAGTGATAACATGGAGCCTGATAAATATACTGTTTTGACCAATTTCACAGGACCCATACAAGAAAATACTGCATAAACACTCACCCGATCGTCCACGGTGTAGATGTGGTCACACTTTCCCTAAGGACAGGACTGAACAGCTTGGGATCACGCAATGTGGGTATCCTCCCATACCAAAAAGAGCGGCAATTCAATAGGCCGTCAGGTCCACCGGAGGAAGCTATAATAAGTACGAGTAACGATTAGTTTATTTACACCGAAAAATACATTTTTTAACACTGCAAGTACTTACCACACAGTGTGTGCACGATAATTTTTCAGAGAACGGAAACGACAATTGCTCTTGGTCGTATGCAAAAAAGAATAATTATTAACTCGTTTGATAGCACCAATTTACGTTCATGCCGGTGTTATCAAACATTCGAAACAAGCTTTATCGGTGAAGTAGTATTCATTATTTCAACGAGTCTTTAGGTTAGAATAGTATAAGAAGAAATTATGCTATATAGGAATCTGTACCACGTCGACGGATACTTAAAACAAAATATCGACTATTCGATTGTAGAAGAGCTTTTCGTTTCGAAGTAAATAAGTTTAAAATGAGAATTATTGTACAGCGTACTTATTGTAGGTAGGCAAATTATACAGGATGTTGTTTGAGTATTAGAAGGCAGAATCTATGTGAATGAATAATGAACTAAAAGGGTACGGTTTAAGTTCACCGGCGGAGAATGAACGTAACATTTCCTATATCAGCGCCGCTAAGTGGAGAAACTACTGGCTAAAATCTTACATTGACATCAATACTGAACTTCGGAAACGAGCAGGGAATGGATTTGAGAAGAACTTGTTTAAGCTAATGAATAATGCAGTCTTTGGGAAAACGATGGAGAATATACCAAACATTGTAATGTGAAACTTGTGCAAAACTGGGAAGAAGATATGGAACCGAAGCCAGGATATCTAACCCTCTATTCAAAAAATGTAACAATCTTCGATGAAAACTTTGTGGAAGTGGAACTTCTTAAATCTAAAATATATTTTAATAAATCTATATATGTTGGTATGTGTATCCTCGATATAGCCAAGTTGACAATCTACGATTTTCACTATGGATATATGAACGCCGCCTTTGGAGATAGGTGTTGAGTTCTTTACACAGCTGCAGATAATCTAATTTATGAAATAATAAATCAGGATCCTTATGAAACTATGAAAATGCACTGTCAGCAACTCTTTGAATCTTCCGACTATCCTTCCAACAACATTTATGGAATTCCGCTAAATAACAAAAAGTATTGGGGATGATGAAAGACGAAAATAATGGGCGACTTATGACAGATTTTATTGGGTTACGATCAAAGATGTAAGCGACAAGGATTTTTAAGACTGTTATGGGGATTTCAATGCTTGGTATAAAAAAGTGCAAAACGAACCTTAGATTTTTCCATAAGAAAATACATGGGAAAATTGCACTTTTTGAGGCCGTACGCCCCTTGCATATCTACTATCAGAATATTATAGTACATGAGTATTTCTCCGATATTTAAAAGCCATTAGGAACATAAAACCTTGAAACAGGTTTTTTTTTTAAACAACTGCCCTACGTTTATTGAAAGCCAGTGAAACTAATTTTTCTTACATATTGCTGGTCTCACGTTATGAGCAAGTGTAACGAAGTCTTCCGACATAACTAGGGGTCTATTTCTTGGGTAGAGCTATGAGAAATGGGGGGGTAAGTCGAAATCTGATTGTAGGTCAAACTTAATCTAAAACAAATAGGCGCCACCAAGTCCTGACTTATTTATGATAATTGCGTGGCATATTTCTAGGGGCGGACGTGGAAACCCAAAGAAAAAAAATCGCCTTCGATGACAAAAACCTGTCTTAACAAAATAAGACGCTGTTCCTGTAAGAAATTGTAATAATTAGATTAATAGAAAGGTCGAACACTATTTGTGTCCCGCAAACATACCTAAAGAAATATTAAAAAGATATTTTCTATATAAAATTGGCATCAAAATTCTACTCTTAAGGATATTAGTTTCCTGTTGTTAGGTTTGATCATATTTGATCAAAATAAAAAACTTTAATCTTGAACCAATATTTTACTCAAAAGAATCTCCTTTAAAACAAAATGCAATGCAACAAAACTTAATAAATAATTAAATGACTTCGTGAATTTTAAATTAAGGTTTATCAAAATTATTCATAATCAAACATTTTACAGCTTAGTGTAAACTTGTTACACTAAAAAGGTCCGACCCGTGCAGATCTGTTCAGGAAGGTTACATTTTAAAAATGTTGCTACTCAAGTTTTTCCTTTTCTAAATTACTTGTATTAGTTTTAATTTCTAAAAAAAAACAGATCACAAAAATATTCTTGTTTACTCGACTTGGGCTAACGCTGTTCGAAGCATTTGCTTTCTAGAACACATTTGTCAGCAGTATACTGCAGACAAACAAGTGACGTCAGTAACACCTGTTGCTGTTACTAACGGTACATAATGAACCACGTGTGTTGTTTCTTAAACCATCAAAATAGTGAATTATAATTTTAACACTGGAAAATTCCAGCTCAACAAATAATTGAAATTTTTATAATATTCGTACTTTTACACAATCAAACAAATTAAAGTGTTTCTAATGTGTATCACCAAAAAAGATTCTTAAAGCTAACTACGAACCAAAACTGCTTTTCTAGCCTTGATGAGGTACTTGTTATATCAAGCGAAGTTTACTGCATGTTGTGTGGACCCAGCTCATCCTAAACAGCTTCTACCACATGGAATTGTTCCAGGTGTCGAATTAAATGCAGTCACAATACATTCGTCAGCTGCTGCAATATGTTGAATCACGCTGCCTTACCAAATAGCATCTTTACGCTGTATAATAAAATGGTCTTCTATAAATTGGTTAAACTTTCCATCTTCTAAGTTGCTTTTTACACGTCGTAAAACAGGGTGGTTTTAACAAAAAGGATTGAATTTCTTATCTTCTAAGTTGCATTTTACACGTTGTAATACAAAGTGGTTTTAACAAAAGTGATTGGATTTCCTATTTTCAAAGTTGCATTTTTAATGTTGTTCTTGCGCTAAATAAAATATCTCAATTAAACAATTTAATAACGTTCATAGGATACCAACCGCTATTCAAAGATGTGTCCCGACTACTCAAAATTTATACGCAAATTGGCGGCCTGCGTTTTTTCGTACATCTTGACTCTTCTATCACGCATGGCCGACTGATTATCAAACTCGCTCGGACAAACGGAGTTCCCAGGAGGGGGCTGTCAACCAAAACGCGCTTGCAAATTGCTATAGAAGACACAGATATTCGACTATACTGTAACAAAATTTTTTGTTACGTTAAATATCTCTAAAGAAAATATTACTAGCTGTTGTTATTTTACGAAATTGTCATTTAGCGTGAAATCGTTAAATAATTTAATGTACTATAAGGAAGAACACCTCTTTCCGTTTACATTATTTTCACCTATAAGGAGTATTTAATAGGGACTCCTATACTTTCGATATCCGCGAGTACCTTGAACGCAACTTGAGTTGCATAATACAGGCGTTCTGAAGTCCACTAGTGTAATTGCTAAGCACAACGCCTGCGCGTAAAGGTGACGCGATAACTAGGGTGTTGGCAAGGAAGACAGCCATCTTGCAAGCAACTACGTGTAGGTACACTTCATTTTTGAAGATGGGAAACTTTGCTTGTAAGTGGGAGCTAAGAATAGCTCTAGGAAGATGATGGAAGGGCTTTTGGTTGCCGCGTGGAGGCTTCATGAAGGAGCTCTCGTGAAAGCTGCCCAGACAACTTAGAGCCGTAACAACACGTGGTGAGGAAGTCCATTAGTGGTGAGCATTGTATAATTAATCAGCCTTATATAAAACTAATACATGGTTCAATTTCTCTAGCACATTTAAGGAACACGCTTGACAATGGAATTAGAATTTGGTCGTGTATTGTGAAATTGTTTGTTTTGAAGCTGTCCGAGGGATTGTAACTTATACAGGCATGTTTTGTATCTTTCTGAATTTCACGGAGATGGAATGCTATGTGTCTTAGTTCATCTATTACGTTCGTCAGCATCGCCGTTGTATAATTAAAACAAAATCAATCAGGTACTTATAAAACCATTTACTGAAAATTAATTTTACGTACTAATTATGGTTAAAGCTCTAATTTAACATTTACTAAATCATAAGAAACTTTTGTTTAAGAATGTAAATTTCAAGTTTTTATGCAAGATATGTTTATGCTCAAATATCACGTAAAAAACAGTTTGAAAATTATAACCTAGAAATTTAATAGGTCAAATACTTTTTGTTCAGGACTAAATTTTTTTATAAGTGGAATTTTTGAACTTTTGGATTAATTAAATTAAGGTGTTATTCAAGGCACTTAAGTAAAACACATGTAAATTGAGAAAAATAAGCATAAAGTCCATTTTTGATTGAAACATGTTTCTTGCAATATGTTAAGTGATTAGTAGAATACCTATGCTGCTTCTAACATATGGTTGAACTGACTTTTTTAATTTCATATAATGCTTAAGCCATATGAACTGTTTATGTAACAAGTTCTTTAGATAAAATTTTGTAAGCCAGAACAGATCTGTTTTATGGATGTTTAAGAACCCAGACTGTATTAAATAATTTATAAATGCTAAGACCTCTCTATGTAGAGAAGCAAATTCAGAGATTTTTGAAACTTACTTTATGTTGATTATTTTGATTATAGAGAAACACATTAAGAAATTTTTGAAACTTATTATTTATTGATTATTAAATTTTTTTTATAAATGATGTTTGCAACAAAAGAGAATTCCATTTAAATTATATTTTGAATTAATACTTTCGTCTTTTTATTTCACTAATTGAAACTAACATTGTCCAAATTAGATAAGCAAAATTTTGAATGTAGAAAACAGTTGATACAGTACCAGGTAATAGAAACGGAATAAGTAATTTGCAGTAGAGTATTTTCTCATAGGTAAGGTGTCGTTGAGATTTTGAATTCAGGCCAATCGATCTATAAAGATCGAAATATTTTGTTGTTGTAAGGCACAAACAGTGTCTTATATTTTATTTTTTTTTGTGTGACATTTTCTTGCAGGTCCGACACCGCAGAAGCTGGAGCAGAGGTCCAGGAGGTTTCCAGAGGTATTTTGTTTATTGTAATTTGTATGTTTTTTGATAATCATTATATCCTATAGGTTTCTGCGTCTTTCTGTAGGATACTTTAGTTTTGTTTATTGTCTATATAGATGCAGTGGCGTCCATTTACGTTTTTTTTTGTTCTCGTTTGTAGTTGAGCCCACCCTATATCCACGCCCAAACTCATTGCTCATCCTTGGGGTAATTCCCAGACTAAGCCGCGAATATAGTAAAGCTCGTGGGTCCACCGAGGTTTTGTTCACTAATTGACTCACTCCATAATTAAATTAAACAAAGAAATATTATAAGTCCTCATAAAGTTTTACTTAAGTTCAATACATAGAATGCCACATAAAGATGCCGCTTTAGCGTATTACCAAAGTTGTTAAATGTATTTTACTTATTATTTTAATAAAAGTGTTTTATAATTCTTGCACTTTTATGAATGGATTTAATAACCAAAAATAAAATTGTTACAACCTTGTACTACAAAAGTTAGGACAGAATTTTATAACTTTGGATGCCTATTACATTCGTTTCAATATAACACTAGCCATTATAATAGCAACCAACCAGATATCTAACCAACTGACACTACACCATGGATGATTATTTTTCATTGATTATGAAAGATTTTTGTAGTTGTCTTAGTTGGTTTTCAATTTTCTCACTTGCATTGTTCATCTTCAAGGAATATTCCGTAGTATTTTGGATTTTACTAAATTTATTTTTTTCAGCATGTTAGAAAGTTCTAGAAAAACATTAGTTATGTAAAAGTAAAACTGCCAGTTCTACACCAGCCGTAAATATAAATTGTAAGTTGTTGAATTTCATGTTCGTAAACAGTATAGAACGAAACTAATCAATCACTAAAGGTTTAAATTAATTTTTAATTATTTGTACTTGCAAATATGTCAAGTGATCGCGTAGCGATTCAATCATCTTAACGTGCACATAAACTCATATATTCAAAGCGATTTAGCAGCAGTAGGAGTAAATTAAGCATAACTTGCTAAGCCATTAAGAAAATATACTTTACATTGGGATTTTTTCGCAACAACTTTTGTCAGAAGTATCGGGTACTGACTCAATACCCGATACTTCTGACAACTGTTGGGGTATATATCATTGTGCTAAAAGAGCTAACACCATAACAACGATAGTGTTAGGCTAAGATGGCTGATATACATTCAAAAGTAAATATAAACTTAATACTGCTGTAATTTCAGAAATTCAAAGCTGAAATAATATAAAAAATTACAAAATTGTGAAAGAGAATTTTAAACACCTGAAGCATAAATAATCATAAATTCAATAATACTAAAAGAAAAATTAATATAGAACTCGAAGTCTGTGAGATCTACAAAACAAAAATTATTAGAAAATTTACTCTTCAGAGAACATAACTTAGTAAAATATTCGAAATTATTGAAAGAAAGGTTTACTTCACGTAGTCTAGTTCACAAAGAATTTACAAAGTATCGAAAAGAAGTTAATGGCGAGTGAATCTATAAAAGGTAGTGTTAAAATATTCTAGGTCGATAATATCAACACAAGAAACCAATAAATAATTTAAAATATATTGAAGCATGGGTACGCAACATTATAAATTTATAAAAACAAGTCCAAACAATTAGAAGTAAATCTGATGTAGTAACTGAGAAAAGCAGTTGAAAAAGAAATAAAGCAGAAAAGAGCATACTCGAAAAGAAACAAATTTTGAAGAAATAGAAATACAAAACAAAATATTAAATAAATTGCATAGGTTGACATTAAAAGAGAAACGGTGTTTAGATCAAAAATAAAACCGCCAGGTTTCAAGTGCAGGACACAATGGTCAATATATTTTAACAGTTTACGCTGTTACGGCTAGTGGCTGTAGTGATGAAAAAATTTTGCCGCATTAATAGTAGTTTTGAAGCAAGAAGAGCTGAACATTTTACAAACTATTTCCGTTAGCCTTTATACAGAGATCATGGTTTACTAAATTCAAAGCTAGAGGTAAAGTATAAATGCACACATCTTCAATGGGTTTATCATGCACAAATGAAAAACTGCAATTAAAGATGACAAAGCGTTCAAGAATAAGTGGAAATGATTAAGTTAGTAACATTTGAGTCGCAAGAAGCTGCTAGGCATTTGCCGGTGGACTTAACGTACCTAGACAGTGGCGTAACTACGATTTTTGTGCCCCCCCGCAAAAATTTTAAAGTGGGCTGCTCTCTTTAAAATGTATTACTTTTACTGGCTTATATTTAGCCATATTTTTAAATTATAGTACATGTAGAGAAGGAAGCAGTATAGAATTAAATACATATACTATATTAATCAAGTGCTTTATTAATTATAAAACCAAATTACATAAATTCAAACTTATAAGTTAATTAATATTAAATCTACATATTTATACGCCGCACAAAATTATTTACACCTAAAAATTTGATACAGTAAAAACCTATGAGCTAGCAGACATTCCAAATCAAATTCAAAATTTTGTTTTTCTTGCATGTTTTGCTGCAAACGCGTTTATTGTATCCTCTATATTTATATTTTTGGCAGTGTCATGTTCTACTGCTAAGAGGGATAAATCGTCTAATCTATCTTGTGAAGTGCGGTTCCTAAGATAATTTTTAATAATTTTAATTTTGAGAAAGATCTCTCCGCACTTGCAACGCTAACGGGTAAAGTTAGGTATAACATTAAGGCTGTTATGGTGTTTGGAAAACTGCTAGAACCTGTAGATTTGGAAAGTACTAGATATTCTAAAAATTGTAAGATACCGTTAACATTTTTTAATTCATCACAAATAAGTCTATTATTTTTGAGTGTAGTAAGTTCTATACCTATAGCATCATTTAAATCTTTGTAGTAAAATTTTTGCAATTGTTTTGCCTTAGATAAAATATCGTCTGCAGTTAAATTCAAAAATACATTAGGTTCTAAGAAATTAAACTTTTCGTTTACATGAAAAAGCGATTTAAAACGATTCGACAGCTGTGAAATTATAATATCCATTACGCGATAAAATACATTTATTTTAAATTTAAATCGATAATCATTGGATAATTCATCGTAATGCTTTTTTATTTTTGGTTGCCTTTTTTTTATAAATTCCGGTTTAATATTCCATTGCCCTGCAACTTTCGCTGCTTCCTCCTTGATGTTGGAATAGTTATTTCTTGTTTCCTTGAAAAATTTTAAAGTTTTTGTAATAAGAGAGTTATCTGATTAATATTCGCCTTTTCACTCTGAGCAGTTTGTGAGAGCTTGTTAAGCTCTTCTAGAATTTGACTTAAAAACACTTAAAAAATAAAATTAAAATTATCCATGCTAGTTAATATTTGCTTTGCGTCATTTCGTTCATCTGTTTTTTGATATCATAATAATTTTATTAAGAGACATTACTATATCTTTATACCGAATTCTTATGGCAGCTAAAGATTTTACTCGATCCGCCCAACGTGTCGGATTTAAGCGTTTCAATTGTGTGAAATTTTCTTTAAAAACAGAAAGCCAATTCCATCTTACTATACTATTAGCAAAAATGTATATATGTTTTCTAAAAGTAGAAAAACGATTCTATTTCTTTTATACCTTTAACGGCATCATTTATGACTAGATTTAAGTTATGGGCACTACAGTGCATATATAAGGCTGCAGGCTCTATGTTTAAAATTCTCTTTGCACGCCAGAATACGTACCGCTCATAACGTTAGCTCCATCGTAGCCCTGCCCTCTACATTTATTTATATCTAATTGCATGTTGGTTAAATTGCTTAATATAGTATTACATAGTCCTTCAGCAGATTGGGACTCTACTTTTGTAAAACCCACAAAAGTTTCACAAATATCTATTTTGGTTACCTCTCCCAAGCTGTCTTTTTAAAATCAATATATCTTACAATTTTACTTAATTGATCAATCTTAGTTATATCCTGTGTAGTGTCTATTATGATTGAGAAAAAGGAGCGGATCTAATTTTATTTAATAAAATATTTTTAAGTGTGCGCTTAAAGTATTAATAATATCGTTTTGAATTTTGGGAAAGATATTTAATTGAACCTTTGGGTCGTTCAAGCACTTTTGTAATATAGGATCATAGTTACTAATTAAATGAACTAAACTTAAGAAATTACCGTTGTAACTGTCTTTTGAATCAGAAAAACTTTCTCTATGTCCTCGAAATGACAGCATGCGCTGGGATAGTGTTAAAGTAACATTGAAAAGTCTGTGTAAAACATTTTTCCAAAATTCAGTTTCTTGTTTTAATAGTAGAGTATCTTTCTTATCTATGGTATAATTTTTTTTCCACATATCGTAAATAAAACAACAAGTTAAATGAGATTGAGCAAGCAAATGCTCTTTAATTTTTTGATAAACCCTGCCAATCATTAATTCCGGTCGTCCAACTTGACCTTACTGAAGCAAACAGCCAACATGGTTGACAATAAACACAATTTTTTAATTTAGAATAACACAACCACCCATTTGAATTGTGTGGTAAGTTTAACGTATTGCTTTTATTTTCGCTTGCAGTTATTAAGTAATAATAGTGAACTGAAAAACTTCTATTTTTATTATCTTTAGGAAACGCACCATCTGGTCTACACAATCCGTAATTAATTATTTCTTTTCTTAAATTGTCATGTTGTAAAACATTGATTTTTAAAAAATGTGCAAAATCGGTTGGATATTCTTTCGTCAGATCCATAGATAGTTCATTAAGTGAAAAAGTACTACTCACATTTACCTCTGTAATTGTAGTGGTATCTAGTTCCAAATTTCTATCGCGGCCGTCATTATGTGATGTACTTGCGCCCTGGGTGAGAGTTTTTAAAATTGTTGACGACTGCTGTTCGTCTGTAGCGGAACTAGTAGATGCTACTGTCGAAAGCCCAATTTCTTTCATAGATTGTTCTTGTTTTTCGGACTCTTTAGAAGTAAAAAAGGAACTTATTTTTGGAATCTTGCTCTTTGATTCTTCCAATAGTTTCCTTTTCGTTTTTTGCAGCGCCGCTTGTAGTGCTCATTGTATATTATTTCCTGCAATTTTGAATGAAATTAATTATAATGTAATTAGATAAGTAATAATTATTTAAAAGCCTTTTGAAATTACAAATAACACATACATACTTTGCTTTAAATGCTTTAATTAACAAAATATAAATGATTTTATTGAATGCTTAAAGATTTATTTATATGTATTTCTCAGCGCGACTTCAACTATGATCAAATCAATAGTAGTTTAATAAAAATAGATATAAATACTTACGTTTAAATATGAAAGACCTCCTGTAATACGAACACAACACTATTGAGTAAAACGTACTGGAATGCTTTTTACTTCCTTTCCGTTATATATAATGCAGCTAATGCAAATACGTTGCAACCAGCTGACTAGAAACCACAAAATAAATTTCTTTCTAGTATTATATTTCTAGAAAGCGAAGGTTACTAAGCTACCTGCCATCCTGTGAATCTGTACTGTACAGACAATAGCCCTTTTATTCCTATTTAAAATCCCACAAACCAAACTAACCCTACTATACGTCGTTTAATAATGCTTTACCACTTTATACAACTTATCACTTAAGAATAATATAGACATCTTTGTTATTAAAGTTTACAGTCTCTTTCATCTGTTTATTAACCCTTACAAAATAGGACAGAACGGATAGAAAGAAGAAAGGATGCAGGCTGCAGGTGGTGTTCAGTATTTATCTTAATTATTATTTCTTGTATTTCAGCAGTTCCTAGTAGTAACATCAAGAAAACGTTCGTTAACCTGCGGTTTCTGAATTATCTGCAATATTTTCTTGACCGTTTCTTACCTGCCAAATACGTTGAAGATGAATAAGTTGAGTTTAATATCGTTTGGGCCTTCTTGCACTTGGGGCCCCCCCGCATAGCGGGGGCTGGCAGGGGTGTAGTTACGCCACTGTACCTAGAGGTCTCGCACCACTCACCTGAAAATTCTAAGTTTACATACGCTCTAAAATTTGAAACTGCAAAACGTCCATCGGCAAAGTGTTTTATACAACCCAAACAAAACAGAAATTAAAAAAAAACTTTTATGATATTTCATAAAAAAACTACAAAGAGAAAATGGCCTCTTTGTCGAACCTGTAGTGAAATTAGCCTTTACACCTAACCAAAGAAGCAACCTACTAACAACCAAAAAGCTAAAACAAGTCGACCAAAGAAGCCAGTCTCTTAAGACCAATTCTCAAAGATCATCGGTCAATTTGCTTTAACGTTTGGAAGTTTGGATTGAGCATATGATAACAGCAAAATTAAAAAGAAATATTTGGTCGTTACATCCAAAATAATTATAAAAATAAATCTAATAATATGAAGTAGCAGGTAAATGTTTTTAGTACCAAAACGTCTAGAAGCAGGTTAGGGTAACGATTATCATGGTCAATAAGGAATTTTATTATTTGCTATAGATCCTTTTTTATGTATCATGCCGCTCTGAGTAAAATATTTGTGCTGCTCTATCTCTATGTTTAATATTCATATACGTGTTTTGAATATAAAGATGATATCCTATTAAAAACTAAAAACAATACTTTTACAAATACTTTGTCTATAAATTTTGGAAAGAAAATAATAATAATAATAATAATAATAATAATATATTGCAATTGCATCTATAGGAAATTATCTGCTTCTCTTTGTTTCTTGAGTATAGAAAATTTGTCAGCAATACTGTCTGCATCTAGTTCCTTTAAAAGATCGTTTTCAATATCTAATACAGCTGAACTATTTAAATATAATTGAGGTAGACTGCTTTTTAAATAGTTTTCTACAGGTTTCAGAACTGAAAAACTTCATTCACCACCGGCATTTGAGATAGATATTGTAAGATATATTTCCAACATTGTGAAAGTATTTGGAAATAATAACCTCGTTAAAAAGCACCATTTCTGTCAATTCAATTTGTCTTTTCAAAGTTAAAAGTCTCGGAACTTCTTTAAAACAAATGTATTTTTCACCAAGATTTGTATTGAGATTACAGGAGTATACTTTCACCAACTCATCAGCTGCATTTTTTATAAGATGTTTCTATTTTCAAAAGATTAGACAAAAATCCAAAACCTTGACAGATGCTGGAGTATGCTGAATGTCATTTACTAATTTCGGATATTATTTGATCTAGAATTAGAATTAAAATATTCGTATTCCAATTGTTATTTAATGTTGAATTCAATTTTATTGTTCACTTCGCCGAATAGTAGTTTTCATTTTTGTGCCCTTTGTTTGTTTCCAGAGAATCCCATGATTCATTTGTTTGCTTAGGAACTTTCAGAAAGAATTCTTCAAATCATTCATTTCTCCTGGTTTTGAATTAAGTCAATAACGAAATATATAATTCACTTACTAAAATAATTTTAGTATCAAGAGACTGTAGATTTTTGCTAACTTGAGTTTATCTGTTCCAAAATTGATGTCCAGATAACTAACATGAAAACTGTTACGTTTATTTTTCAACATAAATTAAATACCCTTTTTTCACTGGTTAAGTCATTACTCGCTCGAATAAATTCCATTTTTATTCTTAAATTTTCCAACAATACCCTATATATTGTTCCTGTTCAGTATAAGCCCGCTTAACATAATTTTAACTCAAATCCACTTTGCTTTTAAAACGAAAATTTATTCGATAAATTAAATAGTCAAAACCTTGTTTTAGGTATCCGTTAATTTGTTAAACATTCCAATAACGTATAATTGCTTTCTCTTGTGTTTCCCATCTAAAGACTTGCCAGAATAATAGATCCTACTATTAGTTGATAGCGTGTTTTCCAGTTTGCTAATCGCGCTTTGATAACGCGAGGATTGCAGTTCGAACTCGTGTTCTTTGAACCAATTTTTAATTTGATTCTGCAGCTTGTACGTTGAAATATTTTCTACCCTACTTATCCCAGTAATTCAAAAGCGGTACACGTTTTTTTTGTTCGACAAGTAGGAGGTATCTTGGGTGTATCGTTCTTAGCTGGCCAAATTGGTTCTTTCTTTATGTAGGCTCAACTGTTCATTATGTAGGCCTAACTGCTTTTGTGTGAAGACCGCTGCTGCAGTTACGGTGGCAGGGTGAGTGGACCCTAACTAGCGTGGCGTTGCTGTGCTGACTCACCCCTGACGGTTGCAAGATAAACATCTCGACGCATAGAGGTATGTGACTCGTTTTCTTTTGTGCACATCGACGATTATTATTTATCAACGGTTGATGTTGTGAAACCAGTTCACCATACATGTTTAAAAGCTAGCTTCGCTAGTGCTTCTGGTTATATTTTTTAAATTCTTACTACAACTTGTTCTATATTTAATACTTTAATTTAACACAGTTGCTACCGAGAAAATGTAAGCATTACTTTTTTTCCAATGAGTTTTATGACATGTTAGCTATGAAATGCGTATTTCGTGGATCCATTATAAAATTTGTCCTTACAATATAACGTAAATTTAATACTTTTATTTGTCCATGTGAATCAATTTATTTTTGTTGTTACTAGATAATTGTGGGCGACGTGCTTTTTTTTTGTTTTTTTAGTATGTTGTAACAGTCATTCTATGACCGCTACAAAATTAATACAATTTCTGTATATAATTCTGTATATAAAGTTGTAAATGTCTAGTAATAAAGAAATTTATTTTATTTGATTGGTGTAACGTTGCTGAACGCACTGTATTGTCAAAAGGAAGGAAGTTATTTTAAGGAAATTTAATCTTTGTTTAAACTATATCTTAATGTTTGAAGGCGTAGAATCGCATCAATGTGTTGTATATAGAGTCGGATATCAGTACTTGTTTGTTAACATGATAGCAGGCTGCGCGGACATAATTATTGATTTTACGAACAGAAGAACGTTAGGTCGACGTAAAACACGCTTGGTGGCTTACTAAATTAAAAGGGTTTTCAGAGTTGAAACTACCCGTACTTATGTTGTAAGGATTTGTAGAAAATGAATAGTAAGCACACCTAAATTTACTGAACGGATATTTCAAGTTGTTGGTACAAATTAAAATTCCACATCTGTTCGGACCGCTTATCGGAAAGATAGTTTGGCGTGGGCGTCCATCTTTTGTAAGTAATAAACTTTGTCCATATGGTACTAATATTAAATGCTTTTGATATTAGCACTTCTGTCTATATTTCAACAGAGCAAGAATTTATTGGTATTGTATAAGAACCCTTTTTAACGAAGGTAAAGAGGGGTTATAATTAACAGGTGGTTAATTGTATTATTGCAGGGTTTTTAGGTTGTCCTGAATTATTAGTTGTTAGCGCATTTGTGAGTTTTGTGAATGTCTTTCTGCGTTTGGTTCTGGAATTGGTAGCAGAGTTGAAGAAGAGGCTTAATCGCTAGTTGGTACTGCTGACGCTGGATATTGGATCGGCTGTTCCGGGATCCAATTCATCGGTACAGGTTCATGTCCAAAGGGGTGATCGTGAGTAGCCCTAGAAAATAGTTTACTTGCGGTGCCGAGTAGTAAAGTTATTTATTTCTAACTAGAATAAAATATTGATTGGTCTTAAATTTTTCATAATTGAGAATAATTATTTAAGGGTGAAAAGATTTATATGTGACAATTAACTATCGATAAAAATGTAAAGATTATAAAAGAATATTGCTATTTTACTTGTGAACACAATTTGCGCACATTGTGGGAGATAAATATGTGGTAACTTATATTCACAACACTCAATTTTAACTTTTAATACGAGCCTAGAGGCTTTTGTCTTGAGTTACTCAGTGTCATAATTACATTGCCACTGGTTCACATTATCTTATATTGCTTAGAATCTGTCTGGTTACTTTATTTGTAAATATTAAAGAGATTGTGCAAGTGTATACGACACAAAGCTTTTATTAATTGGAAATCAGGAGCTGTTAAGATAATTACTGCGGGGATTCTAACCTGGATTACATAAGTCTTCCTAATCGGGTTGGGTGTGGTTGACTTTTTGCTTGAGTTGTTTCCTGGGCGGAACCTAGCCCTGGCGCCCATATCTATTTTTCTCTTATGTAGCACTCCTACGACCCTTGTGTGCTCTTTGACTAGCCGTGGAATAAGAAGCAACAAATTAATCTCTCCGAGTTCGAGCCACTTTCATCGGTTCGAGCACAGCGTTGCTACAATTTACTCCTAGTACGCCTTCAGCGGGGCCTTATACTTTACCTTTCGCATTTAGGTGTGACAATGTAGGTGAATCTTCCAACTCTCCGCGTTTGATAGTTAGCCTGGTATTTACGGTTTTTTCCAGCTACACCTAGGTTCGTTCGTTTATGAAATCGATTTGTCGTCCGTCTGTCCGTCCGTCCGAGGCCTTTCTAATGGTCGGACATCAATGTGTGATACATCAATCGATTCAGCTCGGTGTCCAGAGCTTAAGTTTTGATGTCAGTTAAAATCGGGCCACGGGGGCGCCGTGCCCCCGCGATATTCCGTCGGGAAAAAAAAAATTTCAAATAGGTCCAAAATTAATGTGCGATACATATTTGGACTCCCCTAACATAGCTGAGTCGAAATATGGTACCCCCCACAAAATCTGACCACGGATACCCGACCCCCGGGGAATTAATTTTTATCAAAAATTTCAAATAGGTCCAAAATTAATGTGCGATACATATTTGAACTCCCCTAACATAGCTGAGTCGAAATATGGTACCCCCCACAAAATCTGACCACGGATACCCGACCCCCGGGGAATTAATTTTATCAAAATTTCAAATAGGTCCAAAATTAATGTGCGATACATATTTGAACTCCCCTAACATAGCTGAGTCGAAATATGGTACCCCCCACAAAATCTGACCACGGATACCCGAACCCCCCGGAATTAAATTTTATTTTTTATCTGAATACTTATAATTATTACAACATAATAATTTTAATTTCTTTAAATTGTTTTAAAGTAAGTCTACATTTGGAAGTTCGTTGCGACAATGCCTTGCATTTTCAACTTGTTTTTTTATGAAGTGAATATGCTTTGAGGCGAGTAGAATTGTTTTACAGACTATTGTTGAAAGTATCAAGCAAACATTCTTTAAATGACGGATATCCTTTCAATAATGCTACTGATGTATCATACCAAGTTGATCATGTATTTCGCTTAGTCTTTTTAATACATAAACTTTATTCATTTTTGCATCACTTTGATGATATTTGGTTACAGGTTGGTTTAAATACTCTTGTTCTTCTTTAAATTCTTTCGCATTTTTTTAAGGATTCGGAAAAATTTACCTCTGTGTAGATCTTAAAAGTGCCCGTTAGGTACGAGTTCATCTACTGCCAGCGACTAGTACTTGCATTGAAGAAGTTATACATTTTTTGTAGAAGCAAAATAATTATCCTTTTATTATTTTTTAAGAATACTTTATTCTGCGAGAAATAGTATTTTGGCTGTTAATGGGGCATTTTCAAAAATTCAACCGGTTGATTTTTATCCACGTACACCCAAAAATGCGACACAAAAAAATTAGAACAATAAGGTCTAGCGCCCAAAAAGCAGAAAACGTTTTTTATAAAACAGATTTTTTCAATTCATTCATTCAAGAATAAGATACAAAAAGGATTAGAACACAAAAATAAATACAAATAAATTGTGTAAATAAAAATAGGTAGGTTTAATTTTTGAAAAATGTGTGTGTGTGTGTGTGTTTCTTGCGTTCGAGCACCGTAGCTTTCTTTGTATATTGTTTATCTTTTTAATCCTTTTTGAGTCGTATTCCTCTGTCTGTGTGTGTGTGTGTGTGGGTGGGTGCGTGCGTGCGTGCGTGCGTGTGTGTGTACGTGAGTGCGCGCGTGCGAGCGTGCGTGCGTGCGTGCGTGCGTTCGTGTGGGTGTGTGCACCGTATTATTTTTTGTATATTGTTTATTTTTTCAATTCCTTTTGTGTCGTGTTCCTGTGTGTGTGGTCGTGCGCGCGCGTGCGTGCGTGTGCGTGTGAGTGTGCATGTGCGCGTGCGTGTGAGTCTGCGTCTGCGTCCGCGCCTACGTCTGCGTGTGCGTCTGCGTGTGCGTGTGCGTGTGCGTGTGCGTGTGCGTGTGCGTGCGTGTGTGCGTGTGCATGTGATGTGCGTGTGCGTGTGCGTGTGCGTGTGCGCGTGCGCGTGCGTGTGCGTGTGTGCGTAGTGAGTGTGCGTATGCGTATGCGTATGCGTATGCGTGCGCGTGCGTGCGTGCGTGCGTTCGTGTCTACCTGCCTGCCTGCGTGCGTGCGTGCGTTTGTGTGTTTGTAGATGAGAATGGGTATGCCGAATTTTTGAAAATTTCCGTGACAGAAAATAGCGGCGTTATTAAAAACTTGACCTTTTTGTTCGCATCCGAATACATTCAAGAATACGATTCAAAAAGAATTAGAACACAAAATGAAATACAAATAAATTGTGTAGATAAAAATAGGTAGGTTTAATTTTTGAAAAATGTTTTATTTTGGTGTTGGAGCGAATTTTCGTACGTCAGAGGAGTATTTGAGGAATATTTTCTTGCGTTCGAGCACCGTAGCTTTCTTTGTATATTGTTTTTAATCCTTTTTGTGTCGTATTCTTGTGTGTGCGTGTGCGTACGTGCGTGCGTACGTGCGTGCGTGCGTGCGTGCGTGCGTACGTGCGTGCGCGCGTATATGCGTGCGTGCGCGCGCGCGCGCGTGCGTGTGTAGCTTTCTTTGTATATTGTTTATCTTTTTAATCCTTTTTGTGTCGTATTTTTCTCTGTGTGTGTGCGTGCGTGCGTGCGTGCGTGTGTGCGTGTGTGTGTGTATATGCGAGTGCGTGCGTGCGTGCGTGCGTGCGTGTGTGTGTGTGTGTGTGTGTGTTCCTCTGTGTGTATTTGTAGGTGAGAATGGGTATGCCGAATTTTTGAAAATTCCCGTGGCAGACAAAATATTGTTCTTTTAGTATTTTGGAGAATACTTTCTTTTGCGAGGAACAGTATTTTGGTTGCCATTGCGACATTTTCAAAATTTTAACCTTTCTCTTCTCATTGGAATACATTCAGGAATATGATACAAAAAGAATCAGAACAAAACACTAAATACAAAAAAAATTGTCGGCGACGGCGACTTCTGCAGCTAGTATGGAGGAAATTTTAAAGTTTTCAGATGGGTGCAAATGTTTAACTTTCCAATATATTTGTTATGGGAAGTTTTGTTGCCACAGAATTTCCATATTTCTTCTAGTATTGACATTTTCGCAAAAACAAAATTTACTCAATATTATTGTTCGACTTGTACTCTGCGTATAACTCATGTAAAGTTTCTAAACTACGAAAAAATATATGGTTAAGAAGCAAATTTAAATCATCTAGAGAACATAGGTGATAGTATTCGGTTTTGTTAATATTTACCTATGAAACAATAATGCATGTACTGTGTAAATGAACTGTAGATAATCTCAATCATAAACCTATAAATCACACAAGATATAGATAAATATTTACTGAGCCTTATGATTAAATAATATCAAAATCATGTAGCTGTATTAAAGCTTTATAAAAAACTTCAACAAATTTTAACCATGACTTTATTGGTTAGAGAATTTTGGTAAAATAAGATTTATTTAAAATTAGTAAGGTATTGATTTTATTTGTCCAAGTAGATATAATTAAAGAAAAATAATATGTGGAAGTCGACTTTAGCATTACTTGAATAATTTATACAAATCATTAATCTATCAACATAATGCATGTGCCGGAAATCTTATCAGTTTATTAATGCGATAAAATATTCTGAGCTCTAGTTATAAGCTTAAACAGCGAATGTTGTACTTGTATTTTATCTGTGTGCTTGGATTAAGTTTCAAATCCGCTTTTGTAAGTACATTACCTGTGTGGCTTGATAGATGCACTGAAAGTTCGCCGATTGCTTAACCATTTTAGTTTAGTATTACGCTTTTCAGAATGCCAACAGCTAAGAAATTTATTCTAACTAAACACTTTGATGGATTTCCAAAACTCACCGATTTGTCACTTATAGAAGAGGAGTTACCACCTATAACAGATGGAGGTAGAGCCTTTAATAATAATTTCATCTGAATTAAAAATACATTTTTTTAGAATTCCTCGCAGAAGCAGTGTTTATAAGTGTGGATCCCCATCTAAGAGCCTATGAGCCATTTGTAGAAGAGGGCAGTGATTTTCGAGGAACGCAAGTTGCACTGTAAGATTAATATTAGTTTTAAAAAATAACTAAAGAGGATATGTAGCGTTACGGAGAGTAAGAATTCAAAATTTCCTGTTGGAAAGCATATACTTGGTCACTTTGGATGGAGAACGCATACAATATCAGATGGCAGTGGCGAATCATATAAAGGATTTGGACCTCCACAAATTATATCAGATATTGGTAGCCTTCCTCTTTCGTTAGCACTTGGAGTTTTGGGAAGACCAGGGTGAGTTTAAGCCATGTGTAGTGTAGATTTATACATGTTGAGAGTTGAGAGTTAACTATGATATTTAAAACTAAAGGTTAGTGGTTCGAAAAAACTCTATTCTGTGGATATCTTTTACTGAAAGCCATATATCAATGGTGAAGTACCAAAGTAGACGCCGATTGGGGATTTACGTACCACCATCTCCACCTCCATTCTTCCTTAGGTCACATCTGTCATCCGCCATTTTCTTAAGTTAATACCACATTTTTTTAAACGTCACGATTTTTGACTTACTCTGTATATATATATATATATATATATATATATATATATATATTATTATGTACACCACCCCTCTACTTTTTGTGTGTTTCACCTATATTATACCCTTTATTTTATACTTTTGTAAAATGTGCACACCTAATGCACGCCCCTTGTACTTGCACCGTTTGGTTGGTTCTTTTATAAACTATTTAATGTAATGCCTCGACTATTTAAAACTCTTAATCTCAGGTTACTCAACTGCTTATAGTGGGTTTCCGTTATAAGTAGTTGTGTTAAGTCCAACCAACGTGCACCCTTTTGTTTTACTACTAAAATTGCTACTCTACTTTAGTATATGCCAAAATTTCTAATTATATCAAAGTTACTATGTGCCAAATTAAATTACAACCAAATTTTATATGACTAAATTTTGACGTATTAAAAAATATGATTTTAAAAACTCACCTGGTCTATACTCCGTCGATGCCTTGCTGAATCCTGGCACAAAATCCTAATTACCGTATACGTCTTCACAATGATGCTGTTGAATTTCCGTGCTGCTTCCAGGTGTCCTCGACTATTTACTGTTCCCCAATATCTGAAATGATTAACCCAAATTTAGAATTTAGAAAAAACTAGTGCTATAACTTCCCTCTGTACTAATCTCCACTTCAAATCCTTGTTTCCGCTCAATGCTTCTGCTGCCTTTAACCCGCTCCAATATCCAACTCGTATCTTTGTTTCCGCTCAATGCTCCTGCTGCCTTTAACCCGCTCCAATATCCAACTCGTATCTTTGTTTCCGCTCAATACTCCTGCTGCCTTTAACCCGCTCCAATATCCAACTCGTATCTTTGTTTCCGCTCAATGCTCCTGCTGCCTTTAACCCGCTCCAATATCCAACTCGTATCTTTGTTTCCGCTCAATACTCCTGCTGCCTTTAACCCGCTCCAATATCCAACTCCTAATCTGTATAACCACTCGATGACCTTCTAACTTTTAACCACACTCCAATATCCAACTTCTAACCTGTATAACCACTCGCTGACCCGCTACCTTTAAGACCACTCTCCAAATCCAATTTCTAATCGTCGCACAATCACTAATATTCCCT
Organism: Platerodrilus igneus; assembly: GCA_036346225.1. Taxonomy (NCBI): domain Eukaryota; kingdom Metazoa; phylum Arthropoda; class Insecta; order Coleoptera; family Lycidae; genus Platerodrilus; species Platerodrilus igneus. The sequence continues at coordinate 90,002 of JARFIW010001219.1, forward strand.
TTATACTTCCGCTTGTTTCTTTACCACTTTTCAATTAAACACATTTTTAAAAACAATTACTTTTATTTTATTTTTCAAAATATTTGAATACAAATTAGCACCGTTCTGAAAACACGTCTATTACAAAATTTGTTCGAAAAATAATCCCTTTGTTTACTCTCTAAGGCGACCATGTTAATTCTCTACTAGCCTACTACATCTTAAAGTCCATAACAAATAACTAAGTTTGTGTCGCACATACCATAGTCCATGTCTTTTATACAGTTTCATAATCACATTAAATTCTAATATATGTCCTAAACCTTTACATTCAACCAATCACATTTTACGTTGTTATAACTAATAATTTTGAGTTTACAAACATTGTCCAAAAGTTGATTCTATAGAAAATGAAACCAAAATAAATTACACTTGACCCTGGATGCATGTTGATAGTGAACATTCATAGACGCATCCGGCTTTTGGACGGCAAATGTACTTTCAAAGGCTTTTAAAAATTCAACTCGGTATAAACCCTTGAGCATTTCACATCTTACTACGCCACTTAGTCATTTTAAAATTGCCTTTTGGCAGTTAATTTCAACTACTATATTTGCATGGTATTTTAGTATACATAACATACGGCAAACATATATTTTTAGGTTTATGTGATCAAATATGTGGATTATTTTTGTTTGGCATATACTACCTTGTACTAACCAACCCTTATAACTCTTAGTAGCTCCCTTAGACATTTTATTGGCCCCACTGATTTTGAATGAAATTGGAAATTGCGTCGGCTTTACTCTTTCCTGGTGTGCATAATTTCTAGTTTTATTTAAAATCAAACACCCTCTCACCTTTCTACACAAACCCCTTTTCGGATTCCTATATATTTTAATTATTCAACCCCTATTTTTAATTCTCAATATGTCTGTCTAACTATGCTACATACTAACCTAACTTATAAACTAAAACAAAACTAAACTTTCCGTTGCATGAACTATAAAACAACTATTCTACTAAACCCTCTTCCTGTACAACCTTATATGGGAATAGATTTTCCAAGTGAAAACGCCCACGATATTCCCCTGTCAATATATATATATATATATATATATCAACCTTTTCTCCCTCCAGAATATACACTTTACCGTAAGTTCTTAGAGAAAAAAATTGGCTCAAGCGGGAATCGAATCCGTGCTACCCGCATGCAAAGCAGAAACTTTAACCACTACGCTATCGATACATTGGAAATTATTACCCGTACATCCATCTCGTATGATTGCTTAGTGAACAGACTCCATTTTAATTTAGATATGAATTTAAGAGCACCTAACCTCAAATTTTATATAAACTTACCCCGTATTTTTTATTAACGACCACCACTGCCACCACTAAGGCACGTAATAGACGACTGCATCGGTTGAAAGATGCTTATTAACTAACCAACTTAAGGTTTAACTTTTTTTAACTATCGTTTTCTGTCTATAGGACTATTATCTTAAACCTAACAATAAAATACAACATAATTTAATAGATTCATTTAGAATTTTTGCTGCTGTTGACGTTACAAATAAGTAAAACTAACTTTATCAAGAAATATTATCATTTTATTAAAGTACACACACACGCGCGCACACACACATGCATACACACACAAACGTATATATGTTTATATATATATATATATATATATATATATATATAAATTATTATAGTTTTCGACTACTTTGATATTATTTAGGAATTGGTTTCGGGGTTGTAGTCAATTAGGGCAAATTAAGAACTCCTTTTTGATCGATTCGAGCTTTCGAAAATTTTATTTTCTTCTTCAGGAAACTGCAAATATGTATAATTACAAGATGTAATTAAAAAGTTTACTTACGATCTAGAGTCTAATCTTAAATGTGAGAAGCATGAAACTATTTTAACTAAAACGACTATTTTAGGGTTGACATTTAAAACTATTGACACATACTTGATGAATAATTAAAACGGAATAGTTATTGCATTACAATGAAGGTTGCATTAATAAATAAATCTAAAAATACATTGATGGATATAAGGGGTGTTGTTATGAAAATAAAATAAGTAATATGAATTAAATTATGATTGTTGACATGTAATAAACTAAGATAATAGCTGCAAGGAGATTTGTTTAATAAATTAATCAATTGTAGGGTGTTGGTATTCTTTATTATTGATAGTAAATATGAATAAATGTTATTTAAATTTTGCGTGTCTGTCCTTTTGTTTAGTGGAAGATCTTGTAGTGAAATAGCAACCATTTCGAGAAACAAACGTTTTTTGTAATTATCTTCTTTGAAAATAATTTTAGTGTTGTTGTAATTAAAAGTGTGACCGGTTTCTATAGCGTGTGACACTAATGCACAGGTCATGATTTTTCGATTGCAATCACTTTTGTGAGAAGTAATTCTGGCGGAGAGCCATCTAGATGTGTGTCCAACATATTTGCCATGACAGTTCTGACATGGTATTTGGTATACGACTCCAGATTGTTGATCTTTAGGAGTTCGATTTTTTAATTTACTAAAAAGCACTTTATTTAAAGTTAAAACGGGTTTACTTGTCAGTTGTATTCCTTCAATGTCTTTAAAGACATGTCAACAATCATAATTTAATTCATATTACTTATTTTATTTTCATAACAACACCCCTTATATCCATCAATGTATTTTTAGATTTATTTATTAATGCAACCTTCATTGTAATGCAATAACTATTCCGTTTTAATTATTCATCAAGTATGTGTCAATAGTTTTAAATGTCAACCCTAAAATAGTCGTTTTAGTTAAAATAGTTTCATGCTTCTCACATTTAAGATTAGACTCTAGATCGTAAGTAAACTTTTTAATTACATCTTGTAATTATACATATTTGCAGTTTCCTGAAGAAGAAAATAAAATTTTCGAAAGCTCGAATCGATCAAAAAGGAGTTCTTAATTTGCCCTAATAGACTACAACCCCGAAATCAATTCCTAAAATATATATATATATATATATATATATATATATATAAATATTTTAGGTAATTAATTACACAAGGTAAGTTGATAAATACTATCGTATTATAGTGAATAGGATGAAATAATAACTTAGACTTTTATGCAAAACCCAAATGATCGTTTCAAATTGAGGTAGTAATTGAAAGATGGAAAATATTAGGTCTTGGACAGGACTTGAACCTGTATCCTGGTTTTGCCGGAACCATGCGTTTACCAATTACGCCACCGAGACCGATGACGACAATTGGGAAATTTACTAATTTAAATCGTACACGACGATACATCAATATATATAGCTATGATAAGAGGGTTATTTATTGAGTCAGAATGGTTACCCAATACATGTAAATAGTACTAGGAGTTAGGAAACCGCATTTATTTAGCATTAAAAATACGTAAATTGCATATTATGTAAAGAGCAAACATTTAACATCTTGTATAAGGATCGCAATTGATTTTAATTAATGCTGAGTAGCATATAATTCAACAATAAACACACATGCAGCAAAGGAAAAAACTCTGCACGCAATGAAACCTATCCTCAAACAAAAGTATTCAGAAATTGTAAATTAACACGCGTTAAGTGCAGTAAAAACCTAGAAAATCATAATTCATATTAAACAAGCGATAATGAAAGCAGATAACATAGTGTCTTGATAAGAAACGGATCTTCAAAATAAATACCCTTCAGAAACGCAAAAAGGTAAACAGAAATATGTTAATTTATGTCACTTTGTCTACGTGATTTTCTACATGGAGTTAATACGAATTCCAAAGTATTATCTTAACAAACAAAGCTATAAGTAAAATTACGTGCCAAGGCGAATTAGAAAGCAGACGGTACAAAATAAATACAAACTAGAAATATACTATATACATATATGTATATATATATATAAAGACAAGTTATTTGCAGTCCGCAATAAGAAAATTGTATATGAAGTAAGATGTATCTGTAAACAACTCTTATGAAAATAATAAAAGCCATTGACAAATACAAATCGGGCTGGTAGTTATATAGTCATTAACAAAACATTAGCTTTATTACTTCATAGGGGAGGAAACATCCACTGACCATGGTTTCGGCTTGTTAGCCTCGTCAGAGTGGAATAGTTCCCAAGAACCCTATGAAGTAATCGAAGCTATTATAATGATATAATTTCGAAACAATCACTGTACTATGGCAAAAGTAAATAAAACGTTACGTATGCTGTTACGTATGCAAATAAATTTTGCAGTAACATTCCGCAAATCTCAAAGGCATGACGTACTTTTATAGTCATTTATAAAATTTATTATGTAGTTTCGGTTCAATTCTGTACTTCCACACTTTAGTAGTGTTGGTGTTTTATCACCTGATGGCGGTTTTATTTACTTTTGCCATAGTACAGTGATTGTTTCGAAATTATATCATTATAATAGCTTCGATTTTTTTAGGGTTCTTGGGAACTATTCCACTCTGACGAGGCTAACAAGCCGAAACCATGGTCAGTGGATGTTTCCTCCCCTATGAAGTAATAAAGCTAATATTTTGTTAATGACTATATAACTACCAGCCCGATTTGTATTTGTCAATGGCTTTTATTATTTTCATAAGAGTTGTTTACAGATACATCTTACTTTATATATATATATATATGTGTTTCTTCTCATATCTGCAGGTACTGGCCCTTTCAAAAACATTCGAGCCCCACAGTTTGGGCGTCAAGAATGCTGTGAAACCTTTTGAATTACCTGGTCCGTCGTCTTTCTTCTGTTAATCGCCTCGGCTGCTCCTCTAGATAACTTACATCCTCAATCATAAAAGAAACAAACACATTCCTACCAAAAACATCAACGTTAACTCTATTTACATCAATATTCAGAATACATTAAAATTTCAAAATTAAAACCCAGCATAAATTTCAGTTTTAAAAAGAATTTCAAGATTAATTTTAGTATCATTTTACTGTGCATCCAAAATTAAAGTCCTTGTTGGATGCCTACTAATTAATATAACAATATAAGCAGACCGAGTCTGAGTATAAAGGAGCATCTACCACCCTTTACGTTAATTAACCAGGTTCGTCTAATTGAGCTCAAAGACATACCCAAATTTTCATCATATTCCTGAACATCAAAACAAAATACCCTTTTACTTAAACAAGCAAATTTCATCTTAAAATTAAACTTTTATGGTTAGAACAATTTCACTAATGTCCATTTAAAGTAAATCAATTATAAAGTCATTCAATACACACAAAATGTCAAACAAAATAGTATAATTTACCTGAAGGTTACTGTCCTCGTAGCTTCAAAGTATCGTTTCTTTAGTTAATCACACCATTCAACAGGATTATATTTACGGCTTCTGATTCTCTACGCTTTTAAAATTTTCTCCATCACCATCCATTCAAAGTCGTTTCTGGGCCTTTCCGGAACTCATCTGTGTTTATCTGACCCTTGTTTCATGGATCCAGACACGTATTTGAACCATTTAATTATTAACACCCCGAAAATAGCAAAGAAATTCCTGCTTCTGTCACCAATATACGCCAAAACTGCCTACTTTTGTGTATACATTCGTCGTTGTAAATTTTGCTAATTGATACAGTGAAACTAAATTTTATTACCTCGTATCTAAGTGCACTGAAGTACATTCATGTTAGCACGTAAATAACAAGCTATTTTGAATCACTAAAATATACTAGCAAACTTTAAATTATTTAATCAAACTAAAATGCACGGTTTAACATTTTCAATCAAGTCGCGTATGTACGAGCTTTTAACGCATCGAATCGTCAAAAGTCTAAGAGAGCTTGTTTATCTTCATCTCGGTATATATAGCAAAAAGCCTGGTTATCGGTCTCTTCCCCAAAACGGGTAATTCTAAAGAATTCCTCATTCTATGTTCCCAGTCTGTTGCTCGCACGTCGATTTTTATGAATTTTCACTCGCCCCATTCAAATCTCAGAAAATTTCCACACGGCACGCAAGCATGTCCGAGAAAAACTAATTGATTTTGTACAGAAATTGTTGTTCTACCTCTGATATTTGCATCCTATTTTTAACCAATTGTGACCCCGTGACGTTGCTTAAATCCCGCCTTCTACAATATGTGTCTTTGCTTGACGCATTTTCTTTCCTTCTCTACCGTGTTCTTATTGGTGCAACTTGATATTCTTTATTATCGATTATTTTAGTCCACATGGAGTGTGAAATAACCAGCTTTAGCAATTCTCGTAACTATTATGCGACGTTTTCCCCAAGATTCTTTGAAACATTAATTATCTGCAAAATTTACGCCGAATGTGATATTTAAACTACGCAGGTGTTCAAAATAATATTAATTCTCAGAGCTTTATTCCGAGGTATTTTAATCTTGGGTTTTTACAAGTTTCTATAGGTATTATATGTTATTAACGGTTTAATTAACTCCAATTAAAATTGATTTCTGTCCTTTTTATTTTTAGCGAATACAACTTAAATATTAATTATTATACGTACACTTTGTTTTACTACCGGTTACTTAAATAGAGTTAATTAATATAAACTTTGCACGTAATTTCTCTTTGTTTAGGAATAATTACATTACACGCAGAGCTTTTCAATACTGCTTCTTTTGATATAAAGCGTCTTATAAATAATTTAAATTTCTTATTTTTACTGAAACGACCGAGTTTATTTATGCTTCAAGGTTTTAATAAAGCGTATTATTTAATGAAATTCCTTATACACAGTGATTAAAATTATTTGATGTGATTATTTAATTTTCTACCCTGGTCTAAATATGAGTAATATATATATATTCATATATATATATATATATATATATATATATATATATATTACTGTGAAACCTTACCATTAATCTTAAACTAAGGTTTTCAAATTGAGCCCCAGCGTTGGGCCGTCATAAATACTGTGAAATGTACAAAACGCCTCGCCAGTTTCCTGGAATAGTTCACACAAAAAAAATTTTATTTTGAACTCGAGCCTCACTTTTGGGCGCTACGATTAGCTGTGATTCTCTTCTGATAATCGCCTCTGTCCTCTTCCCGCCTCGGCTGCTCCCCTAGATAACTTACATCCTCATTCATAAAAAAAACAAACACATTCCTACCACAAACACCAACGTTAACTCTATTTACATCAATATTCACAATACATTAAAATTTCAAAATTAAAATTCAGCATAAATTTCAGTATCAGAAAATTTCAAGATTAAATTAGTTATCATTTTAATGTGCATCCAGAATTAAAGTCCTTGTAGGATGCCTACTAATTAATATAACAATATATGCAGACCTGAGTCTGAGTACAAAGGGAGCATCTCCCACCTCTTTACGTTAATTAACCAGGTTCCTCTAATTGAGCTCAAAGACATACCCAAATTTTCATCATAATCAAGAACATAAATACTAAATATTCCTTTCTACTTAAACAAGAAAATTTCACCTTAAAATTAAAAATTTGTTGTTAGTACAAATTCACTACTGTCCATTTTAAGTAAATAAATTATAAAGTTATTCAACACACCAAAACATCAAAATCGAACAACAAAGCATAAGTTACCTGAAGGTTAATGCACTCGTGGCTCCAATGTACATCGTCCTTTGTTAATCACACCATTCCAACTGGGTTATGTTTAGGTCCTGGGATTACTGGTCGCTTTTAAAAATTTTCTACACCACCATTCATCTAAAGTTGTTTCAGGGCTTTTCCGGAACTCATCTGTGTATATCTGAATCTTGTTTTGTGGATCCAGTCACGTTTACGAATCATTTAATTATTAACACCCCCGAAACTAGCAAAGAAATTCATACTTCTTTCACGCTATACGCCAAAACTGCCTACTTTTGTTTATTCATTTATCGTTACAATTTCGATAGTTGGTGCAGTAATACTCGCCAATATAACTAGACTTTATTACCTTGTATCTTCTTTTCTAAATGCACTAACTAACTTTCATCGTAGCACGTAAAGAGCAAACTGTTTTAAAGTGTTCAATAATCACCAAAATATAAGAGCAAACAGTTTAAAGTATTAAATCAAAATCGTAAATCTAAAAGCACTTTTTAAAGCATCGAATCATCAAAAATCTAAGAGAGAGAAACTGTTTAACGTCCGGGTTTATATATCGGCTAGCCTGTTTGGCGCTTTTGTCCCCAAAACGGACAATTCTTAGAATTTCGCATTCTACGTTCCCTTTTCGATAGTCGGGCACGCGATTCTATTAACTTTGCACACGCGCCAGTTGAAAATCTCAGAAATTTTCACACGGCTCGCAACGCGTCCGAGAATAACTAATTAATTTTGTATCGAAATCGTTACGTTTACACCTCATATCTGCATCTGATTTTCAACCAATCGCCGCTCTCGTGACGTTGCTCAAATCACGCCTTTTACCATCTGTGTCTCTGTCCCGCGCATATTATCCGTCTCTATCTACCCTGTTCTGAGTGGTACAAATCGATACTCTTTACTATCAGTTATTTCAGTCCACGTGGACTGTTAAATAACCCACTTTATTAGCATTTCCCGTGAATATTAAGCGGCGGTTTCTCCAACATTCTCTGTAACCATTTGTTATCTACAAAATTTAAGCAGAACGTGACTTTTAAAAATACACAGGTGTTCAAACGTAATACTTCTAAATAACACTTCTACGATTTGAATACTATTGGGTTTTTACACGCTTTTATGCATATTATATGTTACTAACGGTTCAATTAACTCCAATTAAAATAATAATGAATGGCGTTGACTTTTACCCTTTAATTTTTAGCGAATTCTAATTAAATATTAATTATTATTTGTACATTTTGTTTAATACCGGTTACTTAAAATTGAGTTAATTAATATAAATTTTGCACGTAATTTCTATTTGATTCTTTACTTGGAATAATTAAACTACATTAAAATTGAGCATTTTAATTCTGCTTCTTTTTATATAAAGCGTCTAGTAAATAATTTAACTCCCTTATTTTTAATGAAACGAATGAATTTTTATGCTTCACGGTTTTAATAACGCGTATTATCTAATAAAATTCCTTATACACGGTGATTAAAATTATTTGATGTAATTAATTAATTTTCTACCCTGGTCTAAATTTGAGTAGTATATATATATATATATATATATATATATATATATATACTACTCAAATTTAGACCAGGGTACAAAATTAATTAATTACATCAAATATATATATATATATATATATATATGTAATTTTGACTAGAATCCTCTGTGGTAACCGGTGTCTGATGAATCTGAATTAACCAAATCTTTAAATATTTGCGTGAGCAATCGTCTCGCAGTTGCATTTTTACTGGACGGGATCTACTACGTTGCGCCTAATGCCTTTATCATTTTCACTACATTTTCTTCACTTAAAATACGATACGATTTTGTACGTATCTCGACAAATTGTTGCTATTGAAATATTTATTACACTCTTTTACTAAATGGTATTTCAACTAATTAGTACACTATTTTTCCAAACAATGCTAACAGCACAAATATTGTAATTTAACAATTTTATTTAATTAGGTGAACGAAAAAACATAAGTAGAATGTCAATGTAGGTATTATATATATATAATATATATATATATATATATATATATATATATATATATCTCCTGCTGATCACCACCGTTCTGTGTGTTTTAATATTCTAAAATTTAAATATGCTTCGGCTAGCTCAGTCTAATTCACACAGACTGCACAACGTTAAAATAGCAAATAATTTAACCCATTTTTATCTAATACTTTTCCTGCTTTGAATGAGAAAAACGAAATCGACTAATATTTGTATAATGAGAAAGAAAAAAATCATAACACTTTACGGTTTAATATGTTATACTGTACGAAAAATAAACCCCTGAATCAGATAATAATAATTTTTAATTTGTTTATTTCCAAAAATTATAGCTCCCTTTCTTTATTTTAAAGTCAGCAAGAATGACATTACTCCACTGGAAAGTCTTTGAACGTTCAAGACCTTTTCCCTTTTTACGTAAATTTTCACGGATAAAAGAAATTTTTGTTGACTCTTTACATAAAATATTTAGGTATAATAAATATAGTCAATGTTCAAAAATAAAGAGAAAATAATGCCTTATGCTAGATAGTTCTGAAATGTAGTTTTGTTTGTGCGACTTTCTGGATCTGCTACTGCGTGCTGTGGATCAGTACCCCATGATTACTTTCAGTTAAGTTGCTCCATTCAATGCTTAAAACAATCTTCTGCTTTGTGTGCCTTTGCATAGATTTAAACCAATTTTTTAATTCGGATTTTTTCCCAGTTTTTTCAATTTATTTAGTTTTCAAATTTTACCCCGGTTAATCAATAATTAAATACTTCTTAATTTTACCAAATATTTTGTAATCTCACTTAGATTTTCGTAATCTGACTTAGATTTACCCCGCCTTACTTAGAATTACTTGGAGCCCTAAATTATGAATATTTAAAATTAATTAATTGATAAACTTTTACTCACGTTTTCTAGCAAACGGAGAAACTTGTCTCGCTTAGTTCTCACTATTATTTACTTTAAAATTTTCTAACACCATTTTCATAGATATTTAATTTTAATTTCAATATTCACTCGTTGCGTAAATTCGTGACTATAGGTGATGTGGGCTGGGCTCATTTTGAAGGAAGACTGATAATTCGCCTATTATATAAGCTACGTCCTATCTAAAATTCATTGGTTATCGGCGCTATTTCTTCAAAGTTTACGACCAGCCATAGGATGTTTTGTATACTTTGGGCTTTTACAGGTATACGTCTGATAATAATTTGTCGGTACAATGTTCTTGGTCACGTAGGATACCAGTGGATTTCTATTACGTATTTATTTTAGACCGTTTGTTTTGATGTTATTACAGGAATTTCTAATTCGCCTTGGCACGTAATTTAACTTATGGCTTTTGTTTGTCTAGATAATACTCTGGGTTTTGTATGAACTACATGTAGTAGTTCACGTAGATGAAATGACGTAAATTAACATATTTCTGTTTACACCCTGTGTTTTCAAAACTTATTTATTTCGAAAGATGCGTTTATTATCACTATCGCATGTTTAATTTTAATAGGAATTGCATCATGATTTCCTAGCTTTTACTGCATTTAACGAGTATCTATTTACAATTTATGAATGTTTTTTGGTTTAAGACAAGTTTGATTGCGTATAGAATTATTTCTTTTGCTGAATGTGTGTTTATTGTTGAAGGATATGCTTCCCGGCATTAATTAAAGTGAATTGCGATCCTTATACAGGGTGTTAAATGGTTGCTCTTTGCATAATTTGCGAATTACGCATTTATCATTCTAAATAAATGTAGTTATCTAACTCCTAGTACTATGTGCATGTACTGTGCGACCATTATGACTCAATATAGCCCTAAATAACTCTCTTATCGGACGTATTAATATGTAAATAAAAATTTTTTGAAATCTTGTGGGGTTTATTTCGTCCAAATACAATATTTATTTAAATGTTATTTTAACTGATGTTTCGGAAAATATGTTTCCTTAAACTTGGTTCTGAAACCTTTAAATTAAATTTCAGAAATAAGTTTAAGGAAACATTTTCCGAAATGTCAGTTAAAATGACTAAATATTGTATATGCACGAAATAAACTCCACAAAAAATCAAAATATTTATATATATATATATATATATATACTGGGTGCTTCAAAAAAATGTATACACACTTTGAACTTCCATAGAAAATTTATTTACCGTTCTACAAAGTTAAATTTCAGGAAAATAGAAAGCTGAAAGTCCAATGTAAATGAAACATAAATAACAAATGTTAATACTGTTCAAATTGGTGACCTGCAGCATCAATACAATTCTGAGTACGAGTCACCACAGATTCTGTACATCGTATCAAAACGTCCAATGAGATTTCTCTACACACTGCTTGAATCTCATTCCAAAGAATGTCTAGGTTACGTGGTTTACGTTTGTACACCTCATCTTTTACTGTGCCCCACAAGAAAAAATCCAGTGGTGTAAGGTCTGGAGAGCGTGCTGGAAACTCGATTGTCCCCCTGCGTCCTATCCACTGGCCCAACAAATTTTGATCCAGGTAAGCTCGTACGTCCCTGTGATAGTGCGGCGGAGCACCATCTTGTTGAAAATAAAATCATCATTACCGTATAATGCACGAATGGCAGGAAATATGGAATCAGCAAGCATTGTTAGGTAATTAATACCAGTTACAGTGCCTTCAAATCGAAAAGGTCCAATGAGTCCCCTTGAAGACAAACTGCACCACACATTTACACCAGGCAAATTTACAGCTTTTTCAATTGTAATGTGAGGATTTTCTTCACACCAGTAAACACAATTGTGCCTACTGACAGTTCCATTAAGTTTGAATTGGGCTTCATCCGACCAAATGATGCTACCCATAAATCCCGGTTCACGTATCACCATCTCCTGAATCCATTCACAAAATTGCAACCTTCGATCTGGATCGTCGTCATTTAGCTGTTGCACCAGCCTTGGAATGTAAACACGATACTTGCCTCTCTTCAGAATGCGTAGCACGCTGCTAGCACTTACATCACTTTCACGTGCCCCTTGCCTTGAAGATTTGTTAGAGAGCGTTGAAACAGTTCCAAGACTGTCGTTGATGACTCATCACTTGTAGCTGTTCGAGGCCGACCTGAATGACCTTTATGCACATCACACACTGTTCCATGAACTTCGAATTTGTCTCGTATGGGTGTAATTGTTAATCTTGAAGGTGGTTCTGTATCATACTCCCTTCTCTACTGTCTTTGAACTTCATTTACATTCTCAAACTTCCAGTACCACTTAATAACCTGCTTTCGTTCTTCAAAACTAAAACGTACGTCCGCCATGTTGATATTACAAATTCCAACTGATAATATAACATAGAGGGACGATTATGCTGGCACCTGGCGAAGAAATATAACATTAGCCTTGTAGTGCGGGAAAACTACAATAGTTTAAAGTGTGTATACATTTTTTGAAGCACCAGTATATATATATATATATATATATATATATATATATTACTCATATTTAGACCAGGGTAGAAAATTAAATAATCACATCAAATAATTTTAATCACCGTGTATAAGGAATTTCATTAAATAATACGCGTTATTAAAACCTTGAAGCATAAATAAACTCGGTCGTTTCAGTAAAATAAGAAATTTAAATTATTTATAAGACGCTTTATATCAAAAGAAGCAGTATTGAAAAGCTCTGCGTGTAATGTAATTATTCCTAAACAAAGAGAAATTACGTGCAAAATTTATCTTAATTAACTCTATTTCGAGTAACCGGTATTAAACAAAGTGTACACATAATAATTAATATTTAAGTTGTATTCGCTAAAAATGAAAGGATAGAAATCAATTTAATTGGAGTTAATTAAACCGTTAGTAACATATAATACCTATAAAAACTTGTGAAAATCCAAGATTAAAATACCACGGAATAAGGCTATGAGAATTAATATTATATTTGAACACCTGCGTAGTTTAAATGTCACATTCGGCGTAAAGTTTGCAGATAATTAATGTTTCAAAGAATCTTGGGGAAAACGTCGCATAATAGTTACGAGAATTGCTAAAGCTGGGTTATTTCACACTCCATGTAGACTAAAATAATCGATAATAAAGAATATCAATTTGCACCAATACGAACAGGTTAGAGAAGGAAAGAGAAAATGCGTCAAGCAAAGACACATATTGTAAAAGGCGGGATTTAAGCAACGTCACGAGGGTCACAATTGGTTGAAAATAGGATGCAAATATCAGAGGTAGAACAACAATTTCTGTACAAAATTAATTAGTTTTTCTCGGACATGCTTGCGTGCCGTGTGAAATTTTCTGAGATTTAAATGGGGCGAGTGAAAATTGTAAAATCGACGCGCGAGCGACGGACTGGGAACATAGAATGAGGAATTCTTTAGAATTACCCGTTTTGAGGACAAAAGCGACGTGCCGGCTTTTTGCTATATATACCGAGATGAATATAAACAAGCCCTCTTAGACTCTTAGACTTTTGACGATTCGATGCGTTAAAAGCTCGTACATACGCGACTTGATTGAAGATGTTAAACAGTGCATTTTAGTTTGATTAAATAATGTAAAGTTTGCTTGTATATTTTGTGATTCAAAATAGTTTGTTATTTACGTGCTAACATGAATGTACTTCAGTGCACTTAGATACAAGGTAATAAAATTTAGTTTCACTGTACCAATTAGCAAAATTTACAACGACAAATGTATACACAAAAGTAGGCAGTTTTGGCGTACATTGGTGACAGACGCATGAATTTCTTTGCTATTTTTCGGTGGTGTTAATAACTAAATGGTTCAAATACGTGTCTGGATCCATGAAACAAGGGTCAGATAAACACAGATGAGTTCCGGAAAAACCCAGAAACAACTTTAAATAAATGGTGATGGAGAAAATTTTAAAAGCGTAGAGAATCAGAAGCCGTAAATATAATCCTGTTGAATGGTGTGATTAACTAAAGAAACGATACTTTGAAGCTACGAGGACAGTAACCTTCAGGTAAATTATACTATTTTGTTTGACATTTTGTGTGTATTGAATGACTTTATAATTGATTTACTTTAAATGGACATTAGTGAAATTGTACTAACCATAAAAGTTTAATTTTAAGATGAAATTTGCTTGTTGAAGTAGAAAGGGGTATTTAGTTTGATGTTCGGTAATATGATGAAAATTTGGGTATGTCTTTGAGCTCAATTAGACGAACCTGGTTAATTAACGTAAAGGAGTGGTAGATGCTCCCTTTATACTCAGACTCCGGTCTGCTTATATTGTTATATTAATTACTAGGCATCCAACAAGGACTTTAATTTTGGATGCACATTAAAATGATAATAAAATTAATCTTGAAATTCTTTTTAAAACTGAAATTTATGCTGAGTTTTAATTTTGAAATTTTAATGTATTCTGAATATTGATGTAAATAGAGTTAACGTTGATGTTTTTGGTAGGAATGTGTTGTTTTTTTTTATGAATGAGGAGGTTTATAACATTAGGTGAGCAGCCGAGGCGAAAAGAGGACCACAGCCGTTTATGACGCCCAATCTGTGGGACTAGAATTTATTTTGTTGAAAGGACCCAGTTCCCGCAGTCAAAGGAGAATATCACAGCAATATATATATATATATATATATATATATATATACTTGGATAATCAAGCAATATTACTATGAAGTACATCTTCTAAAGCAAAAATAAAATCAGAATATATCATTTAAGTAAATTATACAGAGTTATGATGAGCGGAATTTATTTCTGTTACACTGTTAAGAACAGTCACGTTTTTGTTATTTGTTGTTCGGTCACCTATAGCTGTAATTACACTAAATCTTGGCAAAACAATTTCTTAAACTTTCAAAAAATCAGGAATGAAGATTCTAGTTATCAACAAGAATATAAAATTTTTTTGTTAGAAGTATCGATACTATCAGAAGATGTAGAACAGAACAAACAGGGTATGGGGGGACTATGGAGTAAAATATAGGGAAAAACGGAATGGGAAAAATACAGAGGAAAACGGAGAGGAAAACAGAGTAGAGGAAAATAGAAAGTACAATTGGAGGAAAACGGATTGATGGAAAATTAAGAGAACAATATGGAGGAAAACGGGTCGAGCAAAATAAAATGGGAGACATTTCAGTGAAAAAAGTTAGAAATTTTAGAATTTATTAAACATGAATATTTATAAATAGAGGAATGTTTTAAACGTATTATAGACCTATAATAAGTGTAGCGTTTGTTATTACAAAGTTAGAGGAACAGATTCGAAAATATACAGAAGTTATGCATCGGCACGGTGACTCCTCGCCACTGTAGCTAGCTGGCATAATTCCATCTGTTACGTTCTAGAGTAAAGTAAATTCAAAGATCACTAGCATCAAATTAGCAAGAAATATAGGTCATAAAATGATAAAGTCTTACTTGTTTTGTAATATTAAGTTGAAGTAGCTTTTTCAAATGTCACATGCTAAAGGAATGCTAGAAAAGGTGCCTACAAAAGTGAAAAACGCTTCTCAGTTTGAAGACAATGGACACAGACTTTAATTTAATGTGATATGTTACACCAAAGTCCAGTACCAAATGCAGAGGTACCCCCTGCGATAAACCAATTTACTACGGAAGCAAACTAATTTATCAATTATTTTAAAATCGCTTTAAACGTCGAAATAAACTTAATTGATATTCTACTATCACCGATTACAACATTTAACGCTCTTTATTGATAGAGTATTAGATATTTCTAGCTAAGACCGAATTGCAGTGAAAACAATCAGAAAAACGCAAAGAAGTAAATCGCTTGTACATCAACAAAATAGAACTCTATATTCATCCGATAATTATGATAATCTAGCAACTATAATACCAGAAATGAATAGTCGCGAGGAGCTACAGCAATCCCAAATTTATCCCAAATAATCTGCACTTTCAAGTAATACAGCTGATAATGACCAAACAAATAATGTTCGCTTAGTTCCATATTCAAACACAGAATCAAATTCTTAATACGCATATCAAAAAGATTAGAATACGTAAAAATCGTTTCTAAATCAAGGAATCAACATAGTTTTGCTCAGGAAAATAAAAACTACAAGAAAACCACAACGTTATTTAAGCAAAGTAAAACAAAATGAGAAGATAGTGCTATGATAAGCCCAAAGAACTACAGGCTATAAAACCAATATGCAAATGTAAATCAAAATGAAAAGACACTATGAAGTGCCCTGTAATCGCCGAAGGTGAAAGGAGGCGTTTTTAAGCTCTTTTGGTAACAATAATGGGTTGAAAAAAAAGTTGATGTTAATAATCAAGTTATATCCGTGTCAACTAATGGCATTAAAATCAAAAAAGAAAACGAAACGAAGATAGGGCAACATATAATTTGCAAAAGAGGTTACCTTCTTATCTGAGGTTTCTTATCTTCTGCTTATTGTTAGATTTTGCTCTTGTCTTTTTGTTATTGAACAGTAGCAGATTGTTGCGTTTGATGACACCATGAATAGACTTGTTGTGTACCTACAAACGATCTGTCACGTATTTTGAATATTCTTCTTTTCCTTTCGATTTTACAACAGTAACAGGTGTCTGAAATTTTCCGCTCAAGATCAATCGACTGCTGTTGACCGTAGTAAGTTGATCGTCCTCAAAAGGGTTTCCGTGCTATATCGCCGTGTCGAATACTGCGTACCATTAACAAGAACATTGCTTCCACTCATTCCATAAGTGACATCGACTGTTCTGTTTCCTTATTTCTCACATATGCCTCGTCACGCAGTACGTTGAAGCTGCTAGGGTTACCTCGTGTGCATATCTGCATCTTTTTACGTGAAACGATTTAAGAAATGTTTCGTGTTTGCCTTGTGTAGTCACACTAGCTTACACCAAATTGTCAGCCCAGCCACTGTCTTGCAACAAAGTTCCAATCATAGCTATTACGGCCATTTCGATATGAAGTGACCCTAGCATAACCACTAGTTTATCTTCTCCATACACTTTAGGATACGGCCATTGGATTTGTTTAGCGATGACATACCGGTTGGTCAACAGTCATAATAGGTTATGTGGCCTGGGTTATTTACATTTGCAGTTATAATTACAATATTCATGGTATGGCCAACTGTGGTGAAAGGAGTTGATATTTCTCTGTAATGTGGGTAAAATAACTGATTGTGATTTACCTTTTTCATTTTCAGGATTTTCTTTGCGCGAATATTATGTAACCCATAGCAGTTTCCTCGTCATTTTTCAACGCTATTGTTATATGGTCTAACCACCCTTTCAGTTACTTGTAGTATAAGAAACTCGATATCGTAGTTTTATCATCTGCATTGGAAAGTAAAATTGAAAACTTACATTTAGATACTTACCTGTTAGAACAACTTTTGGTTAAAGCGGTCAATGCATCTATATAAATCTATATAAATCTGATAAGAATGTCTTACAACACAACACGCAGAACGATCAATCTGATTACCTTATGCCAGTTTCAAAGCACATGAACAACTACTAAAATGAAACTACGGGCACGCCTATTTCATCGGTAACAGTCGCGGTATTGTTTTGCTCGCGCTTGAGGTCAACCTAGGCGGTAGCGCATTCGCAATGAACACGGCATGCGGAGGAGACAGACCCTCCCTCACGAGTCCTGCTATGTATCCGCGCACTTTTTAATTGTAAATTTGTCATTTTAATCCCATTTCCATAATTAAAATAGCATAGTATAGCTTAAAGATTTATCTTTATTATCTTAGAAGATTGTTTTATTCCAAAGTTGTTGACAAAGTAAATAAATATTAAAAACGAAACACTTTTTTATTTATTTTTCAATTAAACTTTAATTTTTATCAAACTATAATATTCACGAGATTAAGCGCAGGTATTATTGCAGCTAATTTAATTCTGCGTCATATAATACCTGCACATGCGTACAAGTTTTAAATGCAAATTTTAAAACGCTAGGGCGGCCATTTTGATGATGTCATTACTGAAGCACCCATCACTTTATAGATTGTCTCCCGGCTGTTTTTTATTAAGATTAATTTGCTTAACAGTATACTTAAGGGTAGTGCTCCTTTCTGAAGAAGAACCTTTCTGGCCATTTTTGACGTTAAGAGAAGGAAGGTATTAGATATCGCGAAATTTAAAGGCAAACGGACTAAGAACTACCTACAAAAATTCGAACCCGGTGCTTCATCTGTGGCTGAAAAAAGAACAGGCTTACTTTAAACATACGCAACACTTGTAATCGATCAATATGTGAAGAGCATACTGTTACTATATGCACCAAAATGTAAAGCAAATGATACTTCTACTGAATTCCGCAAAATGTCTGAAGCTGTTCTTAAAAATTTTCAATAATTTGTATCTATTAGAATCTAGATTTTTCTATAAATAGTATTGATACCTTTTCCCCCTGTATTTTTCATTTTTTGTGCCAGCAATCATGTTTTCAGCTCAGCTAATCTGTGGATTTTTATAGGCGTATTTTTAAAACAAATACAAGATGATAAAACATTTCGTCACTGTAAACAATGCAACGGTGTACAAAATATATCGCGAGATCAGTGGTGTAAAAATATAGTGCGCGAAATTATAGTGAGAGATTAATTATTCAATAAGTTTTACGGATTTCCTGCAACCAGCGTTACGGATGTGTGTATTATACGTTGCCGACAAAATATTTGAGAAGAATTACTGCTATTATTGGAATTTATACATTACTCTAACCTTTAATTTAATAGTATATTGTGTATCTAGTAGTAAAAGCAACACACTCCCATACGACAATGTCACCAACTAACATTGAGAGTCCGAGAATGTTTACTACGAGGTGCACATATTATTTTTCCTGAAATCGCATTCAATATTTTTAAAAACCTAAAGCATCAGTTTGTAAACGAATGTATTACATTTTTGAATTAAAATCTAATTGCTTATGAAATCGTTTCCGTGACAATCAAGACAGTTTATTTATTGTGATAAAAGTCAAATTTAGTATTTCTTGCATGTGCAAATATTGGACAGTGGCGAAGTTGCCGACGTGACCAGCAGACTTAGTAGGCACTGCTAAAAATGCAGCATTACTCCTATTGCCCAGTAAATCCAAAGAAAAATATGAATTCGCTTACAATCGTTTTTAAAGATTTTTGCAACGAAAACCATACAACATCTCGATCCGTAAATGTAATGCTTGTATACTATTCCAAATTATCTATCAAGTTTAAGGGTTCTACGCTGTGATCAAATTATTATATACTGAAAGCAACCCTTACTGCTAAAGAGAACATTGATATATCCAAGTATTGCAAATTACGTGCATTTTTAAAACGTCAAAGTGACTGCTACAAACCTACGAAGTCTAAGATTTCGTCCAGAGAACAAATTGAAACTTTTATTGCTAATGCACCGGATTAGATATACCTACTTAATGAATAAGGTACGTTACGAATTGTACCCTTTTAAAATGACCAGATATTTATGTAGTCTGTATTTTCTAGGTCTCCCTAGCAGTTGGTGTTGTCGTTGCATGTCGTAATGAAGAGCTGTACTGGTTAAATTTGACTAACATAGAAGATTTTGGTCCAAACTTTTGATTAGAATACCAGATACTAAAACGAAAAAATCAAGATCATTTGTAATAAACGAAACTTGTATGCCTTTGTATCACAAATATATTGCATGTCCTCCACAGAACTTTGAAAATTGCCTCTTTTGGTCACGTGACCTCAGCTAGAGACTTCTACCTTGCGGTAAATATTTTCAAATACGTCTAAAATAACAAATCAACAGAAAAAAATGCGGGTTTTTGCGATTTATGCGTAAAAAACGAGATTTTTGTATCCAATTTTGAGGTTATGTAACCCGATTACGTGTTATTTTAATTTTGCTCTAATTATGTTTAGGGTATTAATTGTGATATAATAAAAGAACGAAACACATTTGGATGGCTATTTCTGATAATCTGCTTTGAATACAACTCACACAAGGTTGGAATATTTGCCAAAAAAATTTTTGCTTAACTTTTTCTAAGAATGTGTTAGGAGTATAACTTAGTTATTTTGATTGTTTTACTTTTATCACAAATACACACCACTAAACTATTAAATACTTAAGAATACATAAGAATACAAAGGATGTGCAATGATTAGGCAAAACATTGTTGAATATTACTTCACTAACATTATTTGTTGCTGAGGGTATCATTAAGGTTATTGATATAATAGTTGTACTAACATTATTCGATGCTGACTGTCAACGAAACAATATAAACACAATTAAAGTGCGGCGGGTTTAGGTTTCTGTAATAATTAGAAGAGATTATGTTATTGTTTTAATAGTTGCATTAATATTATTCCGAGCTTCAAGTAGAGCAGAATTTATTTATGAAGAGCCTGAACGTCATTTGACATATGCACAAACTTTAAAAGTCAGTGGCGTAACGGATTTAATAATTTGTATCAAACTCCATAGAGTAAATATTCTAAAATGAGGTTTAATTTTGTTGGTGGTTTAAATTTAAATGGCGAATATGTGAATAAGTAAGGCATAAAACACAAAGAAACAGAAAGAAAACTATGAAAGCGTAAGAAATAAATATAGAATATCAAAGTCACAAACATCAATTGACATTTAGTAGCAAATTATTTATGTCATTGATATGCCGAACAAACACGCCTATTTATAAACAATGGACTACTCTGACACCGTATTAGGCGTGTGCGCATGATGACGTGCAGGCTCTTCTTAAATAAATTCTACTATACGAGATAATCGAACGAGTGCATGATTGGAAATAGTGTTGAGGTATAAATAATACTGAGGCGAAAATTGAGGTTTCAGCTTAGATTAGTAGTCGAAATGTTTTACTACTAAGACGAAATAATCGAACGGATGTAAGACCGGAAATAGTGTTGAGGTATAAACAGTGCCGAGACAAAAATAGTGCTGATGTTTCAACTTAGGTTAGTAGCCGAAACGTTTTATTATTAAGACAAAATAATCGAACGGGTGCATGAGCAAACATATAGCGTTGAGGCATAAATAGTGCTGAGGCGAAAACAGTGCTATGGTTTCAACTTAGGTTAGTAGTCGAAATGTTTTACTACTAAGACAAAATAATCGAATGGGTGCATGATCGGAAAAAGTGTTGAGACCTAAATACTGCTGAGGCGAAAATAGTGTTGAGGTTTCAACTTAGGTTAGTAGTGGAAATATTTTACTACTAAGACAAATAATCAAACGAGTGCATGAGCGGACATAGTGTTCAGACCTAGATACTGCTGAGGCGAAAATAGAGTTGAGGTGTCAACTTAGGTTAGTAGTCGAAATGTTTTACTACTAAAACAAAATAATCGAACGGGTGCATGAGCGGAAATAGTGTTAAGGTATAAATAGTGCTGAGGCGAAAACAGTGTTGAGGTTTCAACTTAGGTTAGTAGTCGAAATGTTTTACTATTAAGACAAAATAATCGGACGGGTGCATGAGTGGAAATAGTGTTAAGGTATAAATAGTGCTGAGGCGAAAAAAGTGTTGAGGTTTCAACTTAGGTTAGTAGTCGAAATGTTTTACTACTAAGACAAAATAATCAAACGGGTGCATGAGCGAAAATAGTGTTAAGGTATAAATAGTGCTGAGGCGAAAACAGTGTTGAGGTTTCAACTTAGGTTAGTAGTCGAAATGTTTTACTATTAAGACAAAATAATCGGACGGGTGCATGCGCAGAATTAGTGTTGAGGTATAAATAGTGATGAGGCGAAAACAGTGTTGAGGTTTCAACTTAGGTTAGTAGTTGAAATGTTTTACTACTAAGACAAAATAATCGGACGGGTGCATGCGCAGAAATAGTGTTGAGGCATAAACAGTGCTGAAGCGAAAATAGTGTAGAGGTTACAACTTAGGTTAGTAGTTGAAATGTTTTACTACTAAGACAAAATAATCGGACGGGTGCATGAGTGGAAATAGTGTTAAGGTATAAATAGTGCTGAGGCGAAAAAGTGTTGAGGTTTCAACTTAGGTTAGTAGTCGAAATGTTTTACTACTAAGATAAAATAATCGAACGGGTATAAGAGCGGAAATATTGTTGAGGTATATACAGTGCCGGAGCGAAAATAGTGTTGAGGTTTCAACTTAGGTTAGTAGTCGAAATGTTTTACTACTAAGACAAAATAATCGAACGGGTGCATGAGTGGAAATAGTGTTAAGGTATAAATAGTGCTGAGGCGAAAAAAGTGTTGAGGTTTCAACTTAGGTTAGTAGTCGAAATGTTTTACTACTAAGACAAAATAATCGGACGGGTGCATGCGCAGAAATAGTGTTGAGGCATAAACAGTGCTGAAGCGAAAATAGTGTTGAGATTTCAACTTAAGTTAGTAGTTAAAATGTTTTACTATTGAGACAAAATAATCAGACGGGTGCATGCACAGAAATAGTGTTCAGGTATAAACAGTGCTAAAGCGAAAATAGTGTTGAGGTTTCAACTTAGGTTAGTAATTAAAATGTTTTACTACTAAGACAAAATAATCAGACGGGTACATGCGCGGAAATAGTGTTCAGGTATAAACAGTGCTAAAGCCAAAATAGTGTTGAGGTTTCAACTTAGGCTAGTAGTTGAAATGTTTTTTTACTAAGACAAAATAATCGAACGGGTGCATACGCAGAAATAGTGTTGAGGTATAAATAGTGCTGAAGCGAAAATAGTGTTTCGACTTAGGTTAGTAGTCTAAATGTTTTACTACGAAGACAAAATGATCGAACTGGTGTATGGGCGGAAATAGTGTTGAGGCAAAATAATCGGACGGGTGCATGCGCAGAAATAGTGTTCAGGTATAAACAGTGCTAAAGCGAAAATAGTGTTGAGGTTTCAAGTTAGGTTAGTAGTTGAAATGTTTTACTACTAAGACAAAATAGTCGAACGGTGCATGCGCAGAAATAGTGTTCAGGTATAAACAGTACTAAAGCGAAAATAGTGTTGAGGTTTCAACTTAGGTTAGTAATTAAAATGTTTTACTACTAAGACAAAATAATCAGACGGGTACATGCGCGGAAATAGTGTTCAGGTATAAACAGTGCTAAAGCCAAAATAGTGTTGAGGTTTCAACTTAGGCTAGTAGTTGAAATGTTTTTTTACTAAGACAAAATAATCGAACGGGTGCATATGCAGAAATAGTGTTGAGGTATAAATAGTGCTGAAGCGAAAATAGTGTTTCGACTTAGGTTAGTAGTCTAAATGTTTTACTACGAAGACAAAATGATCGAACTGGTGTATGGGCGGAAATAGTGTTGAGGCAAAATAATCGGACGGGTGCATGCGCAGAAATAGTGTTCAGGTATAAACAGTGCTAAAGCGAAAATAGTGTTGAGGTTTCAAGTTAGGTTAGTAGTTGAAATGTTTTACTACTAAGACAAAATAGTCAAATGAGTGCATGCGCAGAAATAGTGTTCAGGTATAAACAGTGCTAAAGCGAAAATAGTGTTGAGGTTTCAACTTAGGTTAGTAGTTAAAATGTTTTACTACTAAGACAAAATAATCAGACGGGTGCATGCGCAGAAATAGTGTTCAGGGATAAACAGTGTTAAAGCGAAAATAGTGTTGAGGTTTCAACTTAGGTTAGTAGTCGAAATGTATTACTACTAAGACAAAATAATTGGACGGGTATAGGAGCGAAAATAGTGTTGAGGTTGCAACTTAGGTTAGTAGTTGAAATATCTGATTACTAAGACAAAATAATCGAACTGGTGTAGGGCGGAAATAGTGTTCAGATATATAGAGTGCTGGAGCAAAAATAGTGTTGATGTTTCAACTTAGATTAGTAGTCGATACGTTTTACTACTAAGACAATATAACCGAATGTGTGCATGAACGAGTATAGTGTTGAGGCATAAATAGTGTCAAGGTGAAAATAGTGTTGGGGTGTCTACTTAGTTTAGTAGTCTTAACGTTTTACTACTAAGTTAAAATGATGAATTTGGTACATGTGTGAAAATACTGTTGTGAATTCATTATAGGTTACTAGACGGGACATTTTACTACAAGGCAAAATAATCCACGATGGGTTCAACACTAACTGCATGGTACCGCAGAATAACCCAGCAATATATCTACGATTATGCTGTATAAAGCCTTTTCGTTGCAGCATATCTTTGCAATACATCTACAATTATGCTGTATAAAGCCTTCTTGTTGCAGGTCCCGACGATAACGGCTTTGTCGTATCGAAAACCCCATATATATCAATGTCAATGAGAACTTGCACACGCACCGATGAAGGTAACGTTCGGCAATTGATTTGTTTTGTAAAAAAGTTCGGAATAGTTAATGCAGTAAGTTAGTATTAAATGAAAACATTTAAACAAGCAATTGCAAAAGATACATCATTATAACAGAACAATTGCAACACAATTAGGAAGCAGTGCCAATTCTTACGTTTGACATTTAATTACTGTGAAGTTTGTTATATTCGTATGGTTGTTGACATTACAATAGTAACACTATTGTTCGATAAAGAGTACGTATTTATTTTAAAGAAGAAACCATACATGTATAAAATCTGCAAAAACTCTGTTTTTAATTAACATTTCATTTTATGGTCTGCTGTATTAGTTTTCAACTTTAGGCGTAGTTTGTGGTTCCATTCAATAACCCGCAAAACTTCTATCGTATTATCAATAGCGAAATAAGATCAACAATGTCAGAACGAAAGATGGAACTGAATGCAGCCATTATTTTTTCACAAATTATGCTACGCCAATGATCTGTTTGAAAACTTACAATCTGTGTTTAAGGTTATAGATATTCTATGTGTGTTTATGAATCAATTTTTTAGAGCCTTCGTTGTTGTGACGCGCATTGATATTTAAATTACAATTTCATACTGCAAGGAATATGTTATTGTTCTGTCTCAAATAGTGTCAACAGCTCTTCCAACCGTCAAAACTTATACAAGGCCAGGTTATTCTTCTAATTGTATCAAGAGCACTTTGTATATTCATTCGCGATCTATGGTCGCGTGACATTTCAGTAGTAAGTAGTTCCAGGTTTTGGAATTTAATTAAACTAAATTTACTGAAAACCCGCAAATTTTTCATTAGTATTTGAAAATGTACGTGTTTTTGTATGGTTTCTAATAATTTTTAATTATTTTTGACAGGTCACGTAATGTAAACCGGCACCCCTCTTTTTTCTAAATATTTGAAAGGCAAAGGTTGCAAGCAAATAGTGGGTATACATCAGTCTTGAAAAATGCCTCAAATTGTAGCAAATCTTTTACATTTACCCACTGCTAGTGAATACACAGGACACTGCTTCCGTAGGTCCTCTGCCACAATTTTGGGTAACGTTCGGGCAGATTGAATTGCATTAAGGCGATATGGATGGTGGAAATCTTCAAACGTTGCTGAAGGATATATAGATGAATTCTATACAAATAAAGTAGATATAGCAAATAACATATTTAAAAAAACATACATTGACAAGTGTGCAGAAGAATTAGTATTAATAGACAGCAAAAGTGCCTTCAGCTTTTCTGGAAAAGTTCAGTCACTATTTCATAGTTGTACAAATTGCATACACTACTGTATAGCAGTACGGGATTTTAGTGGGACGGTTTGAGTGCGTAGGGTGTAGGAAGGTAGTGATGCCGGTGAACTAATGGTGGAAGTGCGCATCTAGAGCTAAATTTATGAGCGTAATTGTTTGAATTTACTTTGTGTAATAAAAGTTATTTGTTCTGCTATTCCATCGGTAACAGTGGCGGTATTGTTCTGCTCGCTCTTGAGGTTGCGCATTCGCAATGAGCACGACATTCGGTGGAAATAGAGCCTTGCTCACGACTTGCGATGTATACGCGCACTTTTTAATTGTAAATTTGTCATTTTAATCCCATTTCCATAATTAAAATAGCATAGTATAGCTTAAAGATTTATCTTTATTATCTTGGAACATTGTTTTACTCCAAAGTTGCTAATAAAGTAAATAAATATTAAAAACGTAACAGTTTTTTGTTTATTTTCAATTAAACATTAATTTTTCTCAAACTATAATATGCACGAGGTCAAATGCAGGTGGTATTGTAGCTAGTTTAATCATGCGTCATATAACACTTGCACATGCGTACAAGTTTTAAATGCAAATTTTAAAACACTAGGGCGGCCATCTTGATGATGTCATTACTGGAGTACCCATCACTTTATAGATTGTCTACCGGCTGTTTTTTATTAAGAATATTATGCTTAACAGCATACTTAAGGGTGGTGCTTGTTTCTGGAAAAGAACCTTTTTGACCATTTGTTTACGTTAAGGGAAGGAAGGTACTAGATATCGCGAAATTCAAGGGCAAACTGACCAAGAACTTCCTATAAAAATTCGAGCCCGGTGGCCGAAAAAGGAACAGGGTTACTTTAATCATACAAGCACTTGTAATCGATCAGTATGTAAAAAGCATACTGTTATTATATGCCCCAAAATGTAAAGCAGATGATACTTCTACTGAATTCCGCAAAATATCTGAAGCTGTTCCTAAAATTTTTAAAAATTTGTATCTATTAGTATTTAGATTCTTCTATAAATAGTATTTGATACCTTTTCTCCTGTATTTTTCATTTTTTTGTGCCAGTAAACATGTTTTCAGCTCAGTTTATCTGTGGATTTTTATATGCGTATTTTTAAAACAAATACAAGATGATAAAGCATTTCGTCACTGTAAAAAATGCAACGGTGTACAAAATACATCGCGCGATCAGTGATGTAAAAATATAGTGCGCGAATAGTTAAATGTTAAATTATTCAATAAGGTTTACGGATTTCCTGCAACCAGCGTTACGGATATGTGTATTATACATTGCCGACAAAATATTTGAGAAGAAATATTGCTATTATTGGAATTTATAAATTATTCTAACATTTAACTTAATAGTATCTTGTGTTTCTAGTAGTAAAAGCAACACATTCTCATACGACAATGTAACCAACTAGCATTGAGAGTCCGAGAATGTTTACTACGAGGTGCACATAATATTTTCTGAAATTGCATTCAATATTTTTGAAAACTTTTAAGCATGAGTTTGTGAACGAATGTATTACATTTTTGTATTCAAATCTAATTGCTTATGAAATCGTTTCCGTGACACTCAAGGCAGTTTATTTATTGTGATAAAAGTCGCATTTAGTATTTCTTGCAAGTGCAAAGATTATAATATCAATAAAAAGTAAATGGGCAGTGATGAAGATGCCGACGTGCTTGAGACACCACCAGACTTGGTAGGCGCTGCTAAAAATGCAGTATTATACCAATGGCCCAGTAAATCCAAAGAAAAATATGAATTCGCTTACAATCGTTTTTAAAGATTTTTGCGACGAAAACCATACATCTTGATCCGTAAATGTAATGCTTGTATACTATTTAAAATTATCTACAAAGTTTACGGCTTCTACGCTTGATCAAATTATTTTATGCTGAAAGCATAGTATTACAAATTACGTGCATTTTTAAAACGTCAAAGTGACGACTAAAAGCCTACGAAATCTAAGATTCGGTCCAGAGAACAAATCGAAACTTTTATTGCTGAACCAAGGTATGACATATACTTAATGAGTAAGGTACGTTACAAATTGAGTCCTTTTAAAATGATCAGATATTTATCTAGTCTGTATTTTCTAGGTCTTCCTAACATTTGGTGTTGCCGGTGCATGTCGTAGTGAAGAGCTGTATCGGTTAAATTTGACTAACATAGAAGATTTAGGGTCTAAGTTTTTGATTGGAATGTCAGATACTAAAACGAGAAAAACCAAGATCATTTGTAATAAACGAAATTTATATGCCATTGTATCAGAAATATATTGCACGTCCTCCACAGAGTTTTGAAAATTGCCGCTTTTTTCTAAATTATTAAAAGGCAAAGGTTGCAAGCAAGTAGTGGGTATAGATCAGCTTTGAAAAGTGCTTCAAATTGTAGCAAACTTTTTACATTTACCCACTGCTAATGAATTCACAGGGCACTGTTTCCGTAGGTCCTCTCCCACAATTTTGGTCAACGCTGGGGCAGATTTAATTGCATTAAAGCGGCATGGAGAGTGAAAATCCGTGCCGTTGCTAAAGGATATAATAGATGAATCCTACACAAATAAAGTAGACATAAAATAACATATTTAAAATACACCGACAAGTGTGCAGAAGAATTACTAACAATAGACAGCAGTCGTACCACCAGCTTTTCTGGAAAAGTTCGGTCACTATTTTATGGTTGTACAAATTGCAACTTTACTGTAAATGTAAATAAATCATAATTGTTGTAGATTGCTTGTCGAAGTGCATTATATTGTTTAAAATGAGGATAAAACCGTTTTTGACCTATACGTTGATACTTGATTTTGAGCTGACAAAGTAAACATACTTGATCGATTTCAGAAAAATATGTTACGGTATTCGGTGCAGACAAGAAAGAAAGCAGTAAAGTAAAGAAAATCGGCTACACCGAATACCGCAACAAAACATATTTTCATTTTTCGTGTAGAACTTAAGGTGTCACCTTTTTTTCAACTGAATTACCCAATAAATGTTCTGCTAACCATTTCACGTTACATTTACTAAATCTATATAATTGCTTATATTCTTGACCACGACAAATTGATCTTTTTGGGTAATATTTACGAGCACGCACATTTAGAGACGCAGCCATTTCATGAACATACGTACTTCAAGCCAACATCAACCAAGCTTAATAGATTTCTAGTTTTCACTGATAAAATTTTTTATTCACTTGTTTTCAAGCAATAGCTGGGAAAACTAGTAAGTTATAGAAATCTAAGCTGTAACTGGTACTCAGAAGCTTTAATCACTTAAATTGAAGTCTTTACCTAAAAAATCGCTAGTAAGAGCAATTGCTATCTTTTATCCATACCACCCAATAGCTTTCCAATAAATCCTTTCTCTAAATCAAGATTATTTGAAAATATTGCAAAACCAACACCTGCAATTGTTTATAATAGGCATCAGGTTTAAGTCCAATTATTTTTTCGTCATTAGGTTTTCCGTCTTGAAGCTGGTTGGAGTAGTATCTACACTGATTTTTATTCTGAGCTAGCTTACATAATACCCTGAAATTTCCACTGCCTAGATGCAGCTCGGTTCCCCTTTTATTGTTTTGTAAATGTGTACCGTATTTCACCGATATTTACTAGTATGTCAAGGTGATTAAGTAGCCTGTGGCTATTAAGATTCCCCAACACTTGAACATTTACCGAATTAATAGTTTTCTAATAAATCCTTTCGTACAATCCAGATTACTTGAAAATATTGCAAAACCAACACCTGTAGTTGCTTCTAGTAATCAACAGGTTCAAGTACAATTATTTTTTCGTCATAGTGGAACTGGTTGGACATGTACCTCCATTGATTTCTATCCTGAGCTAGTCTACACATTTTCCTGAAATACCCACAGCCTACATTTTTGACTATATGTTTGCAATAGTCTAACCTAGGGCTACCTCTACCTCTTCTTTTTCCTGTCCCTGTTTCTAATATATTTCGCAGGATTCCCTCGCGCCTTAGTGTATGACCTATAATTCGGTCTTTCTTATCTTTTACTGTTTTTCGCGTATTTCTTTCTTCCCCCACAATTTCTAGAACCTCTTTTTCTAAACTTCGTCTGTCCACGATATCTTCACTATACTTCTGCAGCACCACATTTTAAAGGCTTCAACCTTTTTCCTGTCCGTTTCCACTACTGTGCAAGTTTTACAGCCGTACAGTGCTGTGCTCCGCACATATGCTTTTAACCATCTTTTTCTTGTTTCTATGTTTGTTGTCTTTGAACACAGTAGCTGCTTTTTATTGTTAAATGTAGCACGGCCTTGTGCTAACTCTAGTTTTATATCTTTTGCACTTTTCCATCTTGTGTTATTTGGCTTCTTAGGTAGCAGAAATCCTTAACCTCTTATAAGTTCCCATTTCCTATTTGTATTCTAGTTTTTGATGTCATTTCCCATCATTTGCGTATTAGTACTTTAGTTTTATCTGTGTTAATTCTTATACCGAATCTCTCTGTAGGAACTGTTTCCATTTTATTAGGAGCTGCTTCTAACTCTTCCTTGCTAGATGCCAATACCGCTGTATCATCTGCAAATCTAAACATATCAATCTTTTATCCCAGCATAAAATTCCAAATGTCTTTCTGCATTTGACAGTATTCATTGTCTGTTCCATGCACAAGATAAAAATTAACGGGGATAGGGCACATCTCTGTGTTTCACAGCTTTCTTAATATCTACTTCTCTACGTTCCTAATCTAATTCTAATTCTGCTATATGTATAAGCTATGTACCATCCGTCTATCCCTAAAACTCACCGCAATCGTTTTGAGTATTTAGAACATTTTTTCCATTTTACGTAGTTGAATGTTTTTCCAGATCTACAAACTTTATATAGACGCTTTCTCCTTTTTCTATTGTTTTCTCCATTATAACTGTCAGAGCGAAAATGTCCTCCCGTGGTTCCCTATTTCGCATAAACCCAGATTGATCTTCTCCTAGTACATCTTCAACTCGTTTTTCCATCCGCCTTTGTACAGTTCTTGTTAATATCTTTGACACGTGTGCTATCAAACTTATTGTTTGAAAATTTTCATATTTATCCACGCCTCTCTTTTTTGGTATAGTGACTATGAAGTTACGTTGGGAAGCTTTAGGTATCTCGCCCCTCTCATACGTATAGTTTACAAGTTGTGGGAGACGTTCTGTTCTGCTTGTCCAACGGCTTTTAAAGTTTATGCTTCCACGTTATCTATACGCGGTACATTATCACCTTTCAAGCCTTTTAATACTAATTCAAACTCATCTCCGGGTATAGGATATTCCATGTCATCGTTTTCAATGTTTGATTTCTGTGCTTGTGCTGTTAGTTTCTCTCCTGCATATAAATTTTCTATATATTCTTGCCATCTAACCAATTCCTCTTAATTTTCTATAATGATGTCTTCTTCCGCACTCCTTATATTTTGCTATACGGTTTTATATCACTAAAATTCATTCTAATTAGTTTGTATGCTTCGTCTGGTTTTACTATTTGCACCTTCTATCAATCCATTGCTATGTGGCTTTCCTGCATTTGCGAATAATTTCCCATTTTATGGGTTTGTGTGTCTGTGTTCCTGTTTTGTTAGTCTATTTTGTATTTTTGCCTTTTTTTTTATCAAATTGAAGATATCCTTTGTTATTCATGGGTTCTTACCTTCTTCTTGTGTATAATCCCGAACACCTCTGGCCGCCATGCTTAAGCTGGAATTAATGATATTTCGTTATGTTTCTACTTCCTTAGTATCAGAAATTTTCTCAATATTTTCCAACAATCATTTTACTTTTGTGGAAATCTTTATCTTTTAACTTCTCAAAGTCAAGATGTCTTTTTTCGTTCTTTTTTCTACTTTTTAAATTTAAGAGCGGCCTTCATAATTACCATGTTGTGGTCAGTGTCTATATTTACTTCTGGGTAGCTTTTACAGTCTTTTACTTGATTCCTAAACCGTTGTCTAGCAAGAATGTAATATATTTGATATCTTCCTATATCTTTTGGCATCTTCCACGCGTATTGTTTTTTAGCATGATGTTGAAATAATGTGTTTGTGATGGTTAAATTGTTTTTGTCGCATAATTCTACCAGCCTATTTCCCCTGTCGTTTCTCGTGCCTGAACCAAATAAACCTACTACCCCTCCTTTCCTACCCTCACCTACCACTGCGGTAAAATCTCACCTAATTATTAAATTTTCATGTGCTTTTTTACGTATTTTAGTATGTCCTCGATATCTTTGTAGACCGTTTATACCTCTTCCTCACTGTAGTTACAGATGGGCATATATACTTGTATTATTAGTGTAATTCCCGTTTTAGATTCTAATCTAACCATGAGTACTCTTTCATTCTTTTGTAGCTAGTTTTCTACACAGTGTGTTATCCTTTTACTCATAATTATCCTCACATCTCAATTTTCTTCCTCTGATCCAGTATGAATTACCCTAAAATATCTATTCTAAAAACCCTAGCCTCTAGCCCCTGAACTTCACTGATCCCTACTATGTCTAATTTTAATTTTCAACTTCTCTAACTTACTTACTTGCTGCATACTTCTGACATTACAAGCTCCGACCCGCAGAATGTTCCCGATTTTTTTCTAAACTTCTAGATCACATCCTCCGTAGTAGCTCCCTCCCGGAGATCCAAATGGGGGACTATTTTAACTCCGGATTTTTTACCCCAGAGGATGCCATCATCTTAAATCATAATTTAAGTACGCTGTGAACTTGAGAGATAATGTGGTGGTTTTCTGTTGCCTTCCACATCGCGGTAGTGTGTCTTAGAATGCCTTACCAACACCTTGGGTCTCTGTCACTCTTATGTACTTATATACACTTATATACTAAATTCGATGTTCTTACATTTAAAACGATAATTACATTTTAATGTTCGATAATTACAACACCGCAAGCGGGGTTTACTAGACACCATCGGTAGTTGGTAGCGCTAATCTTATACAGATTTTAGGCGCGCTCATCTGCCAATGACGTCACCAAGGCACAATTTATATTGCGCAATAATCGGAAATTTATATAAATTTAAAATAATAAATGATACAGCGAACAAATTAGCAGAGAGAATACTCACTCAGAAATCCGGCGTCCCGCGGAGTTGAGGTAAAGTTGATCTCGCTAAGGTCCATCAAGCTACTAAAGGCCCTTTTGAGGTAGTTAAAGATTGTGACTCCTGCCAACGTTCCTTTAAGCGCTCCGACCAGCTACGGCAGTCATGAGATCGATCATCCAGGGTCGTGCAGTACGGTTCGCCTAGGTGGCTTCAAATTTCTTCTACCTATGCAGGGAATGACGGGAAGATGGTATAAGGGACGACAAATAAAGACAAGCAAGCAAGGAAAACTACATAGGTAAAGATAAGGCACGATACGATACCTGACACGACCACACTCCTTGAAGATCAAAGGCAAACAGCCACGTTTAAGCGTCTAACGAAAACTTCTCCCTACTTTTGTCTTTTCCGCGTCGGCGCGAAGTATTCGTCCAACCCACTATTGACGTGACGGAAATACGCGCACCGCGTCTTTTGAAATTATGGCGCGAAACTTCCGCACATCAAAATTATCCTAAGACATATTTAAGGGCCAATTTGATTGGCACGTAACAATGTCTGAGTTTCATTGAATTAGAAATCACTTGAAATCATTTTTTATGACAGGTTTACACAAGCGACTAACGTATAATCGCTCACTACGCACGCAGCTGACTTTTTTTAATTATTATTATCACTTTAACAACAACTGTGTAAATTCTCAAGTGGCTTGAAATTATTTTTGAACATTTGTTTTTTTACAAGATGAACATTTTCTCATGATCAACCCCACCACGATTCTAGCGAGTGACGCTTGTTTTAATTATTAGCTGTATCTCAACTATCAATTACACAAAAAATTAAGCGGGATAAAGTGACCATCCACAATGTAAGGCTATCACCCTAACTATCCCTGAAAAAAGCAATTTTACATTTCCTGCAGCTAATTTGTATAGATTATTCAAGTGAGTTTGGTAAAACCCGTTTTCTACGAGAAACCGTTAATAAGTTTCGGAAGATTATCTACCTCGTAAAGCTAGGAATTACAATTACGTTTGTTGGCAAGAATAGACATTCATGCTATTCTTCAGCTTGCTTATTTAGCATAACTGAATCTATGTAATATTTTGCTTTCCTTGATACTGAAAATCCATTTGAAAGGATTGTTTCCCTCGTTCGCTCACCGGCTTTTCTGTTTTGTGGTTTTAACCTCAAGGAAGGCTTGACGCACATTTGCAATTGTTTTTTATTAAGTACCAGCTTTTCGCTTACTTTTTAACTATGTATAAAACTTTGTAAATTGAATTCGTGTGCTTAAACCTTTTTCCTCTATCAAGTTTTCTACTCTGGCTTCTATTATTGTTCGAGCTACTCCTTCAACCAAAATATATCTGACCATTACCTTACGTGCATTTTAAAATCTTTTGGTCTTACTTTAATTTTCCTGGACCATTTTTAAAATCCCTATTGTTTCTGTTATATTTGTCGAATTTATTTCAAGTATTTTCCAATTACACCACATTTCCAAAACTTTTAACCGTTTAGTTCTTTCTTTTTTAGTTGTCCATGTTTCATAGTCATATAGTATTACGTTATAACAGAAGCTTTTAATAGTCATTTCTTGACAGTAACTATTGTTGGTTTTCTTAGCGAGATTTAGATTACAAAGGCTTTCTTTTCTTACGTTATTTTACTATTTACGCCTCTTTTATTTTTATTGTCACTTGAATTCCTGCTTCCCCTATAACTGCTACTTTATGCTTTGCCCTATCATCGATCGACTTCTTTGAATCTTATAATATGACTTATCGTATTACGTTTTGCCTTACTAATGGGTTTTTACTCCTATATTGCCAGCTGAAAGGCACAAGGATAGATAACGAGGATTTCCTGAGGATGTAAAGAACCCAAGGTTAGTTTAGATGGAAAATGGCTCGTAGATAAGGAAATCTCCAAAGAATAAGCGGCTAGTCGAGCGATTTACTCCGGGTAGAACATGAGTTGGGGTCGGGGTTGGATTACGACCAAAAATATAGTGAACATGGCGCCACCGAATTTTTGTAGACAATGAAGACCTAATTTGAGTCTGTTTGTATAAGGGGAATGCGAAAACCTATACTCAAATACCGCTGTACAAAAAATATTACGAGAACATAACCCTTATACATGCTTACCTTATGGCTTGATATTGATTGTTAAAGATGCACTGCTACACCTGTAACCAAAAGTAGCACAGTTTGTGCATTCAGTTCAAAAATTTCTAATTAATAAGAATCAAACCTCATTCATTCCAACTAATAATCATAGACTTGACTAAAATGAATTTCTATTCTATATTTCTATTTTCAGTTGAAAATTATTTACAAAGCTTTATCTTAACAAATTTACTTCAAAAATTGACTAAATTATGATTGGGAAAAATATGTACTTATATATTCGATAATGATCTCAACATCTGTATCTCACAAAAATAGAGTGTTGTAATTTTTGCATTATAAAAATCTAGCAAGGTTTTATTCTTGTAATTGTTTAAACTTGATCATTATAAATGATTGAATTTATACTACAAATTTTATTTGGCCTTCGGTAGTACTACTTAGAGTTCACATTAAATTGTATGATAAAATATTTCAATTAATAACTATTGAAACAATTTAGTTATCTAAACTTAGATAGTTTGGTATTCAAATAATAGCTTTAATTTTTGTTAATCTTGAAAGTTAACCCTTATTTTACCTACATACCGCCCTCTACCATTTTTATGTTTGTGCTAATAAAAAGATAAAATTGAAGCTTCATAGATTCCTTTCACCAATGATAAAAATAACCTGAGGTCAATCACATAATAAACTAGGCAATTTCTACAGGAACAAACAAAAATTTACTTGTTTGTCATTCCAAAGACTACAGCTTGACGTATTTAAAAACTCTAATTACATACCAGATGTTTATCCATCAAAAGAATACTTGTAATGTATTTGGACAATCTCCGGAATATTAAATGATAATTTCGAATCTTCTTATTTCAACAATAATCTGGTTAGAATTCTCCAAAACCACATAACCTAATTAACCTTGTTACAGAATATTAAACGAACATCTCGTGCCTCTACATCAAGTAAATTATCCACGTTTAATAAATTGCCACATCAAATACACTGCATATTAAATAAGTTGCATACCAATTAAATTACGTTTCAAACAAGTTGAAATTCAAATAAAATTAAGATTTTCAATAATTGCATTTCATATAAGTTGCACTTCATATAAGTTTTACATATCTTATAGGTTGCCTTTCATATAAGTTGCACTGCAAATTTAAAATTAACAAAGACCTTAAAGCCCGGTAATACTTACTGCTATTCTTAAGCCAACCATTTTAAATTACACCCCGTTTTGTGCAAACTATATTCTGCCAAGCGTCGACATATAGTGCCATTAACAAAAACGATTTAATATCGAAATCAACTTTTTTCTTCCTGTGTTTCCAACACCAGGTGTAATAACCCGATGCCATGTTCCTCTATACAAAGAACGAATGACCTTCTCAAGCAACAGCTCAGGTGAAAGTGTCCTATTACAACGTGTACTACCGCCTGACAACAGTTACAATGATTTTTATAATTATCGAAGGAGGGAGCTCTTATAATGACGCTCGCAAATGGTTTTTTCTGTCACCACCAAACTTATAATTTATGCTCGCAGTTCTAAAGCTTATGTTGGATTCAACAACCTGTAACAATTATTATGTAGTCTGTGTAGATATATTATACTTGAATTGACTTTTTATAAAAAAAATTACCTTAAATATTTGTTAAGATATTGCTGGAAAATAAACTTATTACAATCTCTCTGTTATTTTTTTTAATTGTCCTGGTAGCACTTCTATATTCTTAAACTATTTTAAGACCCTATTAACATTAACTTTATCTGTCCCGCTTATGTTGTGCATTTACCTGCAGGGCTATATTGCGTAAACTTCCATCTTTTAGTTGGTGTGGTCCTCACCTATAGCAAATTAATTTCTTTAACTTTACATTTACTATCACTTTTCAATTGCTGCCCTTTTTATTAGATCTTATTGTCTTTGATGTGGTTAATTTGCATTTGCATGTCTATATTTCTGTTTTATTTCCTTTCAATTTATTTAATCTTATTTTTCGCCATCTATACCTATTGCAATTAAACGCTCTCCTTACATCAAATTCTTGAATATGAAACTTTTTGTATTAAAAATGGGTTTATTTACCTTTTTCTTTCTTACGTTTCTCGGTACCAGCTACTAGTCATCTGGTACCCTCTTTAACATCTTACGACGCCACACGTACTCAGAGTTACCCTGAAACTTTTCTCATTGTAACAAGAATAGAATCCGTACATACTTTTTTAGTCTAGGAGTCAAATCCTTAGTCTACCACATCAAGGAGTTTCTCTAATTAATTGTAATATTTTTTTTATCGAAAATTAACAATGTTGCAGGAATTCAGCATATTTTGGATTGTTGGAAATTTGCCAACCAAAATTTGGGGAAACCGTAGTAGTAACTGGAGCGGCTGGAGCAGTTGGAAATCATGTTGGACAAATAGCTAAAATTAAAGGTTGCAAAGTTATAGGGGTAACAGGAGATGATATTAAGGGCAAATGGTTAGTCGAAGAGCTTGGTTTTGACCACTACATCAATTATAAGAACAAAGATTTTGCAAAAACCCTTACCCAATATGCGCCAAACGGAATCGATTGCTTTTTTGATAACGTAATAAAAGACTGATTAAAAATATATACGATAAGTTAAATTTTAGGTTGGTGGCGAAATCAGTAGTCTCATTCTTCATCAAATGAACGATTTTGGACGAATTGCTGTATGCGGTGCGATTTCCGCCTATAATTCAGATATAGCTAATTTGCCAAAAGGTATGAGGACAAAGTAAGCTTGTGTCAGTTCTAAGTGTTGTTATATTTTTAGCAATACTCATACAAGGATTTTTGGTTATGAAGCAATTAAAAATGGAAGGTTTTTTAATTAAAAGATTTGAAAAAAGATGGCCAGAAGCTATTCACCAAAATATTGAATGGATACATCAAGGAAAATTGAAATACAAAGAAACAATAACAGAAGGATTCGAGAATACTTTTCAAGCATTTATTGATATGTTGCAAGGCGTTAACGTTGGGAAAGCTATTGTTAAAGTTTAAATATGATATTGCTATTTTAATATTATTACTATTCGATATCTAAATATATATTTTTATTTATGCTGAGGATAGTGACTGATTTGTAGCATGAGCGATAGCAATGCCTTTGGGCTGTAGTCGATATACTTTTTTAATTTTATCGGTAGTTACAACTTCCAGTCTTGATATACTTAGTCTAGTTACTGTTTTGGTTGAAATACTAAAATAGTCTAGGAGTAGGCGTTTTCCAGCAGGACTGGGACACCGCCACCACATAATTTACTTAGTCAATCTCGTACATTTAATTACCTATTCAGTGAATCAGGCAATCGAACTGTTTAGCTGCGTTGGAACGTTGGGCCATTATGTCAAGGTATGCCGTTCATGTTTTTACAGCGAACCAATAGGAACACTTAACGTGCCGAATCTAATTATACAACTTCTTCTGTAACTATCATTTTAATCAAGTAACATCATCTCAGTTATGATACAAAATCCGAACAATCCTGACCTCTAATCCCCACATTTTCATTGGTTTCAAGTCATGTCGTATTCGGGATCTGATATCTGTAACCCACTGCTACAATTACCAACGCTTTGGTCATTTGATCAAAGCGTGCAAATCCTCTTCCTCGTGCGGTCGCTACTGCTGCCCGCACATTACAAGATCCTGTCTTAACCCAGCACCCACAATCCTCAAATGTCCCAACTGCACACGTATCAACAAGCCAAATGACCATAAAGTCACCAGCCCGGCCGGTCCGATTTACAAACAAGCCCTACAGCTAACAAAACTCCGAACCGATTATGGCTACTAGACACCAGCTACGATAACCACCACAAGGCTTGCACAATCCTAAATCCTTGATCCGCTGCATATAATTAAACCTACAATACTTCCCCTCCGCTACATCAGAACTTATAAACCTCCTACAAACACACAAATTCCAAGTTGCCTTCCTTCAAGAACCATACCTCCACAATTACAAAATTCCAAATATTCCAAATCACTATCGAACATTCATTCATCGCACCCCAATAAATCTTAATTACTCATCCGCTATCATAGTCACTGATGCAAACTTAGATGCCTCTTACCACCTCTCCCTATCCACTCAATTCACCACAGTTCTAGAACTACATTGGACATCTGGTACTACATACCTCCTACCCTCCTACATCTAATACGGAACAAACATTGACGTCCACTTACACCACCATGACACAACACTAGACTCACTACGTAACAAAACAATCATACTAGCTACAGACACCAACGTTAAATCCACACTATGACATAACACATTCACAGACACGAACGGAAACAAACTAGAAGATTTTATTACACTCAAAAACCTTCAGATACATAACACACCTTCACATATCTCAACCTACGAAACAGCCACAGGCACGTCCTACATTGACCTTACCATCACCTTAGCCTCAGCATCACACCTAATCCACTCATGGAAATCCTCACGCATACACACCACTAGTGACCATAATCCTATAACTTTCACAATTATTTCAAACCCAACCCGCTAGATCTTTTGCTAATCCGACACTTTCAATACCTCCAAAGCCAACTGGACAAAATTTCAAGAAACCCTAACAACCTTACCACCAGAATTTCCACACACACCAAATAACGATCTTAACATAAACGAACTCACGCAACTAATCACAACAAACATTCGAACTGCCGCACGAACTACCATACCGAACACAACACGCACACAACGATCAACACTTTGGTGGGCACCCACACTGACAACCAAACAACGTTCCCTAGCACACCAACGACACCAATTACAACAAGCACGCCGCAATAACAACAACCCTGATAACAGAACTACTTATCAATACATTCCGCATCACACAACGTGAATACAAATCACTTATCGTAGACGTCAAAAAACAACAACTACACAAAATCATAACCGACCACGACGGAGACCCTTGGACCACCTACTGCAAATTAATCAAACTGCTCCGTACTCACATCCTAACAACACCAACACACAACTCCCCCTTAGACTACGAAACGTCTCTACATACCTTACTAAACTCTACAATCTTTTCTGCCCCCACAACGTAAACATATACCCTCAACAACAACTAGAACACGATTCCTACACACATCAGACGCCGAACCAGACCAAGACGTTGACATAACCCTGCTAGATAACTTAGTCAAGAACCTCAATCTAGAAAGTGCTCCTGGATCAGACCACATCACAAATCTAAACCTACAACAATCCTGGCCCATAATCAGAAATCCCACCCACTTCCTCTTCAAAAAATGCCTATCTACAAAAACCTTCCCGGAATCCTTTAAATCCGCATCAATAACCTTCATCCTAAAACCTGACAATCCACCAGAAGACCTAAAACCCCATCGACCTATTGCACTTCTCCCTACAATAGGCAAACTCATTGAGACAACAATCTTTAACAAAATCAATTCCCATTTCACGGACCACAACATCCTATCTCCATCCCAACGCGGCTTTAGACCCAACCATAATTCTGAGAAAACCATCAACCTCCTAGTCTCCTCCGTCAAAAAATTCAAATCCAAACGCTCTTCCTTGTCCTCAAATCCTCTTTCGACCTACTCTGGTGACCTAACCTGTTTACTACGCCCAAGGTCCTGGGTTCGAATCCCGACACGGTCCGCTTGAAAAATGTTAGGCGAGCATTTTTCACAAAAATACACCCTCGTTCGGATGAAAGGTAAAATGGAGGTCCCGTGTGTGAGTGTTGTCACGCACGTTAAAGATCCCTACCTTGCTTAGAACAGCAAGGGTTCAGCAAAATTCAAAATTTTTCAGGTAAAAAACACTCGCTTCCTGACCAATGTAGTACCTTCGGGTGGAGCATTAGAAAATCACATGTAAGGCCTAACCTGTTAAATCAACTAAGACTATCCCACTTTCTTTCGAACCTATGCAAAATAATTATCTCGTTCCTAACCTCAAGAACAGCATCCTTAACCTCAAATTATTACCATATAACCAAATCTCTTTCCCAAGGATGCCTCCAAGGCTCCTGTTTATCCTTCACCTTCTAGAACATAGCCATTAATCCCTTACTCCTTCACAACATACCCAACGTCGCCACCCTCGCATAGGCAGATGTTGTCACATTTCTTATCCACGGTAACTCCATATCATCCATTGAACAAACAGCCCTAACACTGACATCCTACATAGAATCCTGGTCCGTCTTAAATAAACAACCACTATCCTCATCCAAATTAAAACCCCTGCTGAAAGGCTTCCTAAACCCACAACGTCCTCCTAAGATCAAGATCCTAAACGCCCCGCTTAGATTCTCCCCTTACGTACGATACTTAGGACTGTATACAGACACCCAACTACACACAAACACACACGCGCACTTAACCAAACTAAGAACAAAAACACAGATCATACTAAAAAACCTCCACTAATTACTCTTAACCTCAATACATCTATCCACACACACACACACACACACACACACACACACACACACACACACACACACACACACACTCGACGCCTGATTCTTCCTCAAATTATAATCCCTATCGTACAGTACGCATCCGATACCTAGTTGACATTAACCTCTTCCGCTTCTAGGACGAAACTAAACGCAATAATCCGCCTCTTCCTACTACACCCGCGTTTACAGAACCACATCAACACTAGCCCTATATACCATTCTTCAAATCCCTCCTATAGTCTCTGGTCTACATCTCCATCCGGCAGATACACATACAACCTGTTCCCCGAACTACTAAAAGACCCACAACACGTATCCCACTCCAGCCCTCAAACGCTACAATTTCTAACCTCTGACGGCAAATTTCGATCCAAACTTTACTCCTTCAATATCACCCCATCCCCATATTGTCTTTGCGACCACTCCACACCTGAGACTCCTTTCCATCTTATCTACACATGTTCACTACTATCCACCTCGCGCTCAAACTTTAAATCCGCACTAAACCTAGATCCCTACTCCCCTCTATCTAGCATAACACACCTCATCACGCACAATCCTGAACTACTAAACAAATTCCTCACTGACATCATAAACACAAAACACCCAATAAACACTTTAAT
This sequence comes from Platerodrilus igneus, assembly GCA_036346225.1. Lineage (NCBI taxonomy): Eukaryota > Metazoa > Arthropoda > Insecta > Coleoptera > Lycidae > Platerodrilus > Platerodrilus igneus. The sequence goes on from JARFIW010001219.1 coordinate 132,460, forward strand.
GCATAACCTACCCACATACCACTCTCCACACAATGCACAACACCATGGCTTACTCCCCTACATTAAACATCCAAGCACTGTGACGAAAGGGGGACTTGTCTCACTGAAAACCATATATTTCATTTAAACTGTATATATTTTACTAACCAGTGTGGATACTCTATCCAAGAATGGTTATAAATAGATGCTATTAATTAATTTAAAAACAATTAATTATGCTACAATTGTAATAATTGTACATGTAAACCCCCACTACACAGAGAGGTGAAAATGGAACTTTTGACGCACAATTACCTACTTCCACCACTATTTTTTCATAAGCGCCCGTGTAAATAGGTCGCCTTTTCTCATAAGCGCGCCGAAGAAATCTTTGATTACCTCCTCCTTCTACCCTCCTATAGAACAGCTGTAATGGACCATACTACACTGGACAGCCAATCGTAAGACAGGAACGCCTTAGTGTAGACCGACCACGTTAAAAAGGACACCAATTCGTATCCACTAATGTGTCTTGTCGACTTATTCGACCTTTTGACTAACTATTTAGAAATCGTCACACAATTGTAATAGAGAAAAACGCGGTACGTTAGAGGATTGAACTCGGAACCTCGAGAATGGTAGCTTCGTGCTTTAGTGTTACGCCACTGAAGACATAAAAATATGTTGTGCTGTTTTTTACCCTATCGTATAAAATTTTATTTAAATTATTTAGAAGAAAATAGCTTTTAGATGATAATACAAATAATTTAAATATAGAGTGAGTCTTATTGGGAAAATATATATAAAGCGCTAACTTTTATAAACTTATCAGTCACGCATAACTAAAAGAGAAACCTGCACTCTGCGTCTTCTTCAGGCGAACATATAAAGCTTCTAACGTCACTGAATACAAACTTGAACAAAGTCGAACGTCGACACCTGCGTTGCTTGAAGTTTGTTATTTACCCAATATACGAGGTGTAAAGAATTCCCGATAAAGTAGCTTTTATGCGATTTGTATAGTCAATATGACCGTTGCAAAATTTAATGCAGTGACATAGCAGTTGAGATTACCGTAGTTATATTAAAAATAACAACAGATATGTGAAATACCTTTGGTTTTATGTAGTTTTGTAGTCTTGTAATTAGCTTTAGGCTTATGTATGATTTGTACACTCCAAGATGAACCGTGCGAAATATATAACAAACTAATTCTAAGATATTTAAACCTGAAATCGTTTTTAATTTTGGCGGCTTGGTAAACCTTTGATACAAATACTTTATAATATATCTTCCAGTTATTCTGATGAAGTCGAAACTATTTTATAATGCAACAAATACATATATATTACTCATATTTAGACCAGGGTAGAAAATTAAATAATCACATCAAATAATTTTAATCACCGTGTAGAAGCTTTGGGAAAAGGTACGCGTTATTAAAAAAAACCGTGAAGCATAAAAATTCATTCGTTTTATTAAAAATAAGAGATTTAAATTATTTATAAGACGCTTTATATAAAAGGAAGCAGTATTAGAAAACTTTACGTGTAATTTAATTATTCCTAGTAAAGAAACAAAGAGAAATTACGTGCAAAATTTATATTAATTAACCCTATTTTAAGTAACCGGTATTAAACAAAATGTACTGATAATAATTGAATATTTAATTAGGATTCACTAAAAATTAAAGGGTATTATTTTAATTGGAGTTAATTGAACCATTAGTAACATATAATATCTATAAAAACTTGTAAAAACCCAATAAAATGCAAATCGTAGAAGTGTTATTTAGAAGTATTATGTTTGAACACCTGCGTATTTTTAAAAGGCTCATTCTGCGTAAATTTGGCAGATAACAAATGGTTACAGAGAATCTTGGAGAAACCGTAGCTTAATAGTTACGAGAAATGCTAAAGGTGGGTTATTTCACAGTCCACATGGACTGAAATAATCGATAATAAAGAATATCAATTTGCACCAATAAGAACAGGGTAGATAGAGACAGATAATATGCGCAAGACCGAGACACATATAGTAAAAGGCGTGAGTAGAGCAACGTCACTGGGTTGCGATTGGTTGAAAGTAAAAGGCAAACTTGAGAGGTAAAAATAACATTTCTGTATAAAATTTAATTAGTTATTTCCAGACGTTGCGAGCCGTGTCGAAATTTCTGAGATTTAACTGATGCGAGTGCAAATTTCGTAAAATCGCATGCCGGGCTGCGGAATGGGAACCTAGCATGCGAAATTCTGAAGAATTGTCCGTTTTGGGGACAAGACCGACAGACGGGCTAACCGCTATATATACCCAGGTTAATATGAACAAGCTCTCTTAGATTTTCGACTTGATTCAATGCGTTAAACAGTGCTTTTTAGTTTTCCGAGTTTGATAGAATAATTTAAACAGTTTGCTCGTATATTTTGGTGATTTAAAACAGTTTGTTCTTTACGTGCTACAATGAATGTACTTTAGTGCACTTAGAAAAGAAGATACAAGGTAATAAAGTTAGTATCACAGTACCAATTAGTCTAATTTGCAACGACAAATGAATACACAAAGGTAGGCAGTTTTGGCGTATATTGGTGAAAGAAGCATGAATTTCTTTGTTATTTTTCGGGGGTATTAATACTTAAATGGTGCATAAACGTGTCTGGATCCACAAAACAAGGTTCAGATATACACAGATTAGTTCCGGAAAAGCCCTGAAACAACTTTAAATAAATGGTGATGGAGAAAATTTTAAAAGCGTTGAGAATCAGAAGCCGTAAATATAACCCAGTTGGAATGGTGTAATTAACAAAGGGACGATGTACATTGAAGCTACGAGTGCAGTAACCTTCAGGTAAATTATACTATTTTGTTCGAACTTTGATATTTTGGTGTGTGTTGAATAACTTTATAATTTGTTTATTTAAAATGGACAGTAGTGAAATTGTACTAACAATAATATTTTAATTTTAAGGTGAAATTTGCTTGTTTAAGTAGAAAGGGGTATTTAGTATTGATGTTCTGGATTATGATGGAAATATGGGTATGTCTTTGAGCTCAATTAGACGAACCTGGTTAATTAACGTAAAGGGGTGGTAGATGCTCCCTTTGTACTCAGACTCAGGTCTGCATATATTGTTATAGTAATTAGTAGGCATCCTACAAGGACTTTAATTCTGGATGCACATTAAAATGATAATAAATTTAATTTTGAGATTTCCTGATATTAAAATTTATGCTGAATTTTAATTTTGAAATTTTAATGTATTGTGAATATTGATGTAAATAGAGTTAACGTTGATGTTTGTGGTAGGAATGTGTTTGTTTTTTTTTATGTATGAGGATGAAAGTTATCTAGAGGAGCAGCCGAGGCGACTAACGGAAGAAAGTCAATGGACCAACACAGTTAAGGTAATGAATAGCTTTTTGTAGGTTTCACAGCATTCTTGACGCCCAATTAGCAGAGGCTCGATTTTTATACAGGGAGGTTTCACAGCATTCTTGACACCCAATTCGTGAGGCTCGATTCGAAAAGCGTAGTTCACGGATTAAAGAGGTTTCACAGCATTCTATATATATATATATATATATATATATATATATATATATATATATATATATATATATTATATATATTATATATTCTTGGGAATAAAACAGCGATAGAACTATATTCTCTTTATTCTTTTAGAACTCGAGCTTTCGAGAATCTTTATCTCTTCTTCAGGAGTAAACTACAAATAGTGGTTGTACATAATGGTTTATACTTAAATTACGAATGTGAGAAATGGATAAATTGTAAAAATTTTATGGTTTGAAAGTTATTTTCTATTGAATGAAAAGTAATTTGTCAATGTCAAATTTTGAGTATTGTGATGTATTTGATATTTGAATAAATCGTTGTTGGACATGAATTTTGGATCATGTGTTATTTTTATTTTGAATATTAATGGGTTTCTGGTGACAGTTAAATTATTTGTGGTGTATTTAAAGTGGAAACATTGCTGAAAATTTTGAAGTGTTGATTATGGGACGTTTTTGAATTGTAATTGTGATGAATTTGAGTGTATGGATGAATGGTGAGAGGAGATAGATACTGGAAACGTGTCAATTGTGGAAAGTGATGTAGAAGTTGTATTTTAATGTTTCATGTTTTGTCTATTTCTAGAAGATAAGCATAGACGCAACTTAAATTGTCAATGTCTTTCCTTTGATTTAACGCTTTTGTTTCTTGTGAAATTCTTACCATTTCAATGAATTTTCTTTTATTGGAATTTCTTTCAAAATCTGGAATTTGACTATTTTCGTAATCCATGTTGTGACCAGTTTCTATTATGTGGCGCGAAAGAGCTGAAGAGTTGATCATTCTTCTTGTGTCACTTTTGTGTGAAGTGATTCTTTGGTGTAATGTCCTTGATGTTTCACCAATATAATGTTGTTTGCAATTGTAGCAGGTGATTTTGTATATAAGATTCGAGTTGAATTTCTTTGGTATGGGGTCCTTGACTTTTGTGTGTAGATTTCTGCTAAGTTTTGTGTTTTTTATCGCTATTTTGATGTTCGGGTTTTGATAGTGGAAGATATTCTTTGGTAAGACCTTTGATATATGGTAAAATTGCAAATGTTTTGATGTTTTGTGATTGTAGATCAATTTGATTTGTACATTCTTCGGATGTTGTGGGTTTTTTGTTGGGTATGTTATGTATAAGTTTTTTTAAAAAGATTGGTGGATAACCATTTTGATTAAAATGTTGTGAATTAATTTTAAATTTTGTCGATATATATTTGATTCGAGAGTTGTGTGATTCTGGTTTTAGATTTATGATCGTGTTGATTTTATGTGCATTGGATGATAAGAGAAATAGTTGATGTATCTTCCTGAGGCTATTGGTTTCTTGTACCAGTCTGTTGTGATGGTGGTGTTGTTTCTAATGATTTTCATATCTAAAAATGGTACTGCATTATGTGTTTAATTTTCTATTGTGAATTGAATGTTTTGGTCGTAGGAATTGAAAATTTGTAGAATCGTTTCTTGTGTATCTTTGGGTATTGCACAGATCAAATCATCTACAATTTTTACAAAAGGTAACTCGAATGGTAATTTTGGTATGCATGTGTCTAAGTTCATCTATTACGTATTGCGCAATTACTGGTGAAATAACTGAGCCCATGGGAGTTCCTGTTATTTGTTTATAGAATGTTCCTTGAAATGAAAAATAGTTGGAGTTGAAGATGAATTGAATGATTTGTATGAAATCAGATAGTGGTAATTTGCAATGATTTTTGATAGTCTCACATTTGTTTCTTATGCTTGAGATGGCGAGATTTTCGGTTATGTTTGTGAATAAAGATGTAATGTCTAGACTTATAAGAATGTAGTTGTTGGGTATCTGGAAGTTGTTTATGAATGATGCGAAATGGAAAGAATCTTTGGTGTGGTATGTGTTTTCGATATTGTATGCCGTTGTTAAGATATCTGTGATGAATTGTGTAATTTTGCTGCTTGGACAATCGATTGAAGAAATTATGGGTCTCAAAGCTAGTTCAGGTTTGTGGATTTTTGGTAATCCATAGAATTTTGGACATACACTGTTGTAAATCATTAATTTCTTGGCTGTTAGAGGAGTTTCGAAAATTTTTTGTTCTTTTAAAGCTTTCACAATTTTATTTGCTTTTTGTTGAAGCGTACTTGTTGGATCTCTGCGTAATGCTGTGTAATATTTGTTGTTAGATAGATGGTTTAATGCTAGCTCATTGTATTTGGATTTTAGCATTAGAACTGTTACATTGCCTTTAACAGATTGGATGAGAACGAGTTCAGGATGTTTTTTGAGAAATCTCTTGGATTTGTTGTATAACTCATTGAAGTAATCTCTTGTGTTTTTATTATTATGAAAAAAGTTGGTGATAATATTTGTAATTTTAGTTTTACTTAAGAGTTTTTCTTTTTCATCAAATTTTACCAACAAATATATGGTCAGAATATAAACGTAGAATCAATTTAAGATTCAACAAATGCTTCTATAACACTAAAACCAAAAACACCAAAAAATTTGACTTTCTACTCTCAACTCAAAAGATCAATATGAATACAGAAAGTGAATGGTTCAAAAACCTTACTGGCACAGACATACCAGAGAATATTAAAACATTCATGGCACTTGGTCCAAAATTGGTACACAATTACTAGCAGAAATGGAACTAGCAAACCATTCCTTAGATGAAAAAGAAAGACTCTTAAGTAAAACTAAAATTACAAATATTATCACCAACTTTTTTCATAATAATAAAAACACAAGAGATTACTTCAATGAGTTATACAACAAATCCAAGAGATTTCTCAAAAAACATCCTGAACTCGTTCTCATCCAATCTGATAAAGGCATTGTAACAGTTCTAATGCTAAAATCCAAATACAATGAGCTAGCATTAAACCTTCTATCTAACAACAAATATTACACAACATTACCCAGAGATCCAACAAGTACGCTTCAACAAAAAGCAAATAAAATTGTGAAAGCTTTAAAAGAACAAAAAATTTTCGAAACTCCTCTAACAGCAAAGAAATTAATGATTTACAACACTGTATGTCCAAAATTCTATAGATTACCAAAAATCCACAAACCTGAACTAGCTTTGAGACCCATAATTTCTTCAATCGATTGTCCAAGCAGCAAAATTACACAATTCATCACAGATATCTTAACAACGGCATACAATATCGAAAACACATACCACACCAAAGATTCTTTCCATTTCGCATCATTCATAAACAACTTCCAGATACCCAACAACTACATTCTTATAAGTCTAGACATTACATCTTTATTCACAAACATAACCGAAAATCTCGCCATCTCAAGCATAAGAAACAAATGGGAGACTATCAAAAATCATTGCAAATTACCACTATCTGATTTCATACAAATCATTCAATTCATCTTCAACTCCAACTATTTTTCATTTCATAGAACATTCTATAAACAAATAAAAGGAACTCCCATGGGCTCAGTTATTTCACCAGTAATTGCGCAATACGTAATAGATGAACTTCTAGACACATGCATACCAAAATTACCATTCGAGTTACCTTTTTGTAAAAAATTCGTAGATGATTTGATCTGTGCAATACCCAAAGATACACAAGAAACGATTCTACATATTTTCAATTCCTACGACCAAAACATTCAATTCACAATAGAAAATTAAACACATAATGCAGTACCATTTTTAGATATGAAAATCATTAGAAAGAACACCACCATCACAACAGACTGGTACAAGAAACCAATAGCCTCAGGAAGATACATCAACTATTTCTCTTATCATCCAATGCACATAAAAATCAACACGATCATAAATCTAAAAACCAGAATCACACAACTCTCGAATCAAATATATATCGACAAAAATTTAAAATTAATTCACAACATTTTAATCAAAAATGGTTATCCACCAATCTTTTTAAAAAAACTTATACATAACATACCCAACAAAAAACCCACAACATCCGAAGAATGTACAAATTAAATTGATCTACAATCACAAAACATCAAAACATTTGCAATTTTACCATATATCAAAGGTCTTACCAAAAGAATATCTTCCACTATCAAAAACCCGAACATCAAAATAGCGATAAAAAACACAAAACTTAGCAGAAATCTACACACAAAAGTCAAGGACCCCATACCAAAGAAATTCAACTCGAATCTTATATACAAAATCACCTGCTACAATTGCAAACAACATTATATTGGTGAAACATCAAGGACATTACACCAAAGAATCACTTCACACAAAAGTGACACAAGAAGAATGATCAACTCTTCAGCTCTTTCGCGCCACATAATAGAAACTGGTCACAACATGGATTACGAAAATAGTCAAATTCCAGATTTTGAAAGAAATTCCAATAAAAGAAAATTCATTGAAATGGTAAGAATTTCACAAGAAACAAAAGCGTTAAATCAAAGGAAAGACATTGACAATTTAAGTTGCGTCTATGCTTATCTTCTAGAAATAGACAAAAACATGAAACATTAAAAATACAACTTCTCTACATCACTTTCCACAATTGACACGTTTCCAGTATCTATCTCCTCTCACCATTCATCCATACACTCAAATTCATCACAATTACAATTCAAAACGTCCCATAATCAACACATCAAAATTTTCAGCAATGTTTCCACTTTAAATACACCACAAATAATTTCACTGTCACCAGAAACCCATTAATATTCAAAATAAAATAACACATGATCCAAAATTCATGTCCAACAACGATTTATTCAAATATCAAATACATCACAATACTCAAAATTTGACATTGACAAATTACTTTTCATTCAATAGAAAATAACTTTCAAACCATAAAATTTTTACAATTTATCCATTTCTCACATTCGTAAGTAATTTAAGTATTAACCATTATGTACAGCCACTATTTGTAGTTTACTCCTGAAGAAGAGATAAAGATTCTCGAAAGCTCGAGTTCTAAAAGAATAAAGAGAATACAATTCTATTGCTGTTTTATTCCCAAGAATACTCAATTCGCTATTAAAACCACACAGCAAGAAAATACTCATTTATATATTATATATATATATATATATATATATATATATATATATATATCTTTCACAAGCGCCATTTTTTAACACAAGCGTGACTTTACCATAAACTGCAGTACCGTATACTTATTCTTGTCGTTGGCATGTAGTCAATAGACACGTTTTTTGAAAAGGTGGTGTGTGAGTTTTCGAGCCATCATGGGTTGAAGAAAGCTCCATTCATGGCAATTCCACTTAGCTTGTCATTGGGGCCATAGCATTGACCTATGTTAGAACGCAGTTCTAATTAAGATCGAGTATTTATAGAACGGTTCGTTATTTAAAATATAGCGTCTTAATTGTTATTAAAGAAGGTTTTAATTTTTAGCAAGCAGCTTTAAATGATAGAATTTATGGGTTAGAAAAATAAAAAAGAATCCCATTTCAATACCAATCATTGTAACTCAAGAAAGATATAGTTATTAGTTTTTGTAAAGAAGTTTTCGTGGATCGTAGAGAAAATGGCAAACTCATGATGCGCTGATGATTCAGATGTTCTGTATTTTATTCTTATTACTTAATGCCGTCGAGCTTTGGTGAATACAATTCTTTTTTGTTTAACGATCTAGAGGAATCAACACGTAAGTTATGAACGTTTTGTTTGAGAAGCCGCGTTAGCTAAACTAAAAAGTATTTATTTAGCATATACGAGATATAACATTTTGTATATTAAGTTTGAAGCTCTTTATTTGGTGTAATTAGGATGATTTGGCAATTTTTTACGTAGCCGTACTCTTATATTAAAGATTTGTTCAGCACTTCCTATATAACACATGTAATGATAAAAATCCAGTTCTGCATATTTAATTAAAACAGTTGACACTTATGTCGTTGAGTAAGTTTTGTTTTGAGATAATTCACGGTATTGAAAAATTTCCGTAAAATCTTAGAAAGAGTAAAAATTAAGCTGAAAACAATTTTTTATTCTTGTAAGCTATATCAAAGATCTCTGATTACAGCGTATGACTAATGTTAATAAAATATTTAGTAATTTTTTTGTGACCGGCATAGCCTGTTAATTACTGTGATTTTTGCCTGCTTAATATTTTCACCAACCATTCACTTTTATGCTGTTGTATATATATTGTGAATTTTTGTATAAAGATGAAGAAAAACTAATTTTTATTAGATGCTAGTCAAAACTCAAATCGTTTTATTTCTTAAAATTTATAAGAATTACCAATCTATAAAATTTAGTTGGAAAGATATAATTATAAAAATATTGTATCACTAAATATATAAATTCAGGCCAATGTAATTCCCTTAAGGCTTATCTGCGTTTATCCTTAGGATGTTTGTTTTTACAATTGGTTTCTTCTTTGACGCAGTGGCGACCAAGTTTATTTATATTTCAGGTTTAGTCTCGGAAAATGCTTCGACCACCTCATGCCTCCGCAGTAATAGACCCCGAGTTTAGACCGAGAGTACCCTTTTTTTCTTGCAGCACCGTGTGGCCCTATTCCATCATCAATAAAGACCATCCTCTGAAAATCATAATCTAGCAGAAGAAAATAAGGTAACGTTGGCGCCCAACGTGTGGTGCTCCATTAATATTACTGTCGCCACCAATATGAAGTCTGATACATAACACCGCCACCAACGTGTGGAACCTTAATCGAATTTTGACTTGTCTTTGTTAGTTCGATTTTAGTGACGTAAGTTTGGTTAAGCCTAGGTTTTCAAATTTTTTATTATCGCTGTATTTTTAGGCTGGAACATTTTGTCGATATTGTTGAATTGTTTGCAGTCGAAGGTGAAGTACTGGGTTTTTGTAACGATCGATTATAATTTTTTTTAAGTATTAAATTTAAAAATGGTAGACATTTATCAGATTGCACGCTTGCACAAAGAAGAACTAGAATATGAATTAAATATTCGTGGTATAAAAAGTACTAGGTATGTTTCTGAGAAGAGAAAAGGTTTAGGTCGTTTGTTGGCAAAGAAATTTACAGTGTAATTTTCTGTCGATTGCGGAGAAATTAATACTACTATTGAGTCAATAAAAAATATTTTGCCCGAGTTTGAAGGAAATTCTTCAGATTCTGTTTTTAAAAGAGTTCAGTCGAGGTTGATTTATTTGTCTGGTCGTATTAAAAGGATGCAAGTTCCCTTAAAAAATTCGGAAAAGGCTATCACATTTAAAAATGAAACAATAGCTACTGGTATTATTTTATATAGAGTCTAGCACTCATAATAAAATAATTAATGCGTCTTCTTCAACAGTTGGTGTGTCTATGCACACAGTAACATATCTTTCACCGCCAACACCTCTTGGTTCCTGGTCAGTAAAATTTAATGGAGATCCTAAGAAACTGTATACATTCTTAAATAGGGTGAGTGAGTTGACACAGTCTCGCAAAGTGTCTGAATTTGATTTATTTCATCGTTCAGTTGAGTTTTTTGAAAAAGAAGGGTTTCTTTGGCATAGAAGTGTGAAAAATTCTTTGAGTGACAGGAATTCTCTTGTGTGTCGTTTAAAGGACGATTTTGTTATCTGCTCATTCTAAGGATGATGTATGGGAAAATATAAAATCATGTAGACAGCGAAAGGATGAGTCTGTTGTTTTGTTTAATGCTCATATGGAGAGTTTATTTGGTAGGTTACCACAAGTTCCGACAGAAATTACTAAAGTAAGGATTATTAGAACAAATTTATTGCCAGACTTAATATCACAACTTGGATTGTCTGAAATAGAGGACATAGCTACATTGAGAAAATTGTGTAAAAAACAAAAAGAGGCCTCCTTATTAAAACAAAAATCGCTTTCTGCTATGTCAAGTAGTTCTAATAAAAGTAATTTTAATCACAAGCCGCAGTTTGGTTATAAACGTCCGGTCTTGAATCGAAATCTTTCTGCATCTGCAAGACACGAGTATAAAAATAAGTCGTCTTCGCAAGTTCAAGTTCTTGATAAAAAATGATTCTAGTCATGTTTCTGTTAATCTTCAATATTCATTAAATAAGAAACGATCTACCTGTTGGAATTGTTCCGGTCCCGGTCACACGTTCACAAGTTGTAGAGCTATAAAGTAAACTTTATGTTATTGTTGTGGGGTCACAAAGGTGTCACGCTAGTTTCCTGTCCATCCTGTTCAAAAAATGAGTAAGAAAGCAAATGCTGCGTAGCTTAAGTACTGCTTCATTTCAAAAGGCTACTGTTATGTTGTGAAACCAGAAAGAATATTTTGTAAAGACTGGTTTAAAGGAGTTAAACATTTTTGTTGCAACTCCTATACCCCAAAGATTGATTCGTTATTCATAGAGAAGCCCTGTGATAATCGTCCATTTGTTATGGTTAAGTTGTTTGATAGAGTCATCAATGGTCTACTGCACTCTGGGTGTACCACGTCGATAGTTTGGTCCCTTGCTATCTCTTTAATCGAAGAATTGAAATTAAAGATTTTACAGTCCGATAGAAAAGGAGTATCTACTGCGGATGGAGCTCTAAAACCTGTGGTGGGTGTAGTTGATTTGCCCATTTGTATAGGAACTCAGTGTCATGTTCTTAATGCGTTAGTAGTACCTTCTTTACCTCGTGCATTTATTTTTGGTAGCAATTTTGGGAAATTATTTGGACTTATAGCCGATTTTAAGAATAATTCTTGGTATGTACAGGTTGATATTGTAAATCAATTGTCATATATAGGACATTCTTCTGTATCTTTAAAATGTAAAGATTATTTGCTTGATTTAGAAGACCTCTCTGATGCTCAGAAATTAGAAGCCCAGATTGTTGTAAATTCCTTTAATGAAATTAGTAGTATCGAGAGATTGGGTCGAACCGATAAAATAGTAATGGATATTGATACAGGCGATACAAAACCTTTTAGAATGAAACTTTATGTCATGTCACCATACATGAATAAAATTTTAGATTATGAGTTAGATGAGATGTTTCCTTTGGGGAGTAGTTGAGCCGTGTCAGAGTCCTTGGAATTCTGCGGTGCTCTCAGTAAAGAAATCTTGCGGTAAATGTAGACTTTGTTTCAATGGGAGAATGTTGAATGACATCGCGGAACACGATAGTTATCCAATGGCAAATATAGATAGGATACTTAATTCGTTACGTAATGCTAATTTTATATCCAGTGTGGACCTTCGAGAAAGTTCTTGGCTAATTCCCCTTTTTGAGAGTGATCAAGACAGGACTCCTTTTAGCGTGATCTCTAGAGGTCAGTATAAATTTGATACTGTACCGTTTGGGTCTTTTGAAGAACATTAAGTTATTGAACGAAGTAAAAGATCGTCTTAAACATGCTAATCTTACGATAAATTTAGGGAAGTGTGAATTCTTTAAGAAAACATTGAAATTTTTGGGTTATATAGTAGGTTTGATTTCTCTTAGAACAGATCTAGAAAAAATTTCAGCCATGGTTAATTTTCCACGTCCAAACACCACAACTGAGATAAAACGTTTCATTGGCATGTGCAGCTGGTATCGTAGGTTTATAAAAAATTTTTCTGCATTAGTTTCACCTATAAATGATTTAGTTAATTACAAAAACAAGGGTCAAATTATTGATTAAAGTCGTTAGCCAGAATCGTCGTTTGATCAAATTACGCAAGCTTTATAGTTTCTGCTCCTTTATTGTCGCAGCCTGATTATTCTGTTCCATTTACAGTGATGTTTTACTTTGACTACTGTTAGGTAGAATTTTTTTGGAAGCAAAATGCTTCATATAAGGTTGATGTAGTTGTGATTATGTTTTGTGGTGGTGTCATAGATTTATACTGTTGCGACCTACTAGTAGGCAAGCCATCAAACACAAAACGCCGCAAGCACTGTTTATTCTCAAGGGTTCGAGAATTCTTCTTGCAATTACTGAAGGATGAGTCATCCTTTTTAATTCAGAGTATATATAAGACCGCTAATGAATGCAAGAGTTCAGTCTATGCTAGAATGTCTAATATAAATTATATCGTTGTAAAGTAAAAGTAGTTGAGCTTTTGGAAGTCCAAGAATATACATAAATGTTATATGATGTGTCTAATGTACATGCAGCTTGTAGTATACATAAATAAATAGAAGTGTAATAAATAATAGTTGTATTAGTGTTATTAATGGACCTATGGTAAAGAAGTTAGTTTAAGAAGATATTAGTGCTTGTAAATTCATTAGTGTAATAGTGCTTCATTGTTTAGTGGACTGAAAACATCTATAAACAAGGCATATACCGTTAATTAGACTTGTAAACAGTGAGTAATAAAGACTCTTGTTATTACTTGTTTTAAGTTAGAGAAACGCGGTAGCAGTAGCCCGCTTCACTGGTATCAGGTGCGAAGTATATAGTGATTAATATAAAAGGAAAGCGCACAAGTCTAAAGACATTTAAGTAGTTTGCATATGCCAGTTACAAGAAGCCAAAGTAAGACGGACGCAGAAACTTTAATGAATTTTCTTAAGGATTTTAAATCAGGTATGGAAGAAAGGTTTACTGAAAATGCTGCGAAAATAGATGAAAAGCTTAGTGAAAATGCTGAGAAAGTGGGGAAGAGGTCGGCTAAACTGGAAGTGACACTAAATAAAAACGTAGTAAGGTCAGTTGAACTGGAAACAAATCTTACCGAAAGGTTAAGTGAAAATGCTGAGAAAATGGAATAAAAGTTAAGTGAAAATGCTGCAAAAATGGAAGAAAAGTTGAATGAAAAGACAGCCACGTTAGAACAAAGATTAATAGCAAGCTCCATTGCATTGAAAGAAGATGTCACTGAACAGGTAAAAACAGTTGAGCAAAAGTTGGACAGGAAATTAGTAAAAATGGAAGAAGATATGATGAGGCTGCAAGAACAAGTGATTTCACTAACAACACGGCCACTTGAATTAGCAAACCAAGTTGTAAATCAGAGCATTCCAGAAATAACAACCATGGAAAGAAGTGAGTCAATACCGTCTAAATTTAAAGTGAAACCACCCACATTCGATGGCAAAACACCTTGGCCCACACATTTGAAACAATTTAAAGCTGCGGCAATAGCCAACGGTTGGTGCAACAAAGAGAAGGCTATCTCCTTAATAGTGGCCCTACGGGGGGAAGCTCTTAACATCTTACAAACGATTCCCGATCACCAGCAGAATGATTACGGCCTCTTAACATCGAAGCTTGAGATGAGATATGGAGATGCTCACCTTCAACAAGTTTACCACGCACAAGTTAAGAACCGCTCGCAAAAGACAAACGAAAGCCTACAAGAATTCGAAGCTGACATTGCCAGATTAGTTAGATTGTCATATCCAACGGCACCAGATAGTTTCCTCGAACAACTGGCTGTACAAACATTTGAGGATGGCGTTAAAGATGGCGAAATACAGCAAGCGCTAAGATTAGCACGGCCAAAAATGTTAGATGACGCACTGGCTCACGCACTTGAATTTGAAGCAGCTAAGCAGACATCAAACAGTATGGGTCACAAAGTTCGGTGTGCTTTAGAGGAACTTGGTCAAGCTCAGAACAGCATAAATAAAATAATCAACCGTGTGTTTAAAAAGCGAAAGGTGGAAAGGCTGAAAAGACAACGACCGCGGAGATGGCGTCTGCGATGCTGGAGCTGCGGTGAAGTTGGTCATATGCAGAGACGCTGTACTCAACCAAAGAAACAACCGGTTGCGCCAAAGCAGGTCAATGTAATGGGGCAAACGTCGACAGCACAGCGTAGTGCCCCGGAGATTATCATCCGTGCTGAATCGTCGATGGGAAGTCTGGACAGCAATTATATCGATGGTAGAATTAATGATAGGATTGTCCGATTACTCGTGGATACAGGAGCAACAAGAACTATTGTGAGACTAGATTTGGTTGGTCGTGGAAAAGTGCTACATGTATCGGTGTGTCTTCGAACGGCAACTGGTGAGAAAATTTGTACTCACGGAGAGACTGCCGTTATGTTGGCAATTGGGGACAAACTAATTAATCATCGGATATTGGTAGCTAAAATTACAGAAAACGTGATCTTGGGAATGAATCTCATGAAAGAATATAGGTTTCATGTAAACATGAAAGAAAATGTGCTTCGGATAGATGATGATGAGATTCCATTTCAAGGTATGAGTAACCAGACGATGCAAGTTCGAATGATTTGCGATATGAAAATACTCTAAAAGGCGGAAATGATAGTAATGAGACGCCCGGATGGTACGCTCCGGAAAGGACAAGTATGCATGATGGAAGCAACTGAATCGGGAATGGGTCAGGAGGGATTACTGATTGGAAGAACGCTGGAAAAGTTTCGAAATATGATACCAGTAAGGGTGCTGAACATTAATCCGCATACGGTGACCATGAAGAAAAACATGTTTGTGGAAAATTGCATTCCAGTATGCCATATTAAACGTTGTGTGGACGACACGAAAGATAAACCAGCCAACGGTTGCTCACAGAAATTGCTAGATATGTCAATACCTTCGTGTCAAAGATTAAAAGGCCACCAACTGGGCAAGGTATAAGAACTGGTCGGACGATATCGAGGTGTGTTTGTACTGGATGACAGTGAGAAAGGAAGGACGAGTGTTGTGCAACACAAGATCAATACAGGAGATGCGAAACCGATAAGACAACACCCCAGGCGGCTTCCTTTGGCAAAACGTAAGGGAGCCGAGCAAATTATCACCAATATGGAAGAATAGGGAGTGATTGAACTCTCAAATAGTCCATGGGCATCCCCGGTAGTGCTTGTCATGAAAAAGGACGCGTCGACAAGGATTTGTGTAGACTACCGGCGGCTAAACAATGTGACAAAGAAAGACAGCTATCCTTTACCCAGAATTGATGACATCTTAGATACTCTATCCGGATCTAAATGGTTTTCGACCTTGGACTTGAAAAGCGGGTACTGGCAAGTAGGCTTGGAGCCAAACGATAAAGAAAAGCCTGCGTTTACAATTGTAACCGGATTATGGCAGTTCAAGGTCATGCCATTTGGATTATGCAATGCCCCTGGTACTTTTAAACGATTGATGGAGTCGATACTGCGTGGACTATCCTGGAAGACTTGTCTGGTGTACCTAGACGATGTGATAGTGTTAGGCCGGTTTTTTGAAGAACATCTTAAGAACCTAGAGGAGATATTCCGAAGATTACGCGGGGGAAACCTTACATTGAGCCCAAAAAGTGCCACCTATTTGGAAAAGAGGTAAAATACTAGGACATGTCGTTTCGGAGACCGGAATAAAAGCTGACCCTGACAAAATAAAAACGGTACAAGAGTGGCCTACACCAGCAGATATACACCAACTACGCAGTTTTCTAGGATTGTGCACATATTACCGACGTTTTATACTTGGGTTTGCGAACATTGCCAAACCGTTAACGAAATTAACGGAAGATGGACAAGAATGTGATTGGAATGACGACTGCCACAGCGCATTTGAACAACTGAAACGACTACTAGTTACAGCGCCAATTTTGAGTTAGCCACGGATGAAAACAATATTTGTGTTGGATACTGATGCCAGTAACACAGCTATAGGAAGCGTTCTTTCTCAAGTACAGGACGGACAAGAAAAAGTTATTGGGTATTTCAGCAAGGTCTTGTCGCGGCCAGAAAGGAACTATTGTGTGACAAGAAGGGAGCTCTTGGCCGTCATCAAATCCGTAGAGCACTTTTATAAGTACTTATACGGCTCTAAATTCCTGTTGAGAACAGACCATGCTGCACTAAAATGGTTACTGCAGTTTTGAAATCCTGAAGTGGTGCCGGAAATGTGAGTTGTGTGCCTCTGCAAATGGCCCAGTCACAAAACGGAAAGCCCCAATGAGACAGTAACAACGTGGGGAATCCTTTTGAGAGGGTAGCCATTGATGTTGCTGGTCCGTTTCCTGAATCAAAGAAAGGGAATAAATACATCTTGGTTGCAATGCATTATTTTACTAAATGGCCGGAGGAATATGCTATACCTAACCAAGAAGCCGAGACGGTTGCAGATGCACTAGTGAGGGAGTTGTTTTGTCGCTTTGGAGTTCCGTTGGAATTACACTTCGATCAAGGTCGACTTCGAATCAGCGTTGTTTCAAAACGTCTACAAGTATCTTGGAATCAGGAAGACTAGAAACACGCCACTTCATCCCCAATCGGATGGAATGGTTGAAAGAATGAACAGAACGTTAGGAAAATACCTGGCCAAAGTTGTCTATGAACATTAACGAGACTGGGACCAATATTTACAATTGTTCCTACTGGCGTACCGATCTTCGGTACATGACAGCACAGGATACTCGCCCGCTTGCGTAATGCTAGGACGTGAATTGCGGCTACCATGTGATCTTCAGTTTGGTTTCAAGCCTGGAGAAGAGATTGCAGGTGAAGATTACGTTAGTAAGCTTCGTGAAACATGAAATAGCATTTACGAAAGCGTCCGAAAGAATATCCAGGCAGTAAGCGATCGAATGAAATCACAATATGACACGAGAGCACAAGAAGGTGGTTATCAACCTGGAGAGTTAGTGTGGTTGTATAATCCATAAAGAAAACGTGGGTTGTTGCCGAAATTACAAAGACAATGGAAAGGCCCGTACGAAGTGATGAAAAGGATTAATGATGTAGTGTACCGGATCAGAAGATCTCCCCGTGGTAAACCGAAAGTGGTACACTTTGACCGTTTAACATCCTACGCTGGCAACAACCAAGAAAGCTCGAATAATGAGAATGGTGTTCGACAAGTTATTAATCATGAGCCAAATGTAGATTATGAGAGTATTTGGCGGCGTATGGTGGCTCCGCTAAAGCAAGATTTGGCGTTGTTGTTGAAAAACAGCAAGATCTGTTTACAGCACCAGAAGAGTATTCCCTTGCACATTGCGTAGCTCAAGATTTGGAAATGTCAAGGGGAATAGCTGTTGTTTTCAGGAAAAAGTTTGGATGTGTGGATGAATTAGTACAACAGCAGCCAACTGTAGGAAAAGCTTTGGTTCTTCAAGATAAAAATCGTTATGTTTACTATCTGGTCACCAAAAATTCTTCATGGCATAGACCTAGTTATGGACATCTATGGAAGGCTTTGCTAAATCTTAAGGCGCAGATGATGGAAAATGAATAACGAGACTAGCGGTGCCCAAGCTAGGCTGTGGACTGGATCGCTTAGATTGGAGGATAGTCCGAAATATGCTAGAAGTAGTTTTCCAGGGAACCAACGTCCAGGTCCTTGTTTGTTATTATCAACAGGTTGCCTACCAAGACCAAGAAAAAAGTGTTGATTGTTACTTCCAACGACGTGGTGGATGCACCAGAGGAGATAGCAGCCGATACCGTCATCAGTCATCGAATTGTCGTCAAGATGTATTTACAGTTACGAGACGTAACGGTTTTAAAAAGGGGGCAGTGTTGCAAGCTACTAGTAGGCAACCCATCAAACACACAAAACGCCGCAAGCACTGTTTGTTCTCAAGAGTTCGAATATTCTTCTAGCAATTACTGGAGAATGAGTCATCCTTTTTAATTCAGAGTATATATAAGACCGCTAGTGAATGCAAGAGTTCAGTCTATACTAGAATATCTAATAAAAATTATATCGTTGTAAAGTAAAAGTAGTTGAGCTTTCGGAAGTCCAAGAGTATACATAAATGTTATGTGTATAAGTTTTACTGGTGGTGAACTTCTAAACTGTTTAAAATATTTAGTAATCCGTTGTGCTGGTTTCTTGTTATTTTGGTAGTGTTGCGAGCTACTATTAGGCAACCCGTCAAACACTTAAGCGCCGTAGGCTCTGCATATTCTCCAGGGTTCGAGAATTCTTCTAGCAATTACTGGAGGATCAGTCATCCTTTTTAATTCAGAGTTTATTAAGACTGCTAATAAATGCAAGACCTTTGTCTATACCAGAATGTCTAATATAAATTATTACGTGTAAAGTTATATAGTTGAGCTTTTGGAAGTCCAACAGTAAACATAAATGTTATATGATGTGCACGTGTCTAATGTACATGCAGCTTGTAGTATACATAAATAAACAGAAGTGTAATAAATAATAGTTGTATTAGTGTTATTAATGAACCTATGGTAAAGAAGTTAGTTTAAGAAGATATTAGTGCTTGTAAATTCATTAGTGTAATAGTGCTTCATTGTTAAGTGGACTGAAAACATCTATAAATAAGGCATATACTGTTAATTAGACTTGTGAACAGTGAGTAATAAAGACTCTTGTTATTACTTGTTTTAAATTAGAGAAACGCGGTAGCAGTAGCCCGCTTCAATACAATTCTAATATCAACTTAACCAATTTTTCCCCAATGGTACAGTATCTTTTATGAAAGTAAATGAATAGGTTACACTGCGTAAATGATATGTTCATTTTACTGCGTTAGTAGTATTTACAATAGTTTTACGAGTTGTATTGATTCATTCTAATCTCTTGAGCAGTGTTAATTTGTATCAAATACAAGCGCCATCTACAGTCTTCTTAACCATAATGTAATATATAATAATTAATAAAAGGCTGCTATATTGATTACGGTGTAGATACAGAAAAACTTTAAGCATATAGAAAGAATATACTAAGATCAAGTAATATCCCGTTAATTATGGAAAATACGTATTTAAAATTAAGACAGTTTAAATAATCGTACAAGTAACTTCGCATATTTAGCCCGATTAACAAGTTCGTGTAAACCACTCGGTCAAAGGCTGGTTTTAAAGCGAAAAGTGTCTTATAGAATCTGTTGTATTACTAACACAAAATGTGTGATTAAAATAAAATGCACGTATGGATATTCAACCAAATCAACGTACCAGCAGAAGATTATTGGAATATGCTATTTGTATAGATAGACGATTTATGTAATAATTGTGCCTGACGTACCTATGTGATTTCATCCCGAAAAACTATCCTACGTGTAATTTTTATACCACCAAAAAAATTTACAATTACACTACACGGTCACAAACTAACGAACGTCTGTGCTATGAAATTTACATAATTATCCTGCATCTTATAAAGGCACATTGATATGTCCTTACATACTAACGAACGCCCATTTGCATGCCTTTTATGTTCCTATTCGGCACTTTTTAAAAGCAAGTTAATAATCCATATTCGGTCCCATACCAAGGAACGTCCATTTGCATGTAGTTTATGTAATTACTCTGCATTTTCTAAAGGCAACTTAAAAATTCATATGTGGTCCCATACAAACGAACGACCATTTCCATGCAATTTATGTAATTATTCATCATCTTCTCAAGGTCGGCTGAAAATTCATATGCGGTCTCATACTAACGAACGTCCATTCCCATGCAATTTATGTAATTACTGTGCATCTACTAAAAGTAGTTTGAATATTCATATGCGGTCCCATACTAAGGAGGGTCTATTTAAATGCAATTTGTGTAGTTATACCGCATCATCTAAAGGAAGCTTGAAAATTCATATGCAATCACATACGAACGAACGTCCATTTGCATGCTATTTATGTAACTATCCTGCATCTTCTAAAGGTAATCTACAAAATCATATGCGGTTTCATACTAACGAACGTCCATTCTTATGCAACTTATGTAGCTATTCTGCATCTTCCAAAGGTAACCTGAAGATTCATATGCGGTTGCATACCAATGAACGCCCATTTGCATGCAGTTTATGTAATTATTCTGCATCCTTCAGAAGTGTTTTGAAAATACATGTGCGAATCCATACTAACGAACGTCCATTCCCATGCTATATATGTAATTATTCTGCTTTTTCTAAAACTAAGTTAAAAATTCATATACGGTCTCATACCAAAGAACGTCCGTATGCATGCACTATGTGTAATTATACCTTATCCTCTAATGGTAGTTTGAAAATTCATATGCGGTCTCATACTAACGAACGACCATTTGCGTGCAATTTATGTAATTATTCTGCATCTTCTAGAGGCAACTTAAAAGTTCATATGCGGTTCCATACTAACGAACGTCCATTTGTATGCAATTTATGTAACTATTCTACATTTTCTAAAGATAACTTGAAAATTCATATGCAGTCCCATACCAATAAACGTCCTTTCCTATGCAACTTATGCAATTATTCTGCATCTGCTAAAGGTATCTTGAACATTCATATGCGGTCCCATACTAACGAACGTTTATTTGCGTGCAATTTATGTACTTACTCTGCATATTTTGAAAGTAGCTTGAAAATTCATATGCAGACCCATACTAATGAACGTCCATTTGCATGCAATTTATGTAGTTATACAGCATTACGTAAATGTAATTTACAAAGACATATGTATTCGCATACTAACTAACGTTCATTCAATACATTCATGTAACCATTCTACATCTTATAACAGGAACGGCGACGTTTATATATTCTCACACATTCACGAACGCTCATTTGCGTGCTTGTTATGTTCTTATTCTGCACCTCATAATGTTATCTATATTTTTTTCTATCAATATATTCCACAATAAACTGTGGCAGATTGAATATTACCTATCGAGAGTTCTTGTGTAATTGTATCAAGCTCAGGGTAAGGTTTGGATGGAAATTGGCTTATAGTAAAAGAACACTTAAGACTTTTAGCTAACTGAGTTTTTGGCCCATGGTCGCATGAGATTGGGTCAGTGGGTATATTTAAGTTGAAAAAACTAAATAAGGACGCCACCTAAATTTTTTATAAAGCAATTGACTAAATGAATATGCTTAAAGGAAAATTTGGAAACCTATATTATAACAAACCACTTTAAATACAAAGTCTTATTGTCACAAATATCATGCTTACATCTGAACGTCTTCATCAAGGATCTAACCATGAGTAGAGCGACTCTGAAACATAATTTCTACCAACATAGACACCCTATATATTTTAAGCATCAGTATGAATATGTAATCATTGAATTAAGTTCAACTGGTTTCCACTATCGTGGCGCTCTTTCGGATAAGTTTAACTTGTAAATACCGAACAAAATTTAGAAGATTTAAGATTATTGAAAAATGAACTGAAGTCAGGAAAAATAATTCTGTATTCTGTTTTAAGAAAAGTCGATAACATCATAATAAATAAGAGTACTTAATAAAATTCAATTCTTATGAATGTAATTTTTATATCACATATTTAACTATAGACATTATTTTTTTATTAGGTAGTCACTGTAGCGCTACTTCGACCTCACAATGTTTAAAAATATCTTACTTAACTTTTGGCAAATATTAAAAATTGACAGATTACTTTAAGTTCAATTTTCATCATACAGGACTCAGGTCCTATAAATTAACATATTAGTATTTAATTTGTGATAAACAAGATAACTGTGTCGACAGTATGTCTACACCTGTACAACCGGTGAGGTATAATATCTTAGGTTGAACACACCTTTAATTACAAAAAGTTGTAGTACTCATTGTACTTTATACTTTACAAAATGAGCTTTTGAAAATTTATTAACAAAATTATTCATACAAGTCACAATAAATTGCACACAGCAACTTGAAGTAAAACAAGCTTCAAAAGGAAATCATTACATGCAAAATTTACGTAATGGACTTTGTAACCTTACCATTATTTTAGAACTATTACTTTCTTAGCCATAGCGGCAATGACCTATAACCTTCAAACGACACGTACATCAGATGAACACGTCGGCTACATAGCGGCCATGTGTCGAACAAAGTTGCTTACTCATTTGTCTTCTAAACGAGTTCCATAAATTTAATTGAACCAAACCAAATAAAATATTTTCTGATGAGCTAAGACTGCATCGGAATTACGTGAAATTACATCAAAACCATTACGAGATTATCTACATTTCCAGAGTTATCAAAGTTGCACTGTAATAAAATAATTAATTTTATGTTTACACATTTTAACAAACCGTTCGCAAAGAGGATTTGTACACTACATTTCTACTTTAGTTGTGGACAACTTTTAACATTCTGTCCGTCTTTTACGACGTCTTTGCCAGGAAAACTTGAGTTTCCTGAACATCTTGAGTGTTTTTCAACACCAAGCGACTTTCCAGTTCCACTAAGAAACGAAAAGTGATGGTCGATCGCCAATCGTCGGAAGAAATTGAAATCTTAGATACTTCAAGATGTAGGAACACGTTAACAAGTTTGTATATATAAATGTTATCAGTAAGGAATATGTAGTATGTAGTAGATTATAATTGTAATTAAAATCGAAGTGTGCTTTGTGAGTTTATTGGTTATTAAATATGCAATAATGACTGAATCAATTATATAAATGTTGTTAATATAAAGACTACAATAATAGATGTACCGCGCTAAAGTCAATGAATAAATTTACAGGAAAATTTATATGTTACAATAAAAGTAAGCTGAAAATTTTTATTAGGTCTCATACTAGTGAAAGTTCATTCGTGTGCAGTTTGTGTGATTATACATCATCATAAAAAAATACTCTGCAAAAACGTTTGTGATTGGTTACAAATTCTATTTGCCTGAAATATGGGAAATTATTCCGGATTTTATAAAATGCAACAGACATCATCCTTCACATTTTCTCACATACTAACGAATGTTCAATTGTGTTTTCTATGTAATTATTTTTCATCGCGAAAAGAATAACTACTTAGAAAAGCATATAATTTGTGTAATTACTACGTATCAAAAAGACAACATACTAAGGAACGTCTACTGGTATGTAATTTGTGTAGTTATAGTGGAGTAAAAAATTATTTGCCAAGCCTTTATACAATCACATATTAGCGAATATCTATTTTTTGCATTATGCTGATTATTTATCATAAGAAGAAAATAATATAAGTATCTCATACCTACAACCGCATATTTACGTTCAATTTGTTTTGCTTCAGAAGATTCTCGATCCATGGAGAATATACAGTGCTTGTGGCGCTTGCAACACTGCTCCCTCTTTAAAACCGTTACGTCTCGTAACTGTAAATACATTTTGACACCAATTCGATGACTGATGACGGTATCGGCAGCTATCTCCTCTGGTGCATCCACCGCGTCGTTGGAAATAACAGTCAACACTCTTTTCTTGGTCTTGGTAGGCAACCGGTTGATAACAACAAACAAGGACCTGGACGTAGGTTCCCTGGAAAACTACTTCTAGCATATTTTGGACTATCCTCCAATCTAAGCGATTCAGTCCACAGCCTAGCTTGGGCACCGCTAGTCTTGTTACTCCATTTTCCATCATCTGAGCCCTAAGATTTAGCAAAGCCTCCCATAGATGTCCATAACTAGGTCTCTACCATGTAGAATTTTTGGTGACCAGATAGTAAACATAACCATTTTTATCCTGAAGAACCAAAGCTTTTCCTACAGTTGGCAGCTGTTGTACTAATTTATCCACACATCCAAACTTTTTCTTGAAAACGGGAATACTCTTCTGGTGCTCTAAACAGATCATGCGCTTGTGTGAAGAAGTGGTATAGCAACCAAATCATTATTACTTGGCAGAAGTAAACATTTTCCCTTTATATCTTTTAAAGACCAAAAGCTTAAGGATCTTGACAAGTTGTAAACTTTACGTATATTTAAATACTGACGTGAAATAAAGGGATATTTATAAAACGATGAATATCGTTCAAATTGTCTTCCTATAATTACAGTTTCATCTGTCGCCTCCTTTACAATATTTTCAACCTGGATTACAGCTTCCGCTGTAAAGCAATATGAGTCTGCTCTTAAATATGAATTAATACTGAGCATATAATGATCGAGCATTACTTTTTTAATTGTTTGCCAGAAATATTAGGAATGAGAAGCCCTAAAACATGCTTTATTTCATGATTGATGTGATTATTTCCATCCAAAATCCTTTCATTAGGAGAAGCAAATTGTATTTCACACAACCTACGACAGATTTGTTGTAACGGTTTTGAAGGAGACTTAACCAATATTTTTAATTGACCTAAAAAGTTTTCAAAAGGAAACGCGGAAAAAGTATCCAAAGGTCCGTAGCGTAAAGCATCCTTGCTAAGGTGACTTAAAACATGAACATTGTAGATCAAAAAATCTGCCCAGTATAACTTTTCAGCATGTTTAATAAATGTCATCAACAACTTGGAAGCCAATTCACATTTGAGGGATGCAAGCAGAGCTATACCGCAATGAAATAATAAGAAATGTTGATAAATAGCAATATCAATAATTTCATACAAAACAACAATGCCGGTATACAACAAAAATGTTCTAAACTCTGTTGCCTTAAAACGTTGTAGTTCGCTTAGAGATCTAGGTTTGCGATTAATGTCCTTAGATATGTAGCCTTTTAAGGCTATTAATCTTTGAGATATTGTGTTAACTTGTGTGCTTGACAATCTAACCGATAATTTTCCACCAACCCAACAATGTAATAGTTTGCGAATTATACCAAGGCAAACATTATGCATATAGTCCGTAGGAAAATTGTTAACCATATCTATAGGCAACAAGATGATGATCATCGTCTAATTTCAAGCGAAATGATTTGTCTGTTCTTTCAGTAGATGTTAAACCTTTTAATATTACCCGACCGTTCATATATTCACCAACCTCCATACATTTATCACAACAAGAATACCCTCCAGGTGATTTTATACATTTAATAAATGCTTTTGCTGGGGCATTACATATAAAGCTGTGTATTTCGATAGAATATTTCCTGTTTTGAAATTGAACATTATTTTTTAAGCTGTTAAATTCACATACAAAATCCTTTAGGAATAAACTAACTGGTTTTGGTTTTGTTGGACCACAGTATATACCAATTACAAATGGTTTGCTATTACAATTAATAGCAAGACCTAAAATTGGCCATAGGTGAATATTTGAACTTTTAAACAAAGGGAGGATCAACATTAAAACTAATTTTTAAAATGTTGCCAGAAGGTTGATTTTTTTGTGGAAATTTTTGTAGTGCAATAGATAATCCCAGATGTACATATTCACCGTCACCTATTTTCTTTAATTTAAACAATGTAGGTGTTTGTACCAAGGTTCTACTATACAAAGGCAATTGTGGATGATAGGACACTAAAATGTTTAATAAATTATTAAGGGCTTTGTGAGTTACATGTTCCGATACAGCCCACTGTCTTAGTTTTATCAAAAGGTTATCTTCTGTGATTATAAAATTATCGGTCACATGGAGTGTATCTTTTTCATTAAATACAGCAACCTCAACGAGGGACAATTCACATTCAGAAAATTTTAATGAATCATATGAGGAAGATTTAGAATCAGATAAATCCAATAAATATTTGTAATCAAAATTATTAGATTGAGCGACTCTGATTTGTCGTTTATTTCATTTATATTGAATTGCTTTGACCCTGACCATTCTGTAGATTAATTTGAAATTGATTTTTGTAAACTTTATCTCGTTTTCTACCCTCCTATAAAACTGACGCTTTGAAATAAATTCTTTATGCTTAAATTGACCCCTTTTAGACATTTTTAAATTTTATACAGATACCGTATGCCAGGTAAAAGCAAATGAACAAGATACGATTTTATGATCCTAACCACAACGTTCATATACATACATATTAACCTAAAACTCAAATCTGCAAATATAAGAACTTTTTATAACAATATTAATAAATGTAATATTTTTTAAATGTTTACACAGTTTGTCGTCTGTTCTGAGCCTGGCGAGCTTTTATAATTCTTTTTGGTGCATGTTTTAACCATACTGTTGCGATCCACTATTAGGCAACCCGTCAAACATACAAACGCCCGGTGCACAGCGTATTCTTCAGCATTCGAGAATCCTTCTACAAAGTTCTAGATAATGAGTCATATCTTAATGCAGGGTATATATAAGGCCGCTTATGAATGTAAGAGTTAGTCTATTCTTGAATGTCTAATATAAATTATATCGTTGTAAAGTAAACGTAGTTGAGTTTTAAAATATATACATAAATGATATGCTGTGTCTAATGTGCATGCAGCTTGCAGTATACATAAATAAATAGAAGTGTATAAACAAATAGTTGTGTTAGTGTGGTTATTGGACCTAGGGTAAAGAAGTTAGTTTAAGAAGATATTAGTGCTTGTAAATTCATTAGTGTAATAGTGCTTCATTGTTAAGTGGACTGAAAACATCTATAAATAAGGCATATACTGTTAATTAGACTTGTGAACAGTGAGTAATAAAGACCATTATTATTACTTGTTTTAAATTAAAGAAACGCGGTAGTAGTAGCGCTTTACACTGGTGTCAGGCATTTGTGGGGTATATAGTGATTAATTAAAAGGAAAGCACACAAGTCTAAAGCCTTTAAGTAGTTTATATATGCCAGTTACAAGAAGCCAAAATAAGATGGACGCAGAAGGTTTAATGAATTTCCTCAAGGATTTTAAATCCGGTATGGAGGAGAGGTCGGCTAAACTAGAAGTGACACTCAGTGAAAATGCTGAGAAAATAGAGGAAAAGTTGAGTGAAAATGCTGCAAAATGGAAATAAAGTTTAGTGAGAATGCTGAGAAAATAGAAGAAAAGTTAAGCGAAAATGCTGCGAAGTTAGAAGAAAAGTTGAATGAAAAACAGCCACGTTAGAACAAAGATTAATGGAAAGCTCCATTGCATTGAAAGAAGATGTCACTGAACAGGTAAAACAGTTGAGCAAAAGTTGGACAGTAAATTGATAAAATGGAAGAAGATGTGATGAGGCTGCAAGAACAAGTAATTTCACTAACAACGCGGCCACTTGAATTGCCAAGCCAAGTTGTTAATCAGAACATTCCAGAAATAAGAACCACGGAAAGAAGCGAGTCAATTCCGTCTAAATTTAAAGTAAAACCACCTACATTCGATGGTAAAACACCTTGGCCCACATATTTGAAACAATTTGAAGCTGCTGCAATAGCCAACGGTTGGTGCAACAAAGAGAAGGCTATCTCTTAATAGTGGCCCTACGGGGAGGCTCTTAACATCTTACAAACGATTCCCGATCACCAGCAGAATGATTACGGCCTCTTAACATCAAAGCTTGAGATGAGATATGGAGATGCTCACCTTCAACAGGTTTACCACGCACAAGTTAAGAACCGCTCGCAAAAGACAAGTGAAAGCCTGCAAGAATTCGAAGCTGACATTGCCAGGTTAGTTAGATTGGCATACCCAACGGCACCAGACAGCTTCCTCGAACAACTTGCTGTCCAAACATTTGTGGATGGCGTTAAGGATGGCGAAATACAGCAAGCGCTAAGACTAGCACGACCAAAAATGTTAGATGATGCACTGGCCCATGCGCTTGAATTTGAAGCAGCTAAGCAGACATCACACAGGGTGAGTCACAAAGTTCGGTCTGCCTTAGAGGAACCTGGTCAAGCTCAGAACAGCATAGATGAAATAATCAACCGTGTGTTTGAAAAGCGAAAGGCGGAAAGGCTGAAAAGACTACGACCGCGGAGATGGCGTCTACGATGCTGGAGCTGCGGTGAAGTTGGTCATATGCAGAGACGCTGTACTCAACCAAAGAAACAACCGGTTGTGCCAAAGCTGGTCCATGTAAGAGGGCGAACTCGACAGCACAGCGTAGTGCCCCGGAGATTATCATCCGTGCTGCATCGTCGGTGGAAGTCTGGACAGCATTTATATCGATGGTAGAATTAATGGTAGGGTTGTCCGATTACTTGTGGATACAGGAGCGACAAGAACTATTGTGAGACCAGATTTGGTTGGTCGTGGAAAAGTGCTACCTGTATCGGTGTGTCTCGAACGGCAAGTGGTGAGAAGATTGGTACTCACGGAGAGACTGCCGTTATGTTGACAATTGGGGACAAATTAATTAATCATCGAGTGTTGGTAGCTGAAATTACAGAAGAAGTGATCTTGGGAATGGATCTCATGAGAGAATATGGGTTTCATGTAAACATGAAAGAAAATGTGCTTCGGATAGATGATGATGAGATTCCATTTCAAGGGACGAGTAACCAGACGATGCAAGTTCGAATGATTTGCGATATGAAAATACCCGAGAAGGCGGAAATGATAGTAATGGGACGCCCGGATGGTACGCTCCGGGAAGGACAAGTATGCATGATGGAAGCAACTGAATCGGGAATGGGTCAGGAGGGACTTCTGATTGGAAGAACGCTGGTAAAGTCTCGAAATATGGTACCAGTAAGGGTGCTGAACATTAACCCTCATACAGTGACCCTGAAGAAAGGCATGATTGTGGGAAGTTGCATTCCAGTATGTCATATTAAACGTTGTGTGGACGACACGAAAAATAAACCAACCAACGGTTGCTCACAGAAATTGCTGGATATGTTGATACCCTCGTGTCAAGGATTAAATGGCGACCAACTGGGCAAGGTAAAAGAACTGGTCGGACGATATCGAGGTGTGTTTGCACTGGATGATAGTGAGAAGGAAGGACGAATGTTGTGCAACACAAGATCAATACTGGAGATGCGCAACCGATAAGACAACACCCAGGCGGCTTCCTTTGGCAAAACGTAAGGAAGCTGAGCAAATTATCACCGATATGGAAGAACAGGGAGTGATTGAACCTCGAATAGTCCATGGGCATCCCCGGTAGTGCTTGTCAAGAAAAGGACGGGTCGACAAGGTTTTGTGTAGACTACCGGCGGCTTAACAATGTGACAAAGAAAGACAGCTATCCTTTGCCCAGAATTGATGACACCTTAGATACTCTATCCGGATCTAAATGGTTTTCGACCTTGGACTTGAAAAGCGGATACTGGCAGGTAGGCTTGGAGCCAAACGATAAAGAAAAGACTGCGTTTACAATTGGAACTGGATTATGGCAGTTCAAGGTAATGCCATTTGGATTATGCAATGTCCTGCTACTTTTGAACGACTGATGGAGTCGATACTGCGTGGACTGTCCTGGAAAACATGTCTGGTGTACCTAGACGACGTGATAGTGTTAGGCCGGTCTTTGAAGAACACCTTAAAACTTAGAGGAGATATTCCAAAGATTACGCGGGCAAACCTTACATTGAGCCCCAAGAAGTGTCACCTATTTGGAAAAGAGGTGAAATACCTAGGACATGTCGTTTCAGAGACCGGAATAAGAGCTGACCCTGACAAAATAAAAACGGTACAAGAGTGGCCTACACCAGCAGATATACACCAACTACGCAGTTTTCTAGGATTGTGCACATATTACCGACGTTTTATACTTGGGTTTGCGAACATTGCCAAACCGTTAACAAAATTAACCGAAGATGGACAAGAATATGATTGGAATGACGACTGCCACAGTGCATTTGAACAACTGAAATGGCTACTAGTTACAGCACCAATTTTGAGTTATCCACGGGTGGACTGAAAATTTGTGTTGAATACCAATGCCAGTAACACAGCTATAGGAGGCGTTCTTTCTCAAGTGCAGGACGGACAAGAAAAAGTTATTGGGTATTTCAGCAAGGTCTGGTCGCGGCCAGAAAGGAACTATTGTGTGACAAGAAGGAGCTGTTGGCCGTCGTCAAATCCGTAGAGCACTTTTATAAGTACTTATACGGCCGTAAATTCCTGTTGAGAACAGACCATGCTGCACTGAAATGGTTACTGCAGTTTCGAAATCCTGAAGGGCAAGTTGCAAGGTGGATAGAGCGGCTGCAGGAATATGACTTTGATACAGAACATCGTGTAGGAACTAGCCATCGGAATGCAGACGCTCTATCAAGGAGACCTTGTCCGATGGACTGCAATCATTGCTCCAAGATGGAAGAAAATAAGTGTCATCCATAGAATGACGGTAACCGATGATACTTGCAACTCGAAAGAATACGAGAAGACCAGGAGAATGACGCCGAATTGGGACGTATTATTGAGTGGAAAATAGAGGACAACGACCAGCTTGGGAAGAAATTAGTATTTTAAGTAGGAGCCTGAAGGCATACTGGGCACAGTGGGACTCCTTGATGATGGAAAATAGAATCTTGAAACGACGCCTGGAATTTGAAGATGGCACTGAGAGACTTCAAGTGATAGTGCCGAGAAGCAGAGTGCCGGAAGTGTTGCAGCACTTGCACGATGGTATTTCCGGAGGGCACTTTGGCGTGAAAAGAACTCTCGAGAGAGTGAGAAAGATTCTATTGGCTGAACTGCAAAGATGATGTGAAGGAGTGGTGCCGGAAATGTGAATTGTGTGCCTCTGCAAATGGCCCGGTCTCAAAACGGAAAGCCCCAATGAGACAGTATAACGTGGGAATCCTTTTGAGAGGGTAGCCATTGATATAGCTGGTCCGTTTCCTGAATCAGAGAAAGGAATAAATACATCTTGGTTGCAATGGATTATTTTACCAAATGGCCGGAGGCATATGCTATACCTAACCAAGAAGCCGAGACGGTTGCAGATGTACTAGTCAGGAGTTGTTTTGTCGTTTTGGAGTTCCGTTGGAATTACACTCCGATCAAGGTCGAAACTTCGAATCAGTATTGTTTCAAAATGTCTGCAAGCATCTTGGAATCAGGAAGACTAGAACCACGCCACTTCATCCCCAATCGGATGGAATGGTTGAAAGAATGAACAGGACGTTAGGAAGTACCTGGCCAAAGTTGTCTCTGAACATCAACGAGACTGGGACCAATATCTGCATTTGTTCCTACTGGCGTACCGATCTTCGGTACATGACAGCACAGGATACTCGCCCGCTTGCGTAATGCTAGGACGTGAATTGCGGCTACCATGTGATCTTCAGTTTGGATTTAAACCTGGAGAAGAGATCGCAGGTGAAGATTACGTTAGTAAGCTTCGTGAAAGATCAAATAGTATTCACGAAAACGTCCGAAAGAATATACAGGCAGCAAGCGATCGAATGAAATCACAATATGACACGAGAGCACAAGAAGGTGGTTATCAACCTGGAGATTTAGTGTGGTTGTACAATCCACAAAGAAAACGTGGATTGTCGCCAAAACTACAAAGACAATGGGAAGGGCCGTACGAAGTGTTAAAAGGATTAATGATGTAGTGTACCGGATCAGAAGATCCCTCGTGGTAAACCGAAAGTGGTACACTTTGACCGTTTAACATCCTACGCTGGCAACAACCAGGAAGACTCGAATAATGATAATGGTGTTCGGCAAGTTATTAATCATGAGCCAAATGTAGATTTTGAGAGCTTTATGGCGGCATATGGTGGTTCCGCTAAAGCGAGATTTGGCGTTGTTGTTGAAAACAGCAAGATCTGTTTAGAGCACCAGAAGAGTATTCCTTGCACATTGCGTAGCTCAAGATTTGGCAATGTCAAGGGAATAGCTGTTGTTTTCAAGAAAAAGTTTGGATGTGTGGATGAATTAGTACAACAGCAGCCAACTGTAGGAAAATCTTTGGTCCTTCAAGATAAAAATCGTTATGTTTACTATCTGGTCACCAAAATTCTTCATGGCAGAGACCTAGTTATGGACATCTATGGGAGGCTTTGCTAAATCTTAAGGCGCAGATGATGGAAAATGGAGTAACGAGACTAGCGGTGCCCAAGCTGGGCTGTGGACTGGATCGCTTAGACTGGAGGATAGTCCGAAATATGCTAGAAGTAGTTTTCCAGGAACCAACGTCCAGGTTCTTGTTTGTTGTTATCAACCGGTTGCCTACCAAGACCAGGAAAAGAGTGTTGACTGTTACTTCCAACGACGCGGTGGATGCACCAGAGGAGATAGCTGCCGATACCGTCACCAGTCATCGAATTGGCGTCAAGATGGATTTACAGTTACGAGACGTAACGGTTTTAAAGAGGGGCAGTGTTGCGATCCACTATTAGGCAACCCGTCAAACATACAAACGCCCGGGGCACAGCGTATTCTTCAGCATTCGAGAATCCTTCTACAAAGTTCTAGATAATGAGTCATATCTTAATGCAGGGTATATATAAGGCCGCTTATGAATGTAAGAGTTAGTCTATTCTTGAATGTCTAATATAAATTATATCGTTGTAAAGTAAACGTAGTTGAGTTTTTAAAATATATACATAAATGATATGCTGTGTCTAATGTGCATGCAGCTTGCAGTATACATAAATAAATAGAAGTGTATAAACAAATAGTTGTGTTAGTGTGGTTATTGGACCTAGGGTAAAGAAGTTAGTTTAAGAAGATATTAGTGCTTGTAAATTCATTAGTGTAATAGTGCTTCATTGTTAAGTGGACTGAAAACATCTATAAATAAGGCATATACTGTTAATTAGACTTGTGAACAGTGAGTAATAAAGACCATTATTATTACTTGTTTTAAATTAAAGAAACGCGGTAGTAGTAGCGCTTTACAATACTTTAATAAAACCATTAACCTGATTCTCAGTTGTATTAGGAGAACTGGTCAGAACTGCCTCTATATAAAGAATTATATTTAAAGCAACTTTTACCAATTTAAATAATACGTACGAATAACAACTTTCTTCAACTATAGCCCTGCAAATGGTTTCTTCTGCTTGCGTGTGCCCAAAAAGCTATATTGAGAAGCCAGTTCGTTTGACATAAGATTTTTTAAAATAGTGTTACTTTTTGAAGTCAGGTCTCTACCACCGGAAGTCGCAAAATAGGATGCCTAAAAATAAATACGTCTGCATATTTTATCGTTTACATACAAGTTATAATTACCACAGCAGATAAATTGCCTATATCATTTAGATATTCTTCTATTAAATAAAGATCGGTAGCACTAGTAACAGGTAATGTAACTGGAAAGTCAACTGGGAGACTGAGAGGCAAGTCTGTACAAGAAGTTTGTCTAACCTTTAATAATTTTATAATTTCTGTATTTTGGTGCTTAACATGTATCAATGTGGACAGGAGTTTA
Organism: Platerodrilus igneus; assembly: GCA_036346225.1. NCBI lineage: Eukaryota > Metazoa > Arthropoda > Insecta > Coleoptera > Lycidae > Platerodrilus > Platerodrilus igneus. Next base: position 166,707 of record JARFIW010001219.1, read on the forward strand.
TCAGCAATATCTAAAATAAAATACAATAAAGCAGTGTGTCATAGAATTTATAATAATTACCATTATCAATCTGCTTTGGAATATTTAACGATGTAGATACACTCGACGTAGGTGTATTACATCGAGATACAGAAGGAGACACACGTTGAGCGAGACTAATACCAGATGAATTAACCAAGCTTGCAGCTTGATTTGTTTGTAGAATGTTTTCCTTATCATAAGCCTGATTTAAGAAGGGCAGTGACTGAATCATCGGTGTCGGCAACAATTCTAAATAAAATTGATGAAATAAAATCTAAATTAAACGTGGATATTCTTACCACAAAAATTATTATCAATTTCTTGTGTTGCACTTGCATTACTTAAAAGTGTAGTAATTCCCTTTACTTTAGGCGGTAATACAAGATGAGTTGAGAGAACTTCTTCGTGACTTCACTGAGAAAAATGGTTTAAATAAACTGTATATCTAAGTTGAATTTAATAACCATTAATATATATTTTATTACCTGCAAACTTCTTAAGTGTTAATGCCAAATAAACGCAGTTTCTTGGAATAAGTTTCTTATAGCAATTACTCGCTTAGTAAAGGGTAATATGCATTTATTACCCATTAATACACTGAAATTATTAAATACTTCCAATACACAAGGATATTAGGCATAATTAAACAAGGTTAGTAGAATATATGTCTGTGTTCTTACTCCAAATGCATGGTATATCATCACAAATAAATTTATTATTTACTTTGATATGCATGGAGAATCGTTAGTCTTCGGGACTCGGAAATGATATGAGTTCCACTTCCCTGCAATAGCACAATATGCGCGCCACAAAATGTCACACGGCAATGCTAAAAGCGTATAATGACCCTCGTACGTTTTGGTTTGGTTCACGGTGCATTTCCTTCAATTCTTGTATGTTAAATAAAGCTTTTATTATATGCATTTATGTTTAATTTACCAATATAAATTATTGAATTCGCGTACACATCGTTACTAAAGCAATGGGGGTTCCAGCCCTATATTGAAAACTTTTCAAGTAAGTATAATACAAGTTATGTTTACCCCTGAATAAGTTTGAACAATGGCTGCCTACTGCTTAAATAGTATTTGCATGCTTTATTGCTCTTTATTTTATTTTTTTTTAGAGCAAGGGATTGATGATGAAAGTTTTGAGCTCTTGGATTCAGAAACAATTCAGCTTTTATTTGCTCTCAGCGGACCTAGACTTATTTTTAAAAAGAAATATACAGAATATTTGAATAATTCCAAGCATCAGCTTTCAGCTAATGTATTCTACCATATTAGATAGCTTTTCATGCATGCACATTATAATTTTTCATTTTAGAACTTTGAAACAGCGTCTGATTCTGATACCTTGGGAAGCAATTTCCATTCGATGATACTTGCATGATTATAGAACCAGATGATGAACTAAGAAAAGCGTTTAAGGTTCAAGTATTACCCTTAGGAACTGATACTTTATCAGCAACACAAAACTTTACTGACTATAGAAATATCTCAGACAAGGTTTAATTTTTATTTAATAGTATTTTTTTATATTCAATCTTTAATTAGAACCTTGAAGAGCTGTTCAATAAAACTGCCGAAGGGCAGGTGATTTTGGCCAACCGAAAAAAACTAAATAGCTGCTTAAGGAGTAAAATTGCTAAGATTGTTGTTGGATCGCTTGTAAATGGAAGCACGCTTTGCCAGTCTAAATTGGAGTAATTACCTATAATTCTTTTGAGAAACTTTTTATTGACATAATTTCATTTTTAGAATAAAATCCAGTCAATTCGCTAAAGCTGCAAAGGAAATTGCTGCATTTTTTCCTGGGGAAAGTGCAGAAACATATTATATACCATTCAGTTCGCCAAAACACGGACTTCGGCGACAACCTGCTCGGGGTAAATTGTGGTCGCGCTATATAAACTTGAAAGCTGCGTTACGATTAGCAAATGCAAATAGAGACGATAGTAGCAGCCCCCAAGAATCATCACAGATTTCAATTCCGATTGAGGCAGATGACAATAAAATAAATTTCTTGAAAATTGCACTCGAACCATATGAAAAAATTTTACTCGCTTGGGAGGAAACATTTGTATTGAGGAAGAATAATTACAAACATTACGAATTGGAAGAACTTTATAATGAATTCCTTGCTTAAATTATACTATGGAATAGAATTGGTAAGCTAATGATTTTAACTAACCATAAAAGACATTTGAATATGTGCATAGGGACGAATCGATACCGTGTTGGTATGATACGTTTACTGGTAGTGGTATCAAAAGAAAGTATTGATATATACTCTTATTGAATGAAAAGTATTGATACCTACTTGTATCGTTAAATTTTGAATGTAGAAAAAAGGTTTATGCACACAATGACCTTTTTCAAGCACGTTTCAAAATATATTTATGAAATTAAATGCATTACATTAATTTCACTTTATTAGGTTGCATTAACAATAATTAAAATTGTTATACTTAATTGTTTGTGAAGCGTGCATGAAAGTATGAATGTGGAATATAATCAGGATGGGTTTTCATGTGTTTGTGCAGGTTAGACGTATATTGCCACAGTATCACACGGGTTTAAAACATTTCTTGCATCTAGCATTTATGTTATCTTGATTATCGAAATATAACCATACATTAGACTTTGGCGGACCCTTTTGTAAGTAAGGTGAATGGTGCATAATTATTTTTTTCACACCAAAATTGTTAGGCATGATCCCATGCGCCAACCCCATGCACAAATGAGTACCGATACAAGTACTTTTACCGACACCTACTCAGTACTCGGTCATAAAGTATTGATAAAAAGTACTTGGTATCGAAGGAAAAGTATCGAGTATATACTCGTATTTACTCATATCGATTCGTCTTTATATGGCATAGGTAGGTTTGTTTGGTTCATAAATTGAGTTAAGGGGCAATAAGGTTTAATTCTGGAATATGACATTTTAACAGAACAATATTTCTGTTTACATTATGTTTATTCTTTTAGGTAGAATCTGATTTTAATAAAGAAAATGAAGATAAAATCGATATCATTTATAAGGAGTGGCCTAACATTGCTCAACCATAATTTTAGAAGGACGAGAAAGAAACTTAATTATGAAAGATGATGGCATGAAGGGTAAAATAAGTGATAGTTCTTATGTAAATATTTTAACGTATATTATTTTAAGATATTTCTTCCAAGGCGCTATTATTGCTACCATTTTATTCTCACCCGTTACAGTTAAAAATTCTAAAAAGCATGGAATTTGGAGACCGTCAAGATCAGAAGTACAGGAAAGCTTTATTTTGAAGGTTAAGGTAATATTTAAATTTTATGTGATTGAATTGACTATATTAAATGGCAAGTACAGATTTTGAAAACAAATGCATCAGGAAGTTGTTTGGTTGGGTTAGGGTACATTTAATAAACAGCATAAATTGAATTAATTTTATAGTCATACCCATCTTTAAATATTTCCTTTTCATTGTAAACTTTTGATGCTAATATAATACTAGTCCAGAAACTTTCTCGGTACTGCATGACGTCGCTTTATGGGCATTGTATCTACCTGTTAAGGTGTCACACTATTTCATATCTTGCCATCTAATTTAGTTTTTGACGCATGTATTTTCCGATACACTCTGTATGCACTCTTATGTTGATATTCTTGCAGTATGAACAACTTCAGATCTAGGGTTGTGTGTATTAAACAAAATGTCGAAAACTAAGTGTTTAAAACAAAAGTGTTGTTTAAAACGTTTTGTTGTTTTTGTTTTAAACATGATACAAAAGCAATGGGTTTATAGCTATTTATGTAACAAGATTATTATGTCATTTATAATTATCGAGGACGTTGCTAGGTGACGAAGCGAGAGCCGAGTCACCTGCCAATGTCCAAGATGGGTTTAAATTGCTAATAATCGAGTTGCATTCATTGCTTTGTCGTATCATTGACAACTTTCAAACTTCAAAATTGTTAAACTCTTAACGTTTATATTGAAAACTGTCGAGATTTTGAAGTATATATGTTAATTTAGTCGTTTTTTTTAAATTGTTGATCAAAGGTAGTATATCGCTTTGTAACTAAACGTATTATGAAGTCGTAACTATCGCATTATGGCGTAACTAACGTATTATGAGATTCTCAATTATCAATAAAAATTCAACCAAATGAACGTATAATAGTCAATGATACGATAAAAACATAGTGTCATTTTTTCATAAAATTTTCTCTGAGCGTAGAACAGTTTACTATTACTAGGGTATGGGGGTTTTCTATTTGTGAATTGTCATAATATTTGTGCTGCCTACAACCAGCAGCTATACCATATGCATGAAATTAAAGCCAACACCATCATTCTATAATTTTAATTGACAGGTGACAAGATTATAAAATTAGATTTAGATAAAGTATTAGAACTTATTTGTAAGATGTGTTTATTGTTTGTAGGATTTTGCTGAAATAACTGGTGTACTTGAAAGAAGGAAGTAGAAACTACAGTCGTATGATTTGCCTCTGCAACCATTTGGAGCCATTGTAGGGGACGAAAATGCTGATGTGAAAGCATTTTACATTTTTATTAATGACGTTACTTACAAATGTGATAGTGCTATACGTTGTTTAGAACTTTTTATAAGGTATTTCATGCTCTTAACTTAGAGTACCCTGGAATCAAAGCACGTGTGGTACCTTATTCAAGAACTTGTTTTAAAACGAATGTTACTAGTAAAGTAGGAAGCACCGCATGTGTTATTTCCGACATAAATTTTCATTTGAGTAAACTAGCTTAAGTAATTTTATTTTATGTTTACTGCAATACGAATTTTTGTTTCATAAAAGTTATACTTTTACAACTAACAATTTTCAATACTTATTTGTTCTAATTATATTTTGGCTCTAATATTGCTTTAAATGTAAAATGCCTTCCTGTAGTGTTTGTAAAATCTATTTTCGAATACCAAGTCCCTGATTATCCACTTGAGGTTAATTCATGGATTTATAGACAATAGTAAATTTAGTTGTAATGAAATTCGGTGTTTTAGAGATTTTAATTCTATCAATTCCTTTAAGAGTCATTTAAATAAAAAACATTCTAATAGTTCCACTCAAACAGCACAGTTGGTAGTAAAGAAAATTGATACTGAAGACAACTTTTCCAATGTAGTTTTTTTGAATTGGAAAATAGTGAAAATGGAGCATCCTCGGATGTTCTAGTCTAATTGATGAAATTACTGATACACGCAATAACATTATTGATAATTTTGATAATTTTTAGAATTTAAAAATAAGATACAGAATAATGCACTGTTGTTCATTACTAGTTTGTATGCAGATGGTTCATTGACCAGAAAACATGTACAATTTATAATTGAAAACATGGATGATTTGCTAAAAAGACAGCTGAATATTTTTTCTTTGTTAATGTCTAAATTTATTACTAAATACAAAATTAACCAAGAGGATTCAGATCATTTAAATAATTCTTTTTATGAAATTCAGCATGTATTTCAACAATTTAATACTGAATATAGGAGATTTACCTATTTGGAAAAACTAGAACTTTATATTCCCCCTGTTGAATATGTTGTGGGGCAAAGATATGATAATGTTAGAGATAATGTAGCTTTGCCTCAAACGTATAAGGCACAGCACATATCAATTAGTAAGGTTTTAATAGCTTTTTTATGTCTGCCAAATGTATTGTCTGAAATTTTAAAATACTCTGAGCAATTAAATGAGGAAAAGCACATAACAAATATAGCTCAAACTGAATTTTGGAGAAATAAAATAAAACATTTGAGTAAAAAGCAATAGTTCTACCATTATTTGTTTACTTTGATGAATATGAATGTGGTAATCCTTTAGGGTCCCATGCAGGCATCCATAAATTAGAGCCGTTTATTTTTCACTGCCATGTATACCAGATAAGTACAGGTTGCAGTTACAAAATATATTTCTAACAATTTTGTTCCATAGTGTTGATTTAAAGGATTTTGGTGCAAAGGTGGTTTTTTCAAAATTGATTGAAGACTGCAATGATTTAGAGACCAATGGTGTAACGATTACCATTGCAGATACATCTTATAAAATATTTTTTTGTCTTGCATTGTTTCTAGGAGATAATCTTGGATTAAATACTATGTTGGGATTTGTTCAAAGCTTCCGTGCTAATCCTTATTGTAGATTTTGTAATTGTAGTCGGATTGAAATGGAAAAACAGGTTGTTCAAAATAACGCAACTATACATAACTTTGAAAACTATGAGGCTGACGTAAAATTACATGATGTTGGTCAAACCGGAATAAAGGAGAAATGTGTTTTTTAATCAGATTAATTCTTTTCATGTGACTGAGAATTTTGCTGTTGATATATCACATGATATTTTTGAGGGGAGTGGCCGTATATGATATAGTTGAAATATTATATCAATTCATTGTAGTTGATGTTATTTTCAATCAATAATCTTAATGTTAAAATTAAATACTTCAATTATGGAAAAGAAACCAAGCCACCAATAATTGACTTGGATAATATTAAAAGAAAGAAATTGAAGATGTCCTGTGCAGAAATGAAATGTTTCATTTTATATGCTGGGGTATTGTTAGGTTCAATTGTTCCCAATGGAAATAAATTATGGGAACTTTACATTTTGCTTCGAAAGATTTTAGATATTGTACTTTCCGATGTGGTGACAATTTATACTTGCAATTCACTACAAGATTTGGTTGAAAAGCATCACAATTTATATAAAACTTTGTTTAATTTGCCATTACGACCAAAGTATCATAATTTAGTACATTATCCCGCTATAATGAGAAAAGTTGGTCCATTAAAACACTTATCCAGTTTAAGGTACGAATCAAAACACAGAGAATCAAAATTAAGTGCTAACGTTATTTCATCACGAGTAAATATTACCCACAGTTTAGGTATTAAACATCAATTAAAACTTGCATTTCGACTGGCTGCAGAGAAAGGTTTAATAATATTGTGCATGAGAAACACGACTGTGTTTTAATTCGTTCTGTTTTGCCAGATTTCGACAATATTTGCTCCATTTCAAATGGATCTTTTGAAAACTTTGACTGTTACGCAGTATTTTGTAAAACAATTGAGATAAACAACTATCGCTATAGAATTGGTGATATTATTCACGTTGAAAAACATAAATTACCAGTTTTTGGTGCAATTATTAACATAATCATAAATGATCAGGAAGAAGTTTGTTTTGTTTATGAAGAATATCAAACATTATTGTTTAACGAACATTTGTATGCGTTTGAAGTTAGCTCTAGTTACAAATGTAAGAAATGCATTCTGGCATGTGACGTGTTTTTTGCTCAAAATCTTATTATTTCAGCTGTATTGGATAAGAACTATATTGCAATGTTTTATTAATTAATTAAAATATACCACACCCATTAAAGGACCATATGCTTGTTTGTGCACTAAAGGCATTTTTACAGAAGCAGTTTATATTTAACATTTCTATGTATAATAAACGATTAATTGCATTCGCAGGTTTAGTTACTTCTGTACTCGCAATCGTACGGTTTAATTTTTACTTTTATTTACACTTATATGTAAGTTCTGGTATCATGTACATAATTTTGTTTTCTTCTTTTGTACTCATTAACTTATAATTTTGATTTATTTGATGTCAATTTTGTCTGATTTTATGTAGATGCTTATTAGCTATTTTTTTTATTGTATACATCAGTTTATTATTAGGGAGTGGTATAGACCAAACCATATAATGTGTGTGAAATACATTCTATATGCTTGTATCAGTATACAAGAAATTAATGTAAAAGGAAAAATTGTCATAATTATATGGTTTGGTAGGTACATACTCTCATCTTGTATGAATTACAATTATGTTTACAGTTTTATGTACCTATACATAATTGAATAAAAATTAATTGAATTAACAAAGTTTACCTTTTTTTATAATCTGTAATAAATTATTTACTAATCCCAAATATACCCTATACCTGCCACATATGACTAATGTATTAAGGAGTATTATACAGTATATTACCCACAAATAAGAGTTATAGTTAGCATAGCATTATTATATACTGTAGTTACTAACCAGTGAACTATCCTGAATAAACTGTGTATTTGGTATAAATAAAATAGTAATTTCATTACAAATATACTCATATTTGTAATAATGAATAGGTTCATTCAGGAGTAATATATTATATATTAGTGTTTGCTAAAGTGGGTGTATGCGTAAATGGATGGTGTATTTGGTATGAATAAATAGTTATTGTATTCAAATATGTCAGGTATTTGTAATAATGAAAAAATATATTGAGGACAGGATACAATGTATTGCCTACTAATACTTTGAATAACTATCTGTAATACATCATTTGAGTAGTAACTGCTACCTGCTTACCTATCATAAATAAAATGTATAATTCTGATCTATGAGCTACTGTATTTGTAGCTAATAGTTGATTAATATCTGTAATTAACCACTGTCTATTTAGCAGCAGTACTTAATTTTATTAGGATATTGAGTAATTGCCATAAATAGTCTTGTGTTAGAAAACTGGGTTTATTAAACCTTAATAAACTGTGTCGCTGTCCCATATTTAGCTAAACTTTTTATTTGCAAGCTATAAATTTATATTTACCAGCAATAAACATTTTTCTCAGTGTACTATCTAGAATTCGTCTAGGTGGTTTAACTTTACGCTTCTTCAAAGGATTATCTGTTTCGGTTTGAACATCAGATTCAGATTTAGCCCGTTTAAGCTTCTGCCATGCCTTAGAATAATTATCTACAAGAAATAAACACATTGTGACGTTATTATCGGGGCAGCCACGTTGGTTCGTCAAATTTATGCTACGTTGGCTCGTGGCCGTACGTAACACAAAGAAAAAACAAAGAAAGGATCGGGCTCTATCGGAGAGTAGGCGGGGTTGTAGAAAGCAGACCAACATATAAGGTACGCGGCAGTAAGGAATTAGTAACAGTACCTGCAAAAATTAGAATAGTAAACCTGAAAAAAAAACAAATGAGTCCTGCAAACCTGAAACAAAGAAAAAGCATAGCATACGGATCAAGTATAAATTGTTCAGTACTTTGTAGAATAAAAAAAAACTGTTGGGATAATCTATATAATATAACAACGTTAAAAGCAATATAACAAATCTTTAGTACAAAGTGAGGTAATATTGGGGAGTAGCAGAAACGTTTCCTCACACATCAATTAAACATAAAGCAAATAAAATTTTAACAAAATATAAATAGGTAAACACAATTAATATGAGTAGTCCAGAGTATTGATTTTTCTCTTTTTTTTTTAAATTTAAAATAGCATGCAAGTCTATGGTAAAAGGTATCAGAACGCCAAAGGTATAACAAAGCAACGGACAGGTATTTAAAGTAAAAACAAGTCGGAAATAGTTCAACTTACAAACAGTCCTTCAGCAACGCTTCCTCGCAATTGAATGTGGGATTCCCGATGTCCTGCACTAACGAAGCACTGCACCCTTGACTGTGAGGGTGTGGATGGAATTTCTCACACTTTACACTAATCACGCCTACGTATTTCACTGGTGTTAGCAGCAGACATTATCATGCTGGTGGAACTACGTAACATCGATAAATCTCTTGTTAATTCTATTTCCTGAGACAATAATTTTGAAAGATTTTGTAACACAAATTGTAAAGAAAAATAGTAATAAAATTTAGAGTCACGGGCTTTCAAGGCACGACGCAATGCATTAAACTAACAGTAACGTGAAGCGTTTTATTTGCTACCTATGGTAACAAAGGAAAAGCTAATGCTTTTGCATAACCAAATTCGCGCAAACAAAGATCTATTTTAGATTCGTTGGGGTTAGAAAATTCAGGAACTACAGTACCAACTGTCTTTACAAGTGAATGAGATACCTGTTCATAAGAAGCAACCTCTTTTTTTTTCTCTACTAACCCTGCTACAACTGTATCACCATTTTTAGAAACACACAAGTTTTAAAACTGTGTTTGAATAAACCAAAGTATGCACTACTCTGATAAGATAAAGGAGGCCACGAAAACTAGATCGTACACAGTTCAAATATAGCAAGACAACTCCACAAAAAACCACACAATTAGTAAAGCGACGGTATCACTAAGTCAATCTTCCGTAAAAACAACCACGTGCGGTCGGGTTTTCCAAGTTTTACGACTTTTATTTCTAACAGAAAAGCAACAAAAACAATTTGTCGTGCAACGCGTAATCACTACGTCAATGTTCCGTAAACCTTTTATTTTACAAGAAAAACAACTAAAACACAATCAGCAAAGCAACGCGTATCACTCAAAGTACTTGATATACCGGAACCAAGAACAAAAACCGACTCCGCATCTGTTCATAACAACTCGTGGTTATTACCGCCGCACTTCTTGTCAATCCAACACGTTACATACAAAAGCATACCTCATTCAAAGGTAATCAGAACTACACTTCTTATCTGTTTATATTTAGACTCGTATATCCACATAAGGAACAACATTTATATGAATAGAAATTTATCATTAATTCCAAGCGGTTTGTAATTTTCACTAAGTTGGAAAACAATTTACGAATAATTCTATTTAAAATTCATTCATTGCAATGTATTTATTAATGAAAACCAATCTTCAATTAAACCATCTTTTAAAAGTAATACCCGCGAGTTAAATTGCATACAATATAGAACTAGTAGTTGCAGAAATGTAATTACGAATTGGGAAAAAGGCGTAACAAGGTTAAGCTGTAAAAATGCCCGTTACAACATGATATCTGACAATATTTACAAGACCTTCTTCAAAATAAATTCTACAAATTGGATACACTTCCCAAGTCTTATTATCGTCTGGATTTGGTGCTTCACCACGTTTTACCGCTCTGTCAAATCGGTTTTTTTGTTTGTAGGAAGGCCACCATGCTTGTTGCTTTCGAGGGGTAAGCCAAGTTGAATGAATTAAAGCTAATTCTCCTCCACCAACACCATCTTCCATAAACTCCACTCCGATATATGCCATGTTTACAAATTAAATATTTTTCTACTTAAATATACACAGTCCGTTTTACTACAATACCACAACAGCAGCCATTATATACAAGTATCACCTGCCAACGTCTACGCTATTTATTTGGAAGATGTACAATAGTGACAATGACCACAAATTATACTCTTAGAGCACGGCGCATATATTGAAGAGTGAAAAATACGGACGTATTTTTGTTATGTTAGACAGAAACAAATTGCAAGTGAACTCTACGACGGCGAGGTATATCAAGTTCAACGTCCATCTGATATACTTAGTTGAAACTTGCGAATATATAAAATATAAAAATAATGAAAAACTGTCAGCTTCGCCAACGGCCTAGGACAATACTTATAATAATACAATGTAATAATTTTTTAAGACACGATAGTTTTTATTAAATACATTACAACGAGGATGTTTTAATACGACCAATTTATTTTGACGTCGCATCGACGTCAGCGCACGTGGCCTATACACCTCTAAAAAGATGGTAACAATATGACGTCATTTTCACGTAACAATTTCGACGCTTGGAGACCGTCGACGTGTACCACCAAATATTCACGTGAAATTGACGAGATATGACGTCAGCCTGCTACTTGGGTCGTCGAACACCATTCTCATTTGAGCCTTCCTGAATGTTGCCAGCGTAGGATGTTAAACGGTCAAAGTGTATCGCTTTCGGTTTACCACAGGGAGATTTTCTGATCCGGTACACTACATCATTAATTATTGTTAACACTCGTAGGGGTTTTCCCATTGTCTTTGTAATTTTGGCGACAACCCACGTTTTCTTTGTGGTTTATACAACCACACTAAATCTCCAGGTTGATAACCACCTTCTTGAGCTTTCGTGTCATATTGTGATTTCATTCGATGGCTTGCTGCCCGGATATTCTTTCGGACATATTTGTTAATGCTATTTGTTCTTTCACGAAGCTCACTAACGTAATCTTCACCTGCGATCTCTTCTCCAGGTTTAAATCCAAACTGAAGATCACATGGTAGCCGCAATTCACGCTCTAACATCACGCAAGCGGGAGTATCCTGTACTATCATGTACCAAAAATCGGTATGCCAGTAGGAACAAATGTAAATATTGATCCCAGTCTCGTTGATGTTCAGAGACAACTTTGGCTAGGTGCTTTCCTAACGTCCTGTTCTTCTTTTATTCATTCCATCCGATTGAGGATAAAGTGGCGTGGTTCTAGTCTTCCTGATTCCAAGATGCTTGCAGATGTTTTGAAACAACGCTGCTTCAAAGTTCCAACCTTGATCGGCGTGTAATTCCAACGGAACTCCAAAGCGACAAAACAACTCCCTCACTAGTACATCTGCAACCGTCTCGGCTTCTTGGTTAGGTATAGCATATGCCTCCGGCCATTTGGTAAAATAATCCATCGCAACCAAGATGTATTTATTCCCTTTTTCTGATTCAGGAAACGGACTAGTTATATCAATGGCTACCCTCTCAAAGGATTCCCCACGTTATACTGTCTCATTGGGGCTTTTCGTTTTGTGATTGGGCTATTTGCAGAGGCACACAACTCACATTTCCGGCACCACTCCATCACATCTTCTTTGCAGTTTACCCAATAGAATCTTTCTCTCACTCTTTTGAGACTTCTTTTCACGCCAAAGTGCCCTACGGAAATACCATCGTGCAAGTGCTGCAACACTTCCGGCACTCTGCTTCTCGGCACTATCACTTGATGTCTCTCAGTGCCATCTTCACATTCTAGGCGTCATTTCAAGAATCTATTCTCAATCATCAAGGAGTCCCACTATGCCCAGTATGCCTTCAGGCTCCTACTTAAAATACTAATTTCTTCCCAAGCTGGTCGTTGTCCTCTATTTTTCCACTCAATAATACGTCCCAATTCGGCGTCATTCTTCTTCTCGTATTTTTTCGGGTTGTCAAGTATCATCGGTTACCGTCATTCTATGGATGACTCTTATTTTCTCTTCCATCTTGGAGCAATGATTGCAGTCTACCGGACAAGGTCTCCTTGACAAAGCGTCTGCATACTGATGGCTAGTTCCTACACGATGTTCTGTGTCAAAATCATATTCCTGCAGCGGCTCTATCCACCTTGCCACTTGCCCTTCAGGATTTCAAAACTGCAGTAACCAATTCAGTGCAGCATGGTCTGTTCTCAACAGGAATTTACGGCCGTATAAGTACTTATAAAGGTGCTCTACGGATTTGATGACGGCCAACAGCTTCCTTATTGTCACGCAATAGTTCCTTTCTGGCCGCGACAAGACCTTGCTGAAATACCCAATAACTTTTTCTTGTCCGTCCTGCACTTGAGAAAAAATGTTTCCTATAGCTTTGTTACTGGCATCGGTATACAACACAAATTTCCCCTCCATCCGTGGTTAACTCAAAATTGGTGCTGTAACTAGTAGCCGTTTCAGCTGTTCAAATGCACTGTGGCAGTCGTCATTCCAATCATATTCTTGTCCATCTTCGGTTAATTTCGTTAACGGTTTGGCAATGTTCGCAAACCCAAGTATAAAACGTCGGTAATATGTGCACAATCCTAGAAAACTGCGTAGTTGGTGTATATTTGCTGGTTTAGGTCACTCTTGTGCCGTTTTTATTTTGTCAGGGTCAGCTCTTATTCCGGTCTCCAAAAAGACATGTCCTAGGTATTTCACCTCTTTTCTAAATAGGTCACATTTCTTGGGGCTCAATGTAAGGTTTGCCCCGCGTAAACTTTGGAATATCTTCTCTAGGTTCTTAAGATGTTTTTCAAAAGACCGGCCTAACACTATCACGTCGTCTAGGTACACCAGACATGTTTTCCAGGATAGTCCACGAAGTATCGACTTGATCAATCGTTCAAAAGTAGCAGGGGCATTGCACAATCCAAATGGCATGACCTTGAACTGCCATAATGCAGTTCCATTTGTAAACCCAGTTTTTTCTTTATCGTTTGGCTCTAAGCTTACCTGCCAGTATCCGCTTTTCAAGTTCAAGGTCAAAAACCATTTAGATCCGGATAGAGCATCCAAGGTGTCATTAATTCTGGGTAAAGGAAAGCTTTCTTTCTTTGTCACATTGTTAAGTCGCCGGTAGTCTACACAAAGCTTTGTCGACCCGTCTTTTTTCTTGACAAGCACTACCGGGGAAGCTCATGGACTATTCGAGGGTTCAATCACTCCCCGTTCTTCCATATCGGCGATAATTTGTTCGGTTTCCTTACGTTTTGCCAAAAAAAGCCGCCTGGGGTGTTGCCTTGTCGGTTGCGCATCTCCAGTATTTATCTTGTGTTGCACAACATTCGTCCTTCCTTTCTCACTATCATCCAGTGCAAACACACCTCGATATCGTCCGACCAGTTCTTTTACCTTGCTCAGTTGGTCGCCATTTAATCCTTGACACGAGGGTATCAACATATCCAGCAATTTCTGTGAGCAACCGTTGGCTGGTTTATTTTTCGTGTCGTCCACACAACGTTTAATATGACATACTGGAATGCAACTTCCCACATTCATGCCATTCTTCAGGGTCACCGTATGGGGATTAATGTATAGCACCCTTACAGGGGGTCTATTCTCGAGTTCGTTCGATATATATCATCGGTGATATTTATCACCCAAAAGTATCGCATGCGAAACAGTTCTATGACGACTTGCTATTCGCGACAAGATGTGATATGATATTTTAAATATCGAATGAAATGAGGCATGTCGTAAATAGAATAATAATAAAAGCCAATAGCCAACCGGAACGAAATCACGTGGTTCAGGAAGCTACTAGATCGTATTTTGTCGGGTAAGATCGAAGTTTGGATGAACGTAATGTTTACTTGCATTAATTACGCCCCACTAACAGAGTTACTTATAAATAGACGACAATTATGCAACCGTAAATTTTCCTCTAATTTTACAAAAAAAAAGTTTGCAAAGAATGGGAAGAAATAGCAACGGAACTGAATGAAATTCCTGGAATTCAACTTTTTATTAAGCGGAACGTACCCACAAACATTTTTTCACTTAAATAAAAAATAGTATACGCTTATAGAATTGTCTTTTAGTCACTTTGGCAGCTGTTTCAGCTTCTTCAAACACCTCCAAAACAGCAAATAATGCTGCCTAATCAAAGTTTGCTATAATTGTTATTAATTATAATTATTTGTCAAACACCCACGAAATAGATTAAAACCAGTAGCAATTTTTTGGTTATGTGCATAGAGAAAAGTCTATGTCAGTCAATTTTAATATAGTAATCATGCGCAATACGTGCGTTTTCATGCGATAAAATATATCACTTGGTAGTACACCGTTCTTTGCAGTTCGTGCGATAAATATCTCTTGCGAAATTTGAAGAATACCAACTTCGACGTTTCGCGCGAAAATCGTAAAATATCGCATGCGATAAATATCACCGTCTTTCGAGAATACACCCCCTGGTATCATGCTTTGAAACTTCACCAGCGTTCTTCCAATCAGTAATCCCTCCTGACCCATTCCCGATTCAGTTGCTTCCATCATGCATACCTGTCCCTCCCGGATCGTACCATCCGGGCGTCCCATCACTATCATTTCCGCCTTCTCGGGTATTTTCATATTACAAATCATTCAAACTTGCATCGTCTGGTTACTCGTCCCTTGAAATGGAATCTCATCATCATCTATCCGAAGCACATTTTCTTTCATGTTTACATGAAACCCATATTCTCTCATGAGATCCATTCCCAAGATCACTTCTACTGTAATTTCAGCTACCAACACACGATGATTAAATAATTTGTCTCCAATTCTCAACGTTACGGCAGTCTCTCCGTGAGTCGAAATTTTCTCACCACTTGCCGTTCGAAGACATACCGATACAGGTAGCACTTTCCACGACCAACTAAATCTGGTCTCACAATAGTCCTTGTTGCTCCTGTATCCACGAGTAATCGGACAATCCTACCATTAATTCTACCATCGATATAAATGCTGTCCAGACTTCCATCGACGATGCAGCACGGATGATAATCTCCGGGGCACTACGCTGTGCTGTCGACGTTCGCCCCCTTACGTCGACTTGCTTTAGTTTTCCTGCTGCTCAACCGGTTGTTTTTTTGGTTGAGTACAGCGTTTCTGTATGTGACCAACTTCACTGCTGTTCCAGCATCGCATACCCCATCTCCGCGGTCGTTGTCTTTCAAGCCTTTCCGCTTTTTGCTTTTCAAATACACGGTTGATTATCTCTTCTTCGCTGTTCTGCGATTGCTCAGGTTCTTTTAATGCAGACCGAACTTTGTGACCCATCCTGTGTGACGTCTGCTTAGCTGCTTCAAATTCAAGCGCATGAACCAGTGCGTCATCTAACATTTTTGGCCGTGCTAATCTTAGCGCTTGCTGTATTTCACTGTCTTTAATGCCATCCACAAATGTTTGAACAGCCAGTTGTTCGAGGAAACTATCTGGTGCCGTTGGTATGCCAATCTAACTAATCTGGCGATGTCAGCTTCGAATTTTTGCAGGCTTTCACTTGTCTTTTGCGAGCGGTTCTTAACTTGTGCGTGGTAAACCTGTTGAAGGTGAGCGTCTCCATATCTCATCTCAAGCTTCGATGTTAAGAGGCCGTAATCATTCTGCTGGTGATCGGGAATCGTTTGTAAAATGTTAAGAGCTTCCCCCCGTAGGGCCACTATTAAAGAGATAGCCTTCTCTTTGTTGCACCAACCGTTGGCTATTGCAGCAGCTTCAAATTGTTTCAAATATGTAGGCCAAGGTGTTTTGCCATCGAATGTAGGTGGTTTTACTTTAAATTTAGACGGAATCGACTCGCTTCTTTCCATGGTTCTTATTTCTGGAATGTTCTCATTTACAACTTGGTTTGCTATTTCAAGTGGCCGCGTTGTTAGTGAAATCACTTGTCCTTTCAGCCTCATCACATCTTCTTTCATTTTTAACAATTTACTGTCCAACTTTTGCTGAACTGTTTTTACCTGTTCCGTGAAATCTGCTTTCAATGCAATGGAGCTTTCCATTAATCTTCGTTCTAACGTGGCTGTATTTTCACTTAACTTTTCTATTTTCTCAGCATTTTCATTTAATTTTTCTTTAAAGGTTGATTCCAGTTCAACTGACCTCACTACGTTTTCATTTAGTGTCACTTCCAGTTTAGCCGACCTCTCCTACATACCGGATTTAAAATCCTTGAAGAAATTCATTTAAGTTTTGGCCTCCATTTTACTTTGACTTCTTGTAACTGGCATATACAAACTACTTAAATGTCTGTAGACTTGTGTGTTTTTTCTGTTAAATTAATCACTATTGACCCCACATCTGACACCAGTGAAGCGGGCTACTACTACCGCGTTTCTCTAATTTAAAAACAAGTAATACCAATAGTCTTTATTACTCACTGTACACAAGTCTAATTAACAGTATATGCCTTATTTGTAGATGTTTTCCACTTAACAATGAAGCACTATTACACTAACAAATTTACAAGCACTAATATCTTCTTAAACTAACTTCTTTACCATAGGTCCATTAACAACACTAACACAACTATTTATCTATTTTATACTTTGTCTATTTATGTATACTACAAGCTGCATGTACATTAGACACAGCATATAACATTTATGTTTACTCTCGGACCTTCAAAAGCTCAACTACATTCACTATACACGATATAATTTATATACGACATTCTTATGGAGACTAACCCTTGCATTCATTAGCGGTCTTATATATATCTGGATTAAAAAGGATGACTCATCCTCCAGTCACTTCTAGAAGAAATCTGGAATCCTTGAGAATAAACAGTGCTTGCAGCGTTTTGTGTGTTTGATGGGTTGCCTACTAGTAGCTCGCTACAGTATATATATATATATATATATATATATATATATATATATATACTGTAGCGAGCTACTAGTAGGCAATATATATATATATATATGTGTGTGTGTGTGTGTGTGTGTGTGTGTGTGTGTGGGAGTGTCTCTAATACATCACAGGGGACGTCTCCTGAAATAATCTTAGAAGCAACATAGTAGCTTCCGTTGTCCATATTGATTTAGGTACTGTATTTGATTCTAGGCTTGGATTATTTTCAATACATACAACAATAATTCACACATAATAATCAGGTTTAAACTAAAAACACACCTATTTCCATAGTATTGCACTCCTCCGCCTTAACGGTTTCTTCGATAACTTCATTGACACGACTAATTTCCACTTCTTGTAACAATTTTATTTTCTGACAATATTTTCACAGATATCTAACTTATTTAATTTAATAATAACCAACTTAAGTATTATAATGCTACACATTTACGAAATAAATAGTACATATTGTCGAAAACAAAATTAGCTTTTAATTTGAAAGTGTAAAATTTTAAATTATGCGGTGACAAAAGATGCCTTTTGTTAGTGTCATCATAAGAGTTCCCTCTGTTAGATGATTGTAATATTAAGCTTGTTGTCAGGCGGCGACCTACGTCATCTTATCACTTCCAACACAGCTGTCGTTAGAAGAGGTCAATTGTTCCTTGAACTCAAGGATCATGACGTTGATTCAGTCCACGTGTTGGAAGCATATAAAAATTAAATTGTTTTCTTGAAATGGTATCGTCTCGGCGACGCGCATTTTTATGTCCACACTTGCTGGAATTAGCTCGCAATTGACGAGACGTTAATTTGTTTGAATGGCCTTTGGTTAACAGTAAGTAGTACTGAATTTATAGCCTTACTAAATCAATATTTTTAGTGCAATTTAGGATAATTTGTACATCTTAGTTTTGAAATTTAAGAAATATAGCTAATTTATTTGGACAAGAAATGAAAATTTATCAGTATCTAGTGAAGTTTAACCTTTGTACGAATGTCGAATTGGCGTGCTTCAATTATTTAATGTAGACGCCGTGATGTTGTGTTTGGATTTTCAGTATGCAGCTAATTTGGTTGTATGGAATTGGAGATTCCTGTATTCTAGTTGCTGGAACAAGCGAATTATAAATCATCAATTATAATTCCGGGTATGGCCCATATACCTAGCAGGTATTTTTCCATCGGATGAACATCTGGTATGTAGATTGCTTTCCTATACGTCAGCTGTAGCATTGGGTATAGCAGACAAATAATTTTTTGCTTGATCACGTGGTAAAGTTCAAGTTCATTAGGTGAATCACAAACAAGTTATTTTTCAAATTATGCAACAGGAACCTATAAAGTTTCACATTAAATCTTTTTATTAATACAATTAATATACGGTAGATGTCATTATGAAGATAGGAAAAGTTAAATTCTATATTTAAAGAAAATTAATTTGATTATTTGAAACATAATTTATTCAAATCTCAGAGAATTAAATTTTTACATTTTACATTTCACTAATTGCTAAGTGGAATATTTAATCATAGAATGTGAGGTTAAGTAGTGCTGCTAAAACCAACCGAAGTTGTAATTTAAAGTTAAACATTCAATAAAGAAACTAATACTCATGCATTTGAGAATAAATTTTTGCTAGACATTGCTAATAGAAAATTATCATGTTTTATCTGTGAGAAATACTGATACTATGAAGTACCTATGTAAATATCTTTCAATAATTTAATTTAATCAAACTTATTTAAAGAAGATGTCTTGTAAATAACTTACTAAATACTGAAGGAATAGATTTTTATTTGGTCAAGACTATGATTATTAATTGGAGTGAACGAGGGTTGATTCGAAATAATTATTAAATTTTGGATATAAATGCACAAACAGTGCTATCTTTGTTTTAATCTGTTCACAGGTGTAGCAGTGCATCTATAAAGGTCAATATCGAGCCATAAGGTAAGAAAACTTTAGGGATTGTGTTTCAGTAATATATTGTATAGCGGTAATTGAGTAAAGGTTTCCGGATTCGCCTTATACAAGGAACTTAAGTAAGGTCTTCTTCGTATACAAAAATTCGGTGGCGCCATATTCTTTACATTTTGGTCGCAGTCCAACCCCGACCCACAGCTCATGTTCTACTCAGAGCAAACAGCTCGACTAGCCGCTTAGCCTTTTGAGGTTTCCTCATCTACGAGCCATTTTCCACCGAAACTTGCCGTGGGCTCTTTACACTTACTGGAAATCCTCGTCAAACATCCTTGTGCCTTTCAGCTGATCACATAGGAGTAAAAACCTAATAAGAAAAATCCCTTAACTTAACCGAAAAGGCTATATTCTTTAATACTAGTAGCCGTTACACCAAATGTTTGTAATTGCCTTTCTTTTAGCGCGCTATTAAGGTATTGTAAAGTAAATTCATCATCTACAACAAAAACTATTGTTATTTAGCCCCCTAGTCTATATTTACATACCTTCTCTTAAAAGAGTACAAATTTCTGGCGTGTCATCAAGGTAAACGAGTTTATCTTGAATTATAAATTTAGCCGTGTCATTTGACATTGTAATATAACTTAGCCACAAAAATGTTTAGTTAAAATTCAGAAGCGCAGGACAATAATAAAAGCTACCAAATAATAAACACAGCCTAACCTCACTTTAGAAAAGGTGTAAACTAGCACCGTCTCCCGACTCGGTGCTGAAAGTGTTAACTGCACCTATAAAACGAAGGGAAGAGTATAGTGTGAAATACGCCAGTTTCTTGCAAACGAAAGCAACGGTGTCAATAAGTGCGTATGGGTGCTACACTGGTGTAACAAACGAAGGGACCTACTATTACAAGATTATTTAAATATGTTTTTTGGATAGACAGGCAATTTATGTGATTATTGTGTTACACGTATGTGATCTTTTACTGAAAGACTATCCAGTGTGTAACTCATATCACCAAACCGAAAATTACCATTACATTACAGAACCACATGTCAAAGAACATTTGTGGCATGTAATTTATGTAATTATTCACAATCCTATAAAAACCTATTGATATGTTCTCACATACTAACAAACGCTTATTTGCATGCTTTTTATGTACATTTTCTGCAACTTTTAAAAGCAAGTTGATAATCCATATGCGATCCCATACAAAGGAGCGTCCGTTTGCATGCAAATTATGTAATTATTCTGCACCTTGTAAAAGTAACCTTACAATTCATATGAGGTTCCATACTGAGGAACGTCCATTTACTTGCAACTTTTGTAGTTATTCTGCATCTTGTAAAAGTAGCTTGAAAGTTCATATGCGTTCTTATGCTAAGGAACGCTCATTTGTATGCAATTTATGTGATTATGCTGCATCTCGTAAAAGTAGGTTGAGAGCTCACATGCAGTCCCATACTAAGGAACGTCCATTCCTATGCAACTTGTGTGATTATTCCGTACTACAAAAGTGTAATCTAGAAAAGCATATGCTGTCACATACTAAGCAGCGTCCATTTGCATGCAGTTTATGTAATTATGTCACATTTCGTAAAAGTAACTTAAAAATGCATATGCGGTGGCATACTAACGAACGTCCATTTGCATGCAATTTATGTAATTATTTTGCGTCTTCTAAAAGTTGCTTGAAAATTCACATGCAGTCTCATACTAAGGAACGTCCATTTGCATGCAATTTATGTACTTACACCGCATCTTATAAAAGTAAGTTGACAATTCATATGCGGTCTCATACTAACGACCGTCCATTTTCATGCCGCTGGTGTAATTATACCGCATTACAAAAATGCAATTTAGAAAGGCATATGCTGTCTCACACTAAAGAACGTCTATTTGCATGTAATTTATGTAATTATTGTGCATCTTATAAAAGTAGCCTGAAAAGTCATATGCATTCCCATACTAACGAACGCCCATTTGCATGCAATTTGTGTGATTATACGGCATCGCGAAAATGTAATCTATTGGGTCATATGCAGTCACATAATAAGGATCGTCCATTCGCATGTAGTTTATGTAATTATTCTTCTTCTTATAAAAGTAGCTTGAAAATTCATATGCATTCCCATACTAAGCAACGTCCATTTGTGTGCAATTTCTGCAGTTATTGTGCATCTTATAAACATAGCTTGAAACTTCATATGCGGTCTCATACGAACGAACGTCCATTCCCATGCAATTTATGTAATTATGCTGCATCTCGTAAAAGTACTTTGATAGTTCATATGCTCTCACATACTAAGGAACGTCCATTTGCATGCAATTTGTGTTATTATACTACCTCTCAAAAGAATAACTTAAAAATCCATATGAATTCACATACTAATAATTTTAAAAAATAGACCTGGAAAACGTACTCCAAAATCAATGACTTGACATGTGTCGATACCTATGTGTTTTCAACATCCCTTAAGAAGGGAAAATTATGTGAATAGCTAGGTAGTGTGAAATGTAATCCAAAGGAACACAGCTGTCATCATCTAGATGATCTTTTTGGGAATTCTAGTTATAAGTATGTAAAATACTTACAAATAACTTCCAGAATACCTTGTATGTTTTGCTTACGCATTGGAATATCGAATTAAACAACATGTAGTGATATCTTCAAAGCAATAATGAATGATGTGGTTATTACTATTAACGTCCAACATTAGAAGCAGTTGAAAATTATTAATTCTCTATTTTGGAAATAAATTTCCTAAAAAATTACCTCGTTTACACCAATAAATCACTAAAATTTTTAAAAGTGAAATATTCACGAATTTATACCAGTGTATAAATTTAAAAGATTTTAGCAGTATACTATTGGTACTTAGCTTCAAAACAATATTGGACGTCTCTTGGTTATACGATTTTAAAAATTTATTACAGACGTAAGGTTATATATTATTATCAGCGATTGCTTTGATTCCTAGAACAATACAGCTCGTCTGGTCGAAAACATTCTTCAAGTGCGTGTAAGGGATGCACAAGAAGCATATGAAAATTACAAGAAGACGTCGTTGCTTTTCACAGAAGACTGCAGAAGTACATTTATATACTACCATTGATATGCCAGATTTCTACACGCAACACTAATGCAGGCCGTCAAGAAATGTTTGGCTTTTGACATTATAGCTCGATTAAAGTTGGACCGATTTTAACAATTCTAAGTAACAAAAAATGCATGTCTTGGACTCAAGGACGCCTATATAATATTTTGTAAGGGGGGGGGCAAGTTTAGAGAAGAACAGGTGATTGAAAGAATTTGTTTTTAGGACTGTTTCTGTTATCATACAGAGATGCAAGGTATTACACTACTATTCATTAATCTGTGGGTAAGTTTTCAGTTTTTAATCTATTATGTACATGAGTTTTATAAAAAAATTTAAAATTATCAATAAACATATTATAATATATCTATACTGTCATTGGTTTTATATGAAAGTGAAATATGAAGTTTAAAATTTATAAAACAATGTAGGGTATGCAAGAAGGTAAATATAAAGTAATACTAGATAAACCAATTAGTATTTTAAAAAAAATTTAGAAACATCTAAACGACTAGGTAATGTATTGAAAACAGTTGACAATCGCACAATTAAATAAAACACAAAAAAGAAACTAGAAAATCTTATAATTAAAGAAATGACATATATTTTTACATACTGCAACAGCCTTTCCGAATGGACGTGCACCTTGAAGAAGTTCTAGATTACTAGAACGGGTGAAATGGGTTTCGCGTTCCAGTGATCTAAGGAGCCAAACTACAGGTCCAACCAAAATAGTAGGGTTTTTAGTGAGCAACCAGACTACGACAGGTCCCCGAAAGAGAACAACAGCTTTTTCGGTACTTAGAGTAGCAGAGACCATAGGGGTCGGTATGGCATTCTAAGACACACTACTGCGATGTGGATGGCAACGGGAAACTACCACATTATCTCCCAAGTACACAGCGTACTCAAATTGTAAGTAACATGATGAGTTCCTCTGGGGTAAACGATTCCGGTGATAAAATTGTCTCCGTTTGGATATCCGGGAGGGGACTACTTCGGAGGATGTAATAGGAAAGTTTATAGGAAGAGCAGTGGACATTTTGCAAGTCGAACTGTGGAATATCAGAAGTATGAAGCAAGCAGGTAAGCTACAAACTTGAAAATTGAAATGGATATAGTACTAGACATAGTAGTGATCGCAAAGTTCTGCGACCAAAGGCAGGGGATTTTTGGAATGGAGACTTTAGGGTAATTCATACAGGATCAGAGAAAGGAAATTCGGGTGTGTGGATAGTTATGCTAAAAAGATAGGACAACGTGTAGAAAACTTACAAAAGAACAAAAAAGTACTCATGATTAGTTAGTATCTAAACCAATAAATACACTAATAATTCAAGTATACCTGCCCACCTCTAGCTACAGTGAGGAAGAGGTAGAGGCGATCTACAAAGATATCGAAGACATTACGTAAAAGGACATGAAATTTAAAAAATTTTTGGGAATTTCAATGCAGTTGTAGGTGAGATTAGAGGAGGAGCGGTAGTAGGTTTATTTGGCTTGGGGCACGAGAAATAACAGGGGAAATAGGCTGGTTTAATTTTGTGACAAGAACAATTTAACCATCAGAAACACATTATTTCAACATTATGCTCGAAGACGATACGCGTGGACGATGCCAGGTGATATAGGAAAATATCGAATAGACTACATACTTGTTAGACAACGGTTTAGGAATCAAGTGAAAGACTGTAGAAGCTGCCCAGAAGCAGATGTAGACACTGACTCCAATATCGTAATTATGAAGGATGCTCATAAATTCAAAAATTTGAAAAAAGAAACGGAGAAAGGCACTTTGGCTTTGAGAAACTAAAACATAAAGATGTCCACGAAAGATTTCAATTAAAGTTAAATGAATTGCTGAAAGATATCTGGAACATTTTTTATACTAAGTAAGTAGAAACAGAATGGAATAACATTAAATCCGGCTTACACGTGGGCGCCAGAGTTATTATGGGGTATACACAGAAAGAAAATAAGAAACCATGGATAACAAAGAATATCCTGAATCTAATGGAAGAAGGACGAAAATACAAAATTGATCAGACGAAACAGGAAATTATTCGCAAATGCACGAAAGCTAAAATACAATGGATGGATGAAAAGTGCAAAGAGGTACAAACTAAGATGAAAATAGGAAAGACAGATGAAGCATACAAATTAATTAAAATGAATTTTAGGGATATAAAACCGTATAGCAAAAATATAAGGGACGTGGATAGATAGCAAAAATATATAGGGAATTTATATGCAGGAGAGGACAGCAACAGGAATGAGACATTGTATAGGATGACTTGGGATTTCTTATACTTAGAGATGTGTTTGAATTAGCATTAAAGGGTCTGAAAAATGTTAAGACTATTATAACCCCGTCGGTAGGGTACGCGAGCCACTATGTCAGTTGGTAGCAATGTTAGATAATGTAACAATTGACGCGCAAATTAAAGATGACGTCACGCAATTATATAAAATTACTTCATCACATAAAAAAGAAACGGAAAGGCTACTCATATAATTTGCAGGGCTTCTTACAGAATTACTCCATGATGTCGGCTGCTTCGCTAATCTTTCTCGGGCGTGGGAATTCTTGCTGGGCCCGGTTACAACCAAATTCAAATTGTCTTCTTCCTATATGTAGACAAATAAGGTAAAGGAGGCAGGTAAAGGCATGATAATTTGGAGTCACAGGAAACCTACATATAAAAAAAAAGCGATACGATACCAGCCAACTACACTTGTTTCGTCTCGGAGGCTAGTTCTAACACCTGCCCGGAAATCCACCACCTTCTCCTTGGCCCACCGCGTCGGCGCAAATTTCTCGCAACGCACTATCTAAAGTGACGGAAATACGCGCACAAGTCTTTTTAAATTTATTGGCGCGAAATCCTTACAAATTAAAACTTATAAGAATGTTTACGGCCAATTTCGGCACGTAACAATGCACTGGGTACAGATAAGGTACAAGCAGAAACTCTAAAAGCCGCTGGACAAGTAACAGAACTTTTCTTCCAACTAGTAAACTATATATATGAGACAGGCGAGATGCCCAAAGATTTCAAACGGATAGATGTGAAAATTTTCGAACAATAAGTTTGACAGCACACGTGTCAAAAATATTAACTAGAATTGTACAAAATCGAATGGAAAAACGAGCTGAAGAAATGGTAGGAGAAGATCAATTTGGGTTTAGGCAAAACAGGGGAACACGGGAGGCTATTTTAGCTGAGAGTGATAACGGAGAAAACAATAGAAAAAGGGGAAGCGTGTATAGGGTTTGTAGATCTCGCAAAAACTTTCGACAATGTAAAATGGAAAACGCGTTCGAAATACTCAAAAAGATTGAAATGAGTTATAGGGATAGACGGATAGTACAAGGTTTCTACAAAGAGCAAACAACTGTAATAGAATTAGAGCAAGAACGTACAGAAGTAGATATTAGGAAAGGGGTGAAACAGGAATGTGCCCTATCCCCGTTAATTTTAACTTGTACATCGAAGAGGCAATCAATACTGTCAAATGCAAGAAGACATTTGAAATTACTACGTAGCTGTATTAGCATCTAGCAAGGAAGAGTTAGAGGCAGCTATTAATGAAATGAAAACACTTCTAAAAGAAAAATACGGTATCAAAATTAACAAAAATAAAACCAAAATACTAGTATGCAAGATGGGAAAATAAATTAAAAACTAGAATACAAATAGATAACCAGAACTTACCAAAAGTTAAAGATTTCTGCTACCTAGGAAGTGAATTAGCACAAGTTGTGAAAAGCACAAAAGATATAAAACAAAGATTAGCACAAGGAAAATCAACTACTGTGTTCAAAGACAACAAACATAGAAACAAAGAAAAGGCTGCTTAAAACATATGTGTAGAGCAAAGCACTGTACGGCTGTGAAACCTGGACAGTAGGTGAAGCGGACAGGAAAAAGATAGAAGCCATTGAAATGTGGTGCTACAGACGTATGATAAAGATATCATGAACGAACAAAGTTAAGAACAAAGAGGTTATAGAAATGGTACGGAAAGAAAGAAGTATGTGGAAGAGAGTGAAAACTAGGAGAGATAAGATGATAGGCCACATACTAAAGCATGGGGTAATAGTGCTGAGTATATTAGAAGCAGAAGTAGGATAAAAGGGTGGTAGAGGTAGACCTAGGTTAGGCTATTGCACACAGATAGTGAAAAATGTAGGCTGTAGAAATTGCAGGGGAATGTGCAGGCTAGCTCAGAATAGAAATCAATAAAGGTACGCGTCCAACCAATTCAAGGATAGAAAATCTAATGACGAAAAGAATAACCGTACTTAAACCTGATGATTATTATAAGCAACTACAGGTATTGGTTTTGCAATACTCCCAATTAATGTTAATTGCGCGAAAGGTTTATTGGAAAAATATTAATTCGGCAAATGTGTAAGTGTTGGGGATTCTTGGTGGCCACAGGCTGCTCAACACCTTTTACATACAAATGAATCTTGGTGAAATACGACATATAATTAAGAAACTATAGACGTGGAATCGCGCTGTATCTAGGCTGTGGAAATTTTAGGGAACGGTGTAGGCTAGCTCAGAATAGAATAAGTGAAGATACGCGTCCAACCAGTTTTAAAACGGAATTCTAATGACAAAAAAGATATTTACACTTAAGTCTGATGATTATTATAAACAAGTATGAGTGTTGATTGTGAAATATTTTCAACTAATGTTGATGGTGCGAAAGTATATATTGGAAAACTATTCATTCGGCAAATGTCCAAGTGTTGGAGAATCTTGGTAGCGGCAGGCTGCATAACCCCCGTCACATACTTCTGAATATCGAGGAAATAGGATGTATATTTGTAAACAATAGAAGGGGAACCGATTTGCATCTAACAAGAAAGAGCAGCGGCTATGTTCGAAGGCAACAAACTTAGAAACAAGGAGAAAATTGTTGAAAGCATATGTGTGGAGCACTGCACAGTACGTCTATGAAATAGGGTCAGTAAGAGATGCAGACAGACAAACGGTAGAAGCCTTTTGGAATGTTGTGCTTCAAATGTATGAGGATGATAGCATGGATAGACAAATTTAATAACAAAGAGGTTATAGAAATAGTAGGGGAATAAAAATATATGGAAAACAAAAAATAATAGGAGAAGTTGAAGGGCAGGATACGTTTTAAGGCATTTTTGGGAAATTGTGTAGAATATATCACCAGCAGAGATAGGGAAAAAGAGGAAGATGTAGACCTAGACTATTACACGCAGATAGTGAAAGATGCAGGCTGTGGAAATTTCAGGGGAATGTGTAGGATAGCACAGAATGGGAAACAATGAGGATACGCGTCTAACCAGTTCCACGACTGAAGACTTAATGATGATGACAAACTCAACAGATGCTGAAAATTGTATTACTAATACACTAGTTCTAAATTTATACAATTTTGAATGTTCACAATACGAAATGAATTTAGTATCATTGATTGGTTTTCCAATTTTTAATATAGTCTACATATCAGTAACTAAAGCACATATTCATATTCTGTAATATCTTAAATCCTACTCCAAATCCTGGGATTGAGAAAAAGTAAATTTTAAATTTCAGATGTCTTTTTTGAATTCATGGATTGCATCATCAATAAATGTTTTATTTTTTTGCACCAATTCTCAGTCAACGCCATTAAACAGAGTCCATTTAAACTTTTCTAATTGTAGATCGAATCCACGTTTTCACTCTACGAAGAGTAGTGAACGATCGTACACGTGGTTGGTAAACAGATATTTCGATGACTTTGCCAACAGAAAGCTAAAATAACTTCAACATGGATGTGTTTTCGTTTATTTTCAAGTCATTTTTATTTGTCTGAAAATAAAAGCAACTGAAAACTTGAGCATTAAAATTATCTATTTGATAATGGTTATCACTTACATTGACAAATTTAAGATAATCTTAATAAGAAAAATACAAATTATATATCAAAATGCCGAAAATCTTGGACTAATCGAGATTGTAAGAGAATCTAAGCATTCATGAAAATTGATATTTTACAAGAATCCTGTACAGAAATGGCCAAACCATTTGAACGATATACTTGGCGTTGGCGTTTTACTAATCTTGGCATTCGCAGCTCAATATCGACGGCTTGGGCAACACTCTGTGAATCCAAAAAATGTAGCCAGCAATTTCGTCGCATTCTTCTCCTCTGTGTTTTTTAAACATTTGTAAGAGACTGTATTGTGTTTTTTGGCATATAACATATTAATACATTTAGATTGTAAAATATTTGTTACCAGTCCCAACAGCCTGAATATTTTGCTATTATATGAAGATATATCAAAAAATACGCTACTGATGTGTTTGAAAGTTGTTGGGCTTTTATTCGAATTGCACTATTGAAATTAGTGTCTGTAAGTAAAAAATCTAAAACGTTTTTAATTGTTAAAAAATTATGCGCAAATAGTCTTATTATATCGCTCTGACCAGCGCGCGTCGGGTAAAAGGGGTAAATTCGGAACAAGTTATTGCCGTAGTGTGCTGCTGTCTCGAGAAAATTTAAACACCTCTTTTATTGTTTTTATTGCGTTTTTAGTTTCTGGTACTGCGTTCAAGTCATTGACAAAAAGATTTAGTTTGTAAGAGTCACAATGGAAACAAAAGGCTTTAGGCTACTTTTCCCTAATTCTGTGTTGCACGCCACTTTCATTGCTAGCCATTTAGAACACCCGTCAAAACCCAACACAACTAACTGTCATATATAATTTTGATTTTTCGCAGAAAACGCGTGTGTATAACTTTTCATTCGTATCCATGCCCACACAACCAATTCCAACTAACAACTGTTCAGTGTTCGAAGTATCAGCCCCTTCATCGGCTAGCAATAAAAATTATCTTCTGCTCGACTGCTGGGCGGGTTTCATTCGCGACATTGTGCATTGGCGGCATTTAAAAACATCACTTGATAAGGGAGGTACATATTTTTTAATCTATTTCAAATTTTCATTTAAATAAGAAAAGTATTCTAGAATTATAGTAATAACTGTTGTAAATTTAAATTTTATAATTAAATTAAAACAAATTTTTTTACTGTAAATCCAGATATTCATTATAGCAGAGTTTTCTATTCCGAATGGACCTGCACCTTGAAGAAGTTCTAGATTACTGGAACGGTGGAATGGTTTGCGCGTTCCCAGTGATCCAAGGAGTCAAACTACTGGTCCAACCAAAGTAGTAGGGTCTTTAGTGAGGATCCAGACTAAGACAGTTCCCCGAAAGAGGGCAGCGTCTTTTTCGGTATTTAGAGTGGCGGACACCATAAGGGTCGGTATGGCATTCTAAGACACACTACTGCGATGTAGAAGGCAATGGGAAACCACCGCCTTACCTCCCAAGTACACAGCATACTTAAATTGCTACTAAAGATGATGGCATCTTCTGGGGTATAAAATTCCCGTGTTAAAATAGCCCCCATTTGGATCTCAGGTAAGGGACTACTTTGGGGGATGTGATCGGAAAGTATAAAAAAAGAGTCGTGAACATTTAGCGAGTTGGAGCGTAAAGTGTCAGAAGTATGAAGCAAGTAGGTAAGCTAGAGAACTTGAAAATTGAAATGGATAAGTTAGCATAAGCCATAGTAGGGATTAGCGAAGTTCGATAGTCAGTAGAGAGGTTTTTTTGAAGCGGAGATTTCAGGGTAATTCATACAGGATCAGAGAAATGAAATTTGGGCGTTGAGAAAGTTATGCGAAAAAAGATAGGACAACGTGTAGAAAACTACTTAGAAAAGAAAGAAAGAGTTCTCATGGTTAGATTAGAATCTAAACCGGTAAATACAGTAATAATTCAAGTATACATGCCCACCTCTAGCTACAGTGAGGAAGAGGTGGATGTGATCTACAAAAATATCGAAGACTTACTAAGATACGTAAAAGAACATGAAAATTTAATAATTACGAGAGATATTAATGAAGTGGTAGGTTTGGGTAGGGAAGGAGCGGTAGTAGGTATATTGACAGGGGAAATAGTCTGGTAGAATTTTGTGACAAGAACAATTTAACCATCACAAACACATTATTTCAACATCATGCTAGAAGACGATGCACGTGGAAGATGACAGGAGGTATAGGAAAATATCAAATAGATTACATTCTTGTTAGACAACGGTTTAGGAATCAAGTAGAAGACTGTAGAAGCTACCTAGAAACAGATATAGACACTGACCACAATATTGTAATTATGACGACCGCTCTTAAATTTAAAAATTTAAAAAGAAGAAACGGTAAAACGCACTTTGACTATGAGAAACTTAAAGATAAAGATATTTACGAAAGATTTGAAAAAAAATCGAATGAATTGCTGAAAAATATCGGAAGAATTTCTGATACTAAGGAAGTAGAAACAGAATAAAATCGCATTAAATCGAGCTTAGACATGGCGGCCAGAGGTATTCTGGAGTACACACAAAAAGAAAATAAGAAACCATGGATAACAAAAGATATCCTGAATTTAATAGAAGAAAATCGAAAATTCAAAAATAGAACAGATGAAACAGTAACACACCGATACAAAATCATGAAATGGGAAATTCTTCGTAAATGCAGGAAAGCTAAAGCACAATGGATTGATGAAAGGCGCATAGAGGTACAAACTAATATAGGAATAAGAAAGACAGACGAAGCATGCAAACTAATTGGAACGAATTTTAGGAATATCAAACCATATATCAAAAATATAAAGGACGCAAAATGAAACGTCATTATAGAAAATGTAGAGAAAATGATTAAATGGCAAGAATATATAGGGTATGTAAATGCAGGAGAAAAACTAACAGCATTAGAACACGAATCAGACATTGAAAATGATGACTTTGGATATTCTGTACTTCGAGATGAGTTTGAATTAGCTTTAAAGGGTCTGAAAATGGTAAGGCGCCGGTTACTGGTGCAAGTAGAAACTTGCCGCTGGACAAGCAGTAACAAAACGTCTTTTCCAACTTGTAAGCCATATATATGAGACAGGCGAGATACCCAAAGATTTTAAACGTAATATCATAGTAACTGTACCAAAAAAGAGAGGCGCGAGGTAGGTTTTGGGCCTTTGGGAGCTTCTTTTTAAAAAGAGACTTTATTTCCAAGACACTCCTATGAAGTGTATCTTTATAATAATTACAATGATGATTTTTACGATTGTACGTTATATTCGTTATCGATTTGAGATCAAAATAATCAAAGTAAATATTACTAATTAATAATTAAAATCAATAACTAATATTTACAAATGAGTAGCTTTGGACCACTAACAGTACTAAAGTTATGAAGTTTTCAGACTGACTGACCATCTTGGGCTTCTAAGGGTATTTATGCTATCCCTGCCCCTCACATTGCTTGTGGGAACTGCAGATCTCATGTCTGCTATTTCTTTATACAATACAATTTGTGTTTGTATTGTATAAAGAAATAGCAGACACGAGATCTGCAGTTACCATTTTAATAATCTTAATTCTAATGATTGCTGTCTTATTGTCTATTGTGACCTGCACATGAAGTGTCATATTATGTCTGGAATACAACGTAACTGTTTCCGTTCTCATGTCTGGTTTGTGAACTTTTATTAACCTTTTATTATATTCAATTATACAATGTAATAATAATTCTGAAATCTTAATAGTTCTATTTAAATATACATATATATTGATTTAGGGGATATGTAGTTCGCGGATAGATGTAAAAGTTTTCAAACAATAAGTTTGAAAGCACACGTGTCAAAATATTAACTAGAATTGTACAAAGACGAATGGAAAAACGAGTTGAAGAAATACTATGATAAGATCATTTTGGATTTAGGCGAAGTAGGGGAACACGGGAGGCTATTTTAGCTCTGAAGGTGATAATGGAGATAACAATGATAAAGGGGGAAAGCGTGTATATAGGATTTGTAGATCTGGAAAAACATTTAACAATGTAAAATGGAAAAAAATGTTCGAAATACTCAAAAAGATTGGAATGAGTTTTAGGGATAGACGCATAGTACATAGCTTATACAAAGAGCAAACAGTGGTAATAGAATTAGAGCAGAAACGCAGAGAAGTAAATATTAGGAAGAGGGTAAGACAGGGATGTTCCTTATGCCCATTAATTTTTACCTTGTACATAAAAGAGGCAATGAATACTGTCAAATGCAGGAAGACATTTGGAATTACTATGCTGTGACAAAAGATTGATATGCTTAGATTTGCAGATGATATAGCGGTATTAACATCTAGTAAAGAAGAGTTAGAAACTGCTCTTAATTAAATGGCAACAGTTTTAACAAAGAGATACGGTGTGAAAGTTAACAAAAATTAAACTAATGTTCTTGTATGCAAAGGAAGGGAAAATAAATCAAAAACAACAATACAAATAGGTAACGAGAACTTTTAAGAGGTTAAGGATTTCTGTTACTTAGGAAGTCAAATAACGCAAGATGGGTAGAGCACAAAAATATAAAACAAAGATTAACATAATAAAATCAACTACTGTGTTCAAAAAAAAACAAACATAGAAACAAAGTAAATATTGCTTAAAACATATGTGTGGAGCACAGCACTGTACGGCTGTGAAACCTGGACAATAGGAGAGGCGGACAAGAAACAGGTAGAAACCTTTGAAATGTGGTGCTACAGACGTATGATGAAGATATCATGTACAGAGAAAGTTAAGAAAAACGAGGTACTGGAAATGGTAGATGGAAGAAAGAAATATGTGGAAGACATTAAAAAATAGGAGAGCTAGGATGATTGGCACATACTAAGACATGAGGAAATAGTGCGGAATATATTAGAAGCAGAGATAGGAAAAAAAAGAAGTAAAGGAATATCTAGCTTAGACTATTGCACTCAGATTGTGAAAGTTTTGGGTGATCCTTGGCAGCCACAGACTGCTTAACCCCCTTCACATACCTTACATTTGATATTCCAATGCTCCACCCGAAGGTACTACATTGGTCAGGAAGCGAGTTTTTTTTTACCTGGAAATTATTTTGAAATCTTGAAAAGTATAGAACGACTCTTTTATATGCAAGCCCAGTCTACTGCAGAACCCTTGAGTGCCTTAACTGCGAAAGCTACTTGTTTTCCTCTGGGACACCCGCTTCGACAAATATTTCCTGCAATTCGTTTATAAAAGCTCCCGGGTGTTTTGATTACTTCGGGCTAAAAACTAAATTCGTACCCCCTCCCCCACCCCCAATTCTTTAAATAACGTAATGTATGTGAAATCCCAATTTTTCTTAAAATTTTTGCCATTACCGACTTCTACATCCAACGTCTGATTCTTAAAATTTTTATTAACATTTATAGTCGCCTTAACATTATCATTGGACATAGAGAAAGAAATGAATAAAAACCCTAAAAATAAAGAAAAAGAAAACAAAAACAACGATACACACCACAAAATGCTCTCAATACCATACATAAAAGGATTCTCCGAAAAAATTCAAAGAATAGGAAACAAATTTAGAATTAAAACAGTATTTAGAACCAACAATACACTAAGAGCACAATTAACAAAACAAAACCCAAAAACGCAATACAAAGTTCAAAAACTGTATCTACAAAATACCGTGCGAATGTAATAAGTTTTATATAGGAGAAACTTCCAGACCATTTGAAGTTCGATTAAGAGAACATAAATCATATATAAAAATAGAAAATTTGAAAAATCCATGATTTGCCAACATGCATGGGACTCCAGTCATAAAATAAAATGGGAAGATGCAAAATTATCGACAAAGAAGAAAACCACCAAAAACGCAAAATCAAAGAAGCTGCCTTTATAACCCTACATAAAAATAACTGCGTTGCAAACGAATCCGTGACTTTCAGTAAACAATGGATTCCATTACTAAAAGAAATAACAAAAGAAATAACAAATGAAGATCAAATGCCCACAATATCTAGGTAGCATTGCAAGTTTTTCCTGGGTTTTCCTTGCGATATTAACATGAAATACAGCCTACATACATGATTTCTATTTATACATACAATAACTAATTACATAACAATAATCATATTAACTAAAAAACCATTATTTCGGCAAATTATAAATGTTGGGGGATCTTGGTAGCCACAGGTTGCTTA
Source organism: Platerodrilus igneus (assembly GCA_036346225.1). Classification (NCBI taxonomy): domain Eukaryota; kingdom Metazoa; phylum Arthropoda; class Insecta; order Coleoptera; family Lycidae; genus Platerodrilus; species Platerodrilus igneus. Next base: position 201,720 of record JARFIW010001219.1, read on the forward strand.
ACCCCCTTCACTGAATCTCGGTAAAATAAGACAAAATCAGAAATCTCTCAATTGTATAAATAGAAACATGTTAAAAAATGTTTTCCAAATTATTGAATTTATATAAAATTCTCCAATAAAAATTAATCAGCTGATTTCACGTTAAGCGTATTGGCTACCATAGGAAAGTCGATCCCAGGTCGCAACACAAATTGAAGGCAATCATTCTTTTAAACTTTAAAAATTTTTGCTTAGTGTACTCAAACCAAATATTTCAAACATCAATAAATCAAAGTAACCTTCAATTTATGTCATAAACGTCAAACTTGAAGTTTTTATTATTTTGACAACGATCCTAGGTCATGGATCGAAACGTAAATAAAGATAATTTTAAAAACTATAAGTGGTTTCATTTCTAAAGAAGATTAAGAAGAATGCTAAACAAACCACAACAAACATACAGGGAGTATTCCCAACAGATTGTTATATCTACTGCAGATTTATTTTCAGCAGAAAAGAATTTAAGAATACTATTTTTTACTGTTATTTTCTATTTTTCATGGGACGGTATATCCATAAAAGAATCTTTTCTACTATTTCGATCCATGAGACATTCTAAAATTGTTAATCAACTTTTTGATTTCATTTTTGTTTTCTAAAGACATCATTGCCTGAATGTGGTTTAGGAATTGAAATAATGTAATGGAGGTGTAAATCGAATAGGTGGTAATTTAGTAGGTGTAGATGAAATATTACTAGATGTAATTTATGCGTAGCTTGTTACCAATTTATGAATCTCATCCTTGAATGAGATATTTTCTTCCGCCATCTTTTGCATAATCTACTTTTGTTTTTCGTAAACTGAGCAGTTTTCTCTATCATTCGATAATGAATGCAGTTTACATTTTTAAAATTTTAATTGACTAATGCATCATCGTCGCCGCACTTGGGTATCTAATGCTACTTTTGCACAAATTCTCCCCGTGACCATATCGAAGACATTTTTGGCATTCCACCACTTTTTGTATAAAAGTTTTTACATTTAAAGCACCATTTAAGCCAACATGATAAGAAAGCCTTTGACCCCTAAAAGTTTGTAGAACATATGTTATAGGTACCAAATTTACCGATTCATCTTCATTAACTATCCGTCTGTTCAACCTTCGAACCTGTACGATTTAAAAAACTTTCTCTTTAATAGGACAGAGGGAAGATTTTGTTTCATCTTCAATAATATCAATATTAACTGATCTAATTATACCAAGCCGACGTAAAAGAAATGTAGGTATGCAACCTTGTAGGTTTTTATTTTTTAAAATTAGCAGATGCAAACTCATTAGCACTTTTAAACGTTCTCATTTCAATGGAAATTCGCCTGATGCCGGGGGTTTCTAGCAACAGAAACATAATACATGGCTAACGATTTTCTAGTTATAAAAAAAAACACACAATTATAGAAATTTCTAACGAAACAGCAAAACAAAAATTAAATAAGGTTACTATGTAATAAAGCAATTCAACTCTATGGACAAATTCACTAGTTGTTCCACGAAGTGCGCAATTCGTAGCTAACAGGCAATAAATCTATGTAACAACTATGTAACAACAAAATAACGCCGATACTTTCGTATAAGCGGATGGTTAATTAAAAGCAAACATAAATTTAAGAACTTTTCCGGTAAGGATTTGACCAGAACAAACATTAGCGTACATAATTTTAAATTGGGTTTATCCCAGCGTATGTTCGACAGAGAAAACAGTCACATACCTGTGTAGGATACATATCTGGTCAGCCCTCGGAAGTGAATTGACACACCATCGAAGCAGTAGTCAGCAGCAATCATGTTACTACCATAATTGTAACGGCGGTCTACATGTCCAAGCAGTTGAAATACCTCAACGAATAATCGGGCTACGGAACAAGCAAATTAGCATCCAGCTAAGAGCTAAAAAAGGAAAATTTTACTAATATTAACGACTCAGGAGCGCTTACCGATACACAAAAAAAATCTACACGTTTGATAGAGGAGAAACGTGCATCACTCTTGAAGTAACAGAACGAGTAGTTTTTACTAGTGCATCAATGCACACGCTCAAGAATCAAATTCAACAATAACACGAGCAAAGTAAACATCCTAGCTTATAGAAGCGCGGTACCTGGAAAACCCGGCTTATATCGGATAGTGCGCGAGCATTATTTCAAGAAGTCATTACTTTGGCACCCTCGAGAAAACTCATTATACGCGGTCGTAATGTTTAACAAATTGAAGGTTACCTAAAAACCGGATAGTTCGTATCATTTAATTGTAGCATAAACTTGTTGTTTCGAAATAACTAAGTTCAACAAGACAATTTGTAGAAAGCGTATTTATTATTGTAAACAGCATGTTGTTGAAGAATTTAAGAGATTACGGAATAACTAAAACAAGGCATTTAAGTTATAAAATAAATTTTTGTTGTAAAAGCAAAAGGGGTTTGCGTTAAAGAATTTATAGACAGCGTATTTATTATTACTTATGTATTGACGATTTTATTGAACAGTAGATATGGAATTTAGACGAACGGTTAATGAATTAGCAACGGATAGGGTTATTTTAAGTTTACTAAATTAATTTTCGTTTTTAACGCCAAAGAGGTTTGAGTTGAAAATTAGTGTAATTAACTTATGAGGAAAATAAACGTAACAAATGTTGAACTAGTATTATCCTTTCTGCGGGTACTAGTTTTTGTCACAGATTGCTCTTTATCATTAACAGGAGGGATATTAGGTTTGCCGTATAAACTAACATCGGAATGATTATAATTACTGTGGAACGAACTCACCAAACTTACTTCCGATTCTTCTATATATCAATATCTTTATTAACAAAAACCGCTATAGCTCTACTTATTGTCTCTGGTAAAGAACCGTTATGCCCCATTTGGGAGGATGGTTGAAAGCCGTAGAAACCTACGCTTTGATTTATTTATTTATTTATACTTCTAACAAATCAATAATTTTCCACTCCCTTTGGAAGCTTTTCATTCCTTAATATCTCGATCCATTTTTTAAAAGTTTTTTGATCATTTGTGGGATACCGGTGACGCACATTCGTATTATCGTTACAATTTTTAATAAAAGAACGTCTTACGTGTACCAGCCTACAAGATTTTCAATAATCAATTACATGAAAGTACGAATTTAAAGAACTTTTAATTAGCGAACTACTTCTGTTGTTTTAAACAAAACAAAAGTATACGACAGCTATACTTTTCTATACGATTTTTCCTTTGTTTTAGGAATCGAATACTAGCTACATTACCAGCTTTAAGAAACTATGCTTTGTAGTGACCTTCAACGGATAAGCGTCCAAATATGGTTAATTTCTTTTCTTTTCTTGCTTTGCTGTAAAAGAATTATAAATTAAACGTAAATGGATGCAAAAACAGTACTAAATTTATATAAAATGTGAGCGATCAATAATCATGAAATCACGCTCTTAATTTGGTGTGTTTTTATAAACATTTGCATAAAGGTTTTTGTAAAGACAAATAAAATAGTTATATTTAATTTTAAGCTATTTTTTTAAAAACCTTTTAACGATAGAAAATTTTATGAAGTGTGTATGTTCACAGAGTTAGGTAATAAGCAGTAAAAATATTTATAAACACTTTTTAACTAAATGCAAGATAAACAAAAATAAAACTACAGTTGTGAATACTCACTTAAACAGTTTAGAAATTTATAAAAAATTAGACTAGAACATGACTATCTTTGATGCTAAAAAGAATCACAGCAAAACTCATACCTGAAGTAAGCAAACATCTCAGTTAGTGACTTTTGTTTTAGTGTTTTGTTTGAGTTCCATTTGTCGTTCAGCAGAAAAACATTTGGCCACTGTCAAACTAGTCGTCTACAAATTGAAGTCATCAACTTCTAAATAGATAAACATCGAATTCACAAAATATTTGCAGTAATAAGCTATTTGATTTTATCAAAAAAATAGTCCAAATATTTTCACTTATTTTTTTGCTATATCAAACGCCGAGAGAAAAGTTTTGAAGATATTTACGACATCTGGAGCTTAAGATAGATTCAAAACATGAATCGCAGGCAGCAACTTGTATACAAACAATTGTAGCTATTTTCGGATTAAAAATTTGGAGGATCTATTTGGATTAAAAGTTTAGATTAATCTTTTGAATTAATCTTTTTGACCCATTTTTAATTTAAAGACAGGTCCAAATAGGTAAATTTTCATCTGACATCCCAGGTAAAACATAATATCTAACCTCATGGTAATTTCAAGATATGCTAACAATATCAACTTGTACCGTCAGACAGTCAGATAATAAAAGAAAATGAAAGTTATTCCGACGTTATCATGTAACCAATATAGAAGAAAAGGTTATCAATGGAACGAATAAAAGACCGTCCTGACATAAATATAGATCCATCACGGATGCGTTTTAAAAAATAAACTTAAAGGAATCAACTAATCAGAAAATTGTTTGTATCTTTGTTTATTTATGTAACATAAATAAAGAAGAAAATTATGAGTAAATATAATAATCTCTGAGTCTAGCTTTATTTTCAAATACAAGAGTAAACGTAAATATATATTCGAAATCAAAATTAATTTCAAGACATAATAGAATGTGTTTTTATGATAATGTAAACACAAGTATTTTATAAAGTACGAGGCACGTTGTAACATACCTAAGCCTTGGCCAAATGGCATGTTAGCATCCTTTACATTCTTCTTTAACTATATTACTCTTTAGTATCTCTAATAATACGGTTTTGTTTAAGTACATGGTGAAATTGGCCGCGATCTGTTGGTAGACATCGTTATTTAGCAGTGCATGGATTTTACTATCGTAGATGTCGATACCCATTATCATCACGATATTTCGTTTGGCGGATGGCAGTACGATGGTACAATTGTCTTGTTATAAGGTTATAGACGAAATTCTTTCTTCCAAAGTGAGCTTTTTTTTGGTGATTTAGTCCAGAGTAATTATGGATGCTTTGATTAATTTTGCTTGTCTTTGACTGGGATATGTGTGGTGCTATCGCATAGTGAAAGGAATATCATGCCTAGTACGTCGTATAATGTTTTCTAGTTTACTTTTTTATATATTACGTACTACTTTTTTGATGTCTATGAGTTCTACTAGAGAGGACTGGAGTTGTGATCGCGCCAGTACCTTATCCCTTTGCTTAAAAACAGTTAGCCGACGTACCCCTTTATAATAGTGTGTCCTTCTACGCTCTGCCTTAGTGTACAACTTTTCCCTCGCCAACGTACAAAAATCCTTCACCTCTTTAGGAATGTCCGGAAATTCTATTCCCTCAACAAATAGATTTTTTCGCGATATCCCAAAATGAACCTCGTTGGAGGTATACCCCAAACTTCCGTGGATAGCTTCGTCTAACCACTTACAAACCTCCTTTATTACTTGAGCCCATTCCGAATGATGCTCATTGCAGCACGCACGTAAAAGTCGGACAACCTCTTTATTTGACCTTTCCGTATTGTTCCCTTGGCGGAAATAAACCAATATATGAACAATCCTAAATCCTTTTTCCCCGTCATTTTCTTCCATAATTTCCTCACAAAACACGTAGCATTATCGCTGAGAATAGCGCCCGATTGCCCTACTTCCGGAATATTTTTCTTTAATAGACAACCCACAATACTTCTAGCCGTTCCCCATCGAAGGGAGTAAAGTCTAACCAACTTCAAGAATCCGTCCACAACTACCAATGACTGTACCACTCCGCCTCTACTTTTCGGCAACTGACCGATATGGTCTACACAAACCAATTCACACGGTCCTTTGGGTATCACACTATATAACGGGCCATAACACCCCTCTGATGGTTTAGCTTTTTGACGCATATTGCAACTAGAAATCACTTGGCGTACCGTTTTTCGCATCCTTGGCCAGAAATAATACCGACACAAATACTTAAAACATTTTTCTGCCCCAAAATGGCCATGATTACAATGTTCTTCTAGAATAATTGGAATAATTAAATGCTTTGGAATACTAATCCGAGGACCCTTATTATCTCCCCTAATTCCCCGCCTAAACAATACCCCTCATGCACAATGTACCATTCATCCACGCGCTTCTTACCCTCTCTTTCTTTATTTAGTTTAGCCTTAATGGCTATCCAAAAAGGGTCCCTAGATTGGCCCTTTTGAATGGCCTGAATCCCTTTTTTCACAACACCTATCACCTGACGGCATTCAAGGACAAAAATATGAAAATTTTTTTATTATCTGGAGTTTCCGTAACGCACTCGCCTTTCAAAAGCCTCTTGCAGGAATAAGACCCATCTCGATAAACGTGAACTTAATAATTTACGGATAAAAGATAAAGCTTTATGGTCCGTTACAATAATTAAATTTCGACCGAGTACAAATGCACGCCACTGTTTCAACGCAGACAAATTAGCCAAGGCCTTCTTCTCGGTCACCAAATAATTTAACTCCGCCCCTTCTTACGTACGACTATAGATTGCTATAATTTGCTTATTATTGTTCTCTAAAAATTGGTACAAACACGCCCTTAATCCATAGGCGGAACTTTCAGTGCTAATAAACAACTTTTTACTGGGATCCGGATGAGATTGCACGGCAATTCGCAAAAACATACATTTTAACTCTTCAAATGCCTTTTGTACCTCAACCCCTTAAATAAACCTATTCCCTTTTTTCAGCAATTTAAGAAGCGGAAAAGTTAATTCCGAAAAATGTTGAACAAATCTCCTTTCAAAATTAATTAGCCGCAAAAAGGTTCTTAATTCCTTTATATTCCTGAGTTTCCTAAATTGTTGGATGGCCGCCACCCTCTCAAGATCTACTCTTATCCCGTTCGAGTCAAGTAAATGGCCCGAATACTTTACCTCCTGTTGAGCAAAGCTACACTTCCTTAACTTTAACGTTAATCCGCCGCTTCTAAATTTCTTGAATATAATTTCGAGGTGTCTCAGATGTTCAACAGCATGTCGTGAGAAAACTAACAAATCATCCACATAGGCAATAGTGAAATCTTCCAAATCACCTCCGAATACCAATTTTAAACCCCTAATGAAACTCCCCACGGATGTTGATAAACCAAATGAAAGCACATTAAAAATATAAGTTTCTCCCTCGAATGAAAATCCCACATACTTTCTACATTCGGCCCTAATGGGAATGTGCCAATAAGAAGCCGTAAGGTCAAGATTTGACAAAAACTGATGAGCTTCAAATTGAAACAAATTCGTTTGGGATGGGCGGGATGAAGTGGTCCCTTTACATTTTAAAATTTAAATGACGTTCGTCTATACACACCCGTACCGACAAATCCGCCTTCTAAACGACTACCAATGGGCTTACATATTCCGTCTGACTTTTTCAATAACGCCCCATGACATCATCTCCCCGATTTGCTTTCTAACCTCGCTTTCGTAGACACACGGCACGGGATAACTTTTCAAATAAAAAGGGGTCTTGTCTTTCATGATAATAGAATGCTCACAACCACACATAAGACCCGGTTGTTTCGAAAATACTGTGCTATAATCCTCTAACAACCCAAATAATATTTGTTTTTCAGTTTTGTTAAACATTTTGGCCCTTTGAACCACCTTCCAAATTTTCTCCTCCGAATATCTTTGTCTTTGACTATTCCTCACTATATCCTCACTCTCTATCCTTACCTCATACACTCCTGCTTTTAAATCTTTCCCAATACCCGTTTTATTTAATTTGCTACGTACATTGACGTAACCTAAAAAAAACCAAGAAAGAGAAAGAAAGAATGACCGGGCTCAATCGGTGAGTGGGCGGGGTTTTATACCTATAGATAAATTAAAACGAAACCTGAAATAAATAGAGAGCAAATTTATATACACTCACTCATTCACCATCATTCACACTCAAAACAAACCATACAAAGGGAAAAAAAGAACCTATAATTAACCAAAATATTTACAGAACACAGTATAAAATTATTCACGAAAATGGCGAGCTGTAGTTTTTAGGTAATTACCCCCTGACAGTAATTAGAAAAAAAGAAAGAACCAAACGCAACCCTAAAAATCACAGCTCTAGATCATCGTAACTATAAACTTAACCTATATTTACAAACATAATGGCAACAACATTTTCCAATATGCCAGCAAGTCTTTAAACCGTTTCTACATTAATAAGTAGTATATTTCTAGTGATTTATAAACAAATAGTAAAACAGTAATAAAAGAGCAGCGAATACCAAAATAGTTCAATAATTTTTTTATATAAGAATTAAATTTAGAAAGGTCATATTTGAACTGTAAAACCCCAGGCGTTCTGGTTCCAAGGTAAGAAGCGAATACAAAGAAAAACTCACCTTCGAGTTGCTGACGTCGAGGTTGACTCAGTCGCTCGTCCACGTCAGCGAGTAGGTAGGCCTACGGCCAGGAAGAACGCGTTTGGCCTCTCATTACCAGAAGAAACGACAGCTCAAGGGATTTACGTGTCCTCCGCAGGAAACTAGAATAATTACAAATAATAGATTAATTTATTAAAACCGAAAAGTACCGTTTTATAAACCCTAAACACTCACCACGCTATAATGCGTGCCAGCAATTCGTATAAAGAAGAACGGAACAAAGCAAAACAGGACGGATGTTTTCTTGTTGCTATTCGGACAAAAAGTGAATATTAAATTTGTTTAGTTAAAGCACCAAAGCTCAACGTAAACTTGTCGTCAAGGAAGATAAAACAGGAAAATCCTAATTTATTGAAACAATTTCGCCGAATTCTTTAAAAAGGGAAAACACGTCCAGCCTTAATTATTGAATACTTGGAAAGACGTCTATCTAATTATGGCGTAAATTCCACGGTAAGAAATTCTTAGAAAGGATATTTATTTTTAATAAGCAGACAGATTTATCAAGTAAAATACATAGGATATTTAGTATTAATTACAATACCATTTTTAATACGCGAATGGGTTATTTTAATTTACGGAAATAATTTTCGTGGTTAACGCCAAAGGAATTTAAGTTAAAAGTTATGCATATAAACTAATCAATTATTTACGAAAATGAACGTAACAATTTTTTATCCCACATTCCTTTTCATCAAATTCGCCCGTTAACAAAAATTTTTCAAATTCCATACGGACCGCAAATTGCGTCATCCAATCGCAGCCTAGTATCACTTCTTTAATTAGTTGTGGAATTACAACACTCGCTAATCCGAACTCTACTCCATTAATTTCAAAATCCAAATACACCTGTTGTTTTATTATTTGACCCTTGCCTGGTAATGCCGCATAAGCCGTTTCACCAGAAGCAGGCAATAATGGGATCTTAGAATCCCTATCTAAAATTTTTTCAAAGAATTCTCCGCTAATGCAGCTTATCATTAAGCCGGTATCAACTAAAACCTTTGCACTTTAGATTCTACGACTGTCAGATTCATATTCCCTTCTCTGTTCTCTTGTTCATCCACCGCCAAATCCTTGTTACAACGATTAAACGACATTGCAACTACTTTGTTTCTGTCTTTATCTCCCTCCGGTGCATTTCGATAATCATTATCTCTTTCGAAAAATTAATTCCTGCCGTGTACACGAAATTTTCAATAAAATCCAAAAAAGAGTATTCTCGTGTAAAATAATATAATATTTAAAAAATCTTTATAAAAATTACAGCAGAGCGCTTTCGGCGTTAGACATCTTCGGTGCCATGTTAACTTAAAAATATATAATCCATCGAAATACTACATTAAATATAGGACATTTTACTTATAAAACTAATATCACCTCAATAACGACTAATTAAATAATCGATTGTTCCAATGAATATGGATTACATCGGTTATGCGTCGTTGATGAAGTCGATTTTTATTGGAGGTAGAAAGAGCAAGCATATGTAACGAAATCTCTTTTGTAAAACAATAGTTCTTTTTCGACTTCATCAACGACGCAGAAAAAATGTAATCCATATTTATCGGAACAATCAATTATTTAACTAGTCTTTATTGATGTGATATTAGTTTTATAAGTAAAATGTCTTACTTATATTTAATGTAATAGTTTGATGGATTGTATATATTTTAGTTGACATGGCACCGAAGATGGCTAACGCCGAAAGCGCTCTGCTGTAATTTTTATAAAGATTTTTTAAATATTATATTATTTTACACGAGAATACTGTCTTTTGGATTTTATTATCGCTTTCCCTCTGCTGCTCCTGCGGTCTATTATTAGCTCGATAAGAAATATCTGGATACAAATCCCCAGATCTTCCATCGTGCTGCCGGTCTTGCCTCACCGGACCTCTGGAATTACTACTTGAATATGCATATCTTGCATTAGCATCTACTTCATCAATCCTACGTAAAAATCTCTTCGCTTCCTCTATTGTTTTCGCTCCGGAATTTATAATACCCCTACAAATATCAGCCTCAAAATGATTGGTCAGAATATCAATAATTTCTTTCTTTTCTAAAAGTTCCTCTAAATAAGCCGCTTCCTTACACCGTTTCAAAAAATAATCAGCGCGCAATCCTCTCTTACATCTACCATATTTAATATCCTGGAAAGTCTACCGTTGGGTTTGAGCATCCTAATATCTATCTAAAAAGCTCCGCTTAAAATCTAAAAAATCTCTACACGTACGTCCCTTAATCTCACCCTGTCGCAAAGTCCTTCAAATTTCTTAAAGCTGCAGCTAATCGCTTTTGTTCAGAAACCTCTGCCTCCCGAAATAATGACTCCAATTTGTTTATACACATCATCGGATTAGTTCTCCCATCAGGTCTAAAAATTATCAATTCGCCCCCCCCCCACAATTCCTTCCACATACTCAAATACTGAAGATTACCGGTACTTAGTGCGATAGAAGCCTTGCCCTCCCTTTTTTCAAAAATATTCCTCTTTCCGGCTACTTTGTTATGCCCTTCTACGCTCCCCTGATTAATCTCCCTTCGTTCCAACTTAGTTTTTAAAGATCTAATTCCTATCTGAATTTCCTCTAATCCTCCATTTAAATTTCTGCTATTTTCAGCTAAAATTTGAAAATTATCACTCAACATTTCATTATTAGCTTTTAAACTTGAATTTATTTCTTTCATATTAAACTAGGCTAATTTTTAAATATTTCCTCATTTCCAACACAGATTCAAACTTATCAACTATAAAAACAGGAATACCTGCATCCGCGTTCTTTTGAAACTGCTGGTTACTTATTCCAAGTGACGCTAGTGCCTTTATAAATTCTCAACCCCTTGTTGAGAATCACTACTAATTCTTGGACACGGTACGTACACGAGTACTCGGTAACAATTTAGAACTCAAAACTAAAAGTAGAATGCACTCTACTTTATCACAAATCGCTACAATTAAACAATTTTGCACGCCACACCCGTAATATTTTTAAAATCCTATTCTCTTAACACATTAGATCAGGGGTCGGCAAGCTGTTTGTCCTTAAGGGCGCAATACTAAATTTGAAAATCACTGAGGGCGCATATTTTACAGATAATCAACAGGTATAAATAGGCATTAAAAAACAGATTTTTTATAACTTTATTTTGTTGATGTCATACATAATGATACATATAATTCAGTGTGAAACTTGCGTGTCCATATTTTCAGCTAATTTTTTATAATTAGGGATATATTTAGGGTTCCCGGTCCTTAAACAATTATCTAAATGTGAGTTAGTAATCTTTGTTCGGTATTTTGATTTCAAATATTTCATATTTGAGAACAAAAACTCGCAATTGTATGTTGTTGCACAATATGAATAAATTTTTAGCGCACATTTCCTTAAAATAGAATACTTATTTTCATCGACTAAGTTCCAAAACATTTTATCATTACTATGCGCTTTTAAAATAATATTACTTTGCAAGTTTATTATTTCTAATTCTAGGTCTTCGATATTATGAAGCTCGAAATACACTGAAAGTATTTAAAGGACATCATCTTCAGTAACATTGAAGGGATTTATGAAAAATCTTAGAACGGGTTCTAATGCTACAAAATCTTCAAATCTAGAAGAAAACTCTTCTATTAGCTTATCTATAATTTTTAAATATGGTGTAGCAGTAAAATTTTCATTATTCAAATTTAAACTCTCAACAGTATATTTTATATTTGGGAAATGTGATAATGATTTTTTCAATAGATGGGATTTTAACAACACTAACTTGCATTTGAATGCATTTACTGCACCAATCATGTCAGCGATATGCTGATTTTTTCCTTGTATTCTTAAATTTAATTCATTCAACTTTGCCGTTATATCTGTCAGAAATCCGAGGTCGATTAGCCAATCCTTATTTTCTAATTGCTCGTAAAATTCGCCTCTTGATGCAATAAATTCCTTTATTTGTGGCAAAAGTATGATAAACCGCTCAAGTCTTTTACCTCAGCTCAGCCACCTCACTTCAGTATGTAAAAGAAGATCTGTGAACTGAACGTCCTCATCTTCTAAAAGTAATTTAAACAATCTGTGTTGCATAGCTCCCGATCTTATGGAATTAATAATTTTTGTTACTATCGTAAATACGTGTTGAAACCGATTGTTTTTGCACATAACATTTCCTGATGTATGAGGCAATGATAAGAAATAAATTTCGGGAATAAGCAATCCTGTCTACATAAGGCAATAAATCCTTTTTTCTTACCAGTCATCGCTGGTGCCCTGTCTGTTGTAATTGACGATAACTTTTGTACAGGTAATTTTACATTTGTTATATACTTTTTAAAAGTAGAAAAGATATCTTCTGCTCTTGTGCTTCCCTTTAATGGCAGAACTTTAAGGAATTCTTCTTTTGTTGTAAAATCAGAAAATACCATCTTCAGGAAAATTGCTAATTGTGATATATTTGTCACGTCTGTCGATTCATCCATCTGTAGCGAAAAGAAAATGCAATTTTCTATATCATTTGCTAATTCTGCCTCCAAATTTTCCGCAATTACTTCAATTCTTCTAGTAACAGTTCGTGCTGATAATTGCAACGTGTTTATAGCTGAAACCATTTTATTTTTATTTTTAAATTCTTCAAAAAGTGAATCAGCAGCATGGCTTCTTCCACTAATTCTCCATCTGTAAATGGTTTTTTATTCTTAGCTAGCAAATGCGATATTTTATATAACGCGATCGTTGCTGCTTTATGTTGTTGCAGTGGTATAGTAAAAAACTTTGCTGGTTAGTTATTGAAGATTTTAAAGAAATAATTTTTTTTTTCTAAGTTCAGAGTTCATTGGATGGTCACTATCAAAATTGGTATGAACGGTCTTAAAATGTCGGTCAATATTACTTTTCTTGGGAATCGCAACACTATTATTACACAACAAACAAATACACTTCCCTTTGTAATCAACGAAACAATATAGATGTTCCCATTCATCGTTAAAATAATATGTTCTTTTTCTTTTACATTTATCTATGAAGGGTTTTGAAAGAAAAGAATTATTTCGGATTACTTGGTAGTTTTAAATGCACGGTCTACGCGTGGTCTATTCGAAATACGATCACACACTAACAAAAATACGTGCTTGTTATTAGATACGCTCAAGGTTAGCAACTGCTAATCTATGCACAATCCTAAACTCAACTGACTACTTGCTGTATATCGTCGTTTGACAAGAGTAAGTAAATCGTTCTGGTTATCATACATTTACATTAGTCCAGCGAGAGCGTATTAAAAATCGATCGGGGGCGCCATGGCGCCCGCGGGCGCCGCGTTGCCTACCCCTGTACTAGATGTTACTTACCACTGTATCCTGGCGCACATCCAGACAGATGACCAACGCTCCACATTAAAACAGCTATCCTGGGCTTTCCGAACTAAACTCTAACATATTATCTATAACAAGCCAGCAAATTCCCATGAGTAGGTAAATAAGGCCGGTCCTAATTCAAAACGCGACAGACGTATTTTCCATGTGTAAAATACGTCTGTCACGTTTTGAATTAGGATCGGCCCTATATAATTTCAATGTAAAATAGTTGTGAAAACATTTCAATGTAAAATAGTTGTGAAAACATGAATTCTTATATACTTTTAATGTAAAATACTTGTGGGCACGTTTTGAATTAGGATCGGCTTTATATTACTTTCAATGAAACACACGTATGTTGAAAAATGTAAGTGCAGAGAAGAATGTGTGTAGCTGTTTTGAATTCGGTTTTCTAGCGAGAAGTTACACGTGCACCGTTTTGAATTAGGATCGGCGTTATATTACTTTTAATGTAAAATGTGAAAACCTGAATTCTTTTCAAATGTAAAATACTTGTGGGCACGTTTTGAATTAGGATCGGCTTTATATTACTTTCAATGGAACATATTTCAAAACACACGTATGTTGAAAAATGTAAGTGCAGAGAAAATGTGTGTAGATGTTTTGAATTTGGTTTTCTAGCGAGACAGTATGACAGATGCAAAATATCGCATTCAAGTCAATTGTGTTTTAATTAAAGTGGATTCTGATTTATGTTTAGAGGCTGCAAATACACATGGGCCGGTTTCAATTCAAAATGAGTTTACTCTTGTGATAGGTTGAAAAGTGGGTTGGCAAAGTACGCAGATGGTGGTAATCTGCTATATAAGGAGATTGCTCCTAATATTAATTTAATTTGTCAAAGTTTACTGCATATATTTACATACAAACATGTATATAATTGATATTCAGGGATTTAAATACAAGAAAAACGAGTTTGTGTGTAAAGAAATTGCGGTTTTGGACTTGTTGAAAGGTGATGTTTGGCATCAAATTTTTAAACTGCCAATGCAGTCCAGTTGTTTGAGTCAAGATCATATAAAACATAACGACTGGGTGACAAGGAATATTCATGGTATTTCTTGGGATGAATCTTCAACGGCTGGAATGGTGTCATCATATATAGCGCTTTATTTGAAGCAAATTATCCGACCCGGTGAAGAAGTATTTGTGAAGGGACTAGAAAAGAAGAAATTGATTGAAACATATGTAATGCAAAACTTTGTAACTGATATGCTTGCACTAGGTTGTCCTAAGCTATCGGAGTTAAAAATCAACAATCGTTTAAAATATAACATCCATTGTTGTAGACACAGCAATAATAATTTGCAATGCCCAAAACAAAATATCTTTTTATTAAAAGAATGGCTTGATAATAATAATAATAAAAAACAATAGAAAGATTTTGTCTGTATTATTTATTTTAATATAATTTTACAATGTTAGCCTTATTAACTATTGTTTTGTTATCGAATACCCGTTTTCCGTAACGGGATACAAATAGAACCACCTTGAGTGCTAAAGGCCGTAAACAAGGGGTTCCGAGATAGAGCGTGGACTGTAATTAATAAGGGGTGAGGGTGAGAACAGTTTATAGGAGTATAATCATACAAAGGCATAAAAACACTTACTGAAAGTTCCTTGAGCATTTGAGAGGCACTAAACACTGTAACTAACGCTTTTGGCCAAGGGTTGAAGGAAAGGAGCGAGACAGGAAAGGAAGAGTCCAATGCCGGATTAGAAGAAAAGAGCGGATTTATTTTTATTAGTTGTGGCTATCACGAGACTTGACGACCGACTCGCCTTAACTAGCGCGAACTATTCGGACCCGCTCGCGCGGTGAGAGGGAATGTCCCGAACGGGGACTGATATGGCGCGTACATACCGCCCACCTAAAATTAAGAAAAAAATTTTACAAAAAAAAAACGAAATATAATTAGAGCTAGGCATTTCCTCCAGCCGCAGAGTACGGTTAACCCGCCGATACTGGGGGAAGAAAACCAAGAGAAAGAAAACAACTAAAAGAGTGACTAAAATTGTAAAAAAATTAAAAATATACTAACGAAAATTTAAGCATTACTTTTCTAAAGGAAGGGAAGAATTTTATTCACGGGACGAACGAAGGTACCACGAGACGTTTTACTGAAAGAACACGAGTAACTCCGTCGCGACCGGGAAATAGCTTTCGATACGGCCTAGCGGCCATGACAAAGGCGAGGTATTTATTCCTAGGAGAAAAACCATATGACCCACCTTCAAGTCGTTATCCAAGGAACGGTTCCACTTTGTCCGCTGCGTGAGTGTGAGTAAATATTCGTTCGACCACCGGCGCCAGAAAGATTGAGTGATTTGACATAAGCGTTGCCAACGTGAATGTAATTTGATACTCTCGGGAAGAGTGATTTCTGGCAAACTCAGAATTGGACCCCCAATCAGAAAATGACCAGGGCTTAGGTAATCAGGGCTATCAGTAGCGTCCAAGGAGTAGAAAGCTAGAGGTCGGCTATTCAACACGGCTTCGATACGAGCAAATATAGTTGTGAGCTCCTCAAATGTGAGGGCCTGATGACCGATAGTTCGCAGTAATAAGGCTTTTGCGGATTTTACGCAAGCTTCCCAAATGCCACCAAAATTAGGTGCATATGGGGGGTTAAATTGCCACTTAACTTGAAGAACAGCCATTGCAGAAAATATTTCCTCATGATTTTGACGCAAAAATTCACTGGCTTCCTTCAGCATGCGAGCGGAGCCAATAAAATTTTTGCCACAGTCTGAATAAATGGAATCAGGAGCGCCGCGGCGAGAAACAAAACGATTAAAGGATGCCATAAAGGCGTTTGTAGAAAGTTCAGAAACTAGCTCTAAATGCACAGCTCTGGTGCACATGCAAACAAAGGCACATAGATAAGATTTTCGATTAGAAGAATTTCGATTTAACGAAGCTTTCGTTAAAAAGGGGCCAGCAAAATCAATTCCGACGTGAGCAAATGCGCGAGTTAATTGTACACGAGAAGGAGGCAGATCGGACATTATTGGCTGAGGGGGCTTAGCGTTTAATCGAAAACAGGACAAACAATGGTAAATAGTTTGCCGAACTAAAGAGCGCAGACCAAAAATCCAATAAGTTCGGAGAATAAGAGAATGTGTCATAGAGGGGCCTGAATGTAACGATAAAAGGTGATAATGTTTGCAAATTAATTTAGATAAGTTCGCCCGTTTAGGCAATAATAGAGGATGCTTGCTAGTATAGGGCAACTGAGAATGTTTCAAGCGACCGCCCACCCTAAACAAGCCTTGGTAATCAATAAAGGGCGATAACTTTCTAAACGAGAGAGGAAGATTCTTATTTTTTTCATATAATAATAATTCTGAAGTAAAAAACTGACGTTGAGTCAACTTTACACAAGTCATCAGACCATTTCGGAATTCGTCGCAGGAAATGGGGCCTAACGTTTTTTCTCGGGGGTGGCGACAATTGTGAATAAACCGATTCACATATGCCATGCTGTATTGCAAATGAGATAAACAAGAGAATCGCTCCATAAAATCACAAAATTCATTTTGTTGTGTAGCGATAAGCGAGACAGCAATTTGTTTCAATTCGGGAACTTCCCCTATAGGAAGGAAAGAGCTGTTGAGGTTGATAAAATCGTAATTGAAATTGCACGAACCATGCCACCACAATTCGTTGTGCAATAGTTGAAGTAGAGAACAACCTCTTGAAGCCACGTCTGCGGGATTATTTTCCCGCAAATATGACGCCACTGAGAAATAGTAGTATATTCCAGAATTTGGCTAACTCGATTTCCCACAAATGGCTTGAGCAAATATGAAGGAGTCTGTAGCCAGGTTAGTACTACTTGAGAATCAGAAAATAGTTTCGTTTCCAAAATTGGGTATGAAAATTTATTTAAAGTAATTGAATGAATTAATTTTGCCAATAAAAGAGCACCCGAAAGTTCTAAGCGGGGGATACTTAAATATTTTAGAGGAGCAACCTTGCTCTTAGCTTGAATTAGGTTGCAATTCACTGAATCACCACAAATTATATGTAAATAGACGCAAGCGCCGTAACCCCTTTCGCTTGCATCACAGAATCCTAACAATCTATAGGTTCCCGTGAATTGAGACAAAAGACGAGGAATTTTTAGCTGCGATAATATTGTAACTTGGTTACAAAAATCTTGCCATTCAGAACACCAATTATGGTCGGGGACATCATCCCAACCTAATTGTTGTAACCAAAGCCGTTGTAACAGGTGTTTGACTATAAAAATTACCGGGGTTAACCAACCTAACGGGTCGAATATACGAGCCATATAAGAAAGTACGGCGCGTTTATTAAACGGGCCTGCAAAGGGAATTACGTTATAAGTGAATACGTCTAATAAAGGATTCCAAACTAAACCTAATATTTTTATACCGCTCACTTGATCAGAGAAAGTAATAAGAGTTTCTAATTCCGATTTTTCAAAATCTTGTAACAATTCCACGGCATTGCTTGACCATTTACGCAAATGAAATTGCCCGAGAGAGAAGCTTAATAAGCTCGTGCTGTAGCTGTCTCGCTTCTGTGACACTACAGGCACCAAAAATTACATCGTCCATGTATGTGTGATGCATAATAGCTTCGGAGGCCATAGGGTAAGATTTACCCTCGTCAATTACTAATTGTTGAAGTACTCTTTGAGCCAGAAATGCGGAGGGCGCTAACCCATACGTGAGAGTTTTGAGTTCATATTCACAAATATTTTCTTGAGAAGTAGATCGCCAAAAAATGTGCTGGAATTGACGATCCGAGGAACAAACCAGAATCTGACGGTACATCCTTTGGATGTCCGCACAAACAGCAATTTTGTGACAACGAAATGCGGATATTATTTCGGTAGATTTCCTTGTAGTTTAGGGCCAGAATATAACCTGTCATTAAGAGAAATTCTAATGAATCAGTAGCAGAACCATTGAAAACAACGCGTAGCTTCGTAGTGCTACTTGTTATTTTAGAAACTGCATGATGCGATAGTACATAATCGGAGGGGTTTCGGCAACGGACATGTGACCAAGATCAAAATATTCCTGCAAAAAGCCATTATAAGCATTTAGCTTTTCAGGAGAGAGTAAAAGACGCCTTTCTAAATTTAAATAGCAATTATAAGCGGCCCGACGATTTTTACCAAGCGGTTCAATACTATGATTGAAAGGAAGAGCAACCGTGTAACGACCAGAATCGTCACGCGAGTGGGTTGCGAGAAAATGCGTCTCACAAAACACATCTTTTGGGGAGGTTTCCGTGGGAATTTTAATTTCTTCCAATTCCCAGAAATTTCTTATTTCTTTATCTATAGAATCAGATGGAATGAAAAGTGAAGTAGCATTAACCGTAGGGTTAAGACACGGAACTTGACCGAGCAGCACGTAACCAAACATGGTTTGAATCGCCAAAGGGCGGCCAGGAATAATAGCGGAATGTTCGGAAAACAGTACTTCGGCACATATCTCGGCACCTAGAAGAATTTCTACGGGCAAGGATTGATGGAAACTTTTATCAGCCATTTGCATATTTTTAAATTTATTATAAACAGAAATGGGCAATGAACTACCCGGTATATTTCCTGTTATTTTAGGAAATATTGAAGCCTTGAATTGAATTCTATTTTGAGAATATTTAGAATAGACTGTGCAACAAACAGTCCCCTTGGACTTTATTAAAGCGTCGGAAATTCCACTAACTTGGCGGGAATCCCTAGTACGCTGAAGACCCAAACGTTGAACACATGTACTCGTAATTGCGTTTATTTGAGATCCAGAATCAAAACGCACCTTACGGGTTGTAAATCCTGGTTTATATCTAAAATAAGAGCCTGCACTGTTGCCAACAGCACAGTATAACTTTCATGAGAATTCGAAACATTACAAGCCGAAACAATTTCGGGTGCTATTGCAGTAGAGGATTTTTCCGAATTATGCACCACCTCGTTGAGCAGGGGTTTATGCAACAAAGTATGGTGATATGAGGAATGGCAAACTTTACATTTACCTTCAGAATTGCAACCTCGAGTATGATTACCCAAGCATTTAAAGCACAAATTTAAAGTTTTAATAGTGGAATAACGATCGGCAATATTAAGTGCATAAAATGTTGAACAACCATAAATTTTATGAGCTTCACCACAGCACGGGCATGAAACTCGGGCAGCTTTAGCCGTAGCGGCATTTTGCGAACTTTTCATTAAGAGGGACTGATTGAAGTTGGACTTGAAACGAGGATTCGCATTAGGTTTAATAACCTTATCTTTTTTCATATCGTCATAAAGCTCAGAGGTTTTGCTTTGCAACGATAAAAAATCGAAGAGCTGAGAACAAGTAGGAACTTCGGAACCTACTTTTAGATCAAAAGCATTTTGCGTTTTGAACTCAAGATTACGGTAACACAACGAAAATAGTATAAAGTCGGCCATATCTTCGACTTTATCCGCCGCCTTCAATGTGTTAACAGCGTTAAAATGAATATTGATGAAGTTTGAGAGAGATCCAGATGATTTAAATTGTAATATTTTATTTAAATAATAGCTAGTAATTCTACGAGCTGAGCTATAGCGTTCTTCTAGCTTATCAAAAGCTTGTTGGTACAAATCAGCCTCAAGGGCTAGATCCGAAATTAGGGCGAGAGCTTCACCCTTAAGATAGCTACGCAAATAGTGATACTTACGAATTAGCGGGATTTGTTCGTTTTCATGAACCAGACTCTTGTAAAGCGAAATGAAATTTTGCCAGTTTTCTACACATCCATCAAAGGGGGTTATACTTAGAGGTTTTAAATAACTTACAGAAGTTTGAGAGGGATTAGTTGAAGTATCATCAACCGATTTTGATGCATTTTGTTTGATATCTAAATACCGCGTACGAATGACGTCTAACAGATTGTCAAACGAAGAACTTTGAGTTTTAATCTCCTCCTTTTCGTCAACAACCGAATTATAGGTTAAAATTTTATCGTAGACAACATCTAGTTGTTGTTCAATACTTTGCATACGTAGATATCTCGCTTCTACGGCAGCTAAACGGGTTGCAGTACGAACATAATCGGCAATTTCGGTTAAGCGCGCGAAATAATCTTCAAGTTTTTTTCTTTAAAATATTACCTTCCGCCATAATTAGGAACTTTATGAATAAATTAACAATAGTTAAGTAAACTAACGTACGTATTAAAGGACGGCTTGTTTGTAAACAAACAAATTCTGAATGGAGTGCAATGATCTTGATATTGAAATATGGTAACAATAATCTAATTGCAATGAACTTGAACTCGAAAGAATGCACGTGCGATTTAACAACAAATTGAAACGTACAGATAACACTTTCAAATCGTTTCTATTATCAAGTACTAAATGATTTACGAATTTGTGAATTAATAAAGACCTACGTTTGTATGCCTTTGAATCGATGAGGCGAGAAAGAGAGAACGATATAAACGTAGTTCTAGATCCGGCTCGAAGGACCAAATGTTTTGTTATCGAATACCCGTTTTCTGTAACGGGATACAAATAGAACCACCTTGAGTGCTAAAGGCCGTAAACAAGGGGTTCCGAGATAGAGCGTGGACTGTAATTAATAAGGGGTGAGGGTGAGAACAGTTTATAGGAGTATAATCATACAAAGGCATAAAAACACTTACTGAAAGTTCCTTGAGCATTTGAGAGGAACTAAACACTGTAACTAACGCTTTTGGCCAAGGGTTGAAGGAAAGGAGCGAGACAGGAAAGGAAGAGTCCAATGCCGGATTAGAAGAAAAGAGCGGATTTATTTTTATTAGTTGTGGCTATCACGAGACTTGACGACCGACTCGCCTTAACTAGCGCGAACTATTCGGACCCGCTCGCGCGGTGAGAGGGAATGT
This sequence comes from Platerodrilus igneus, assembly GCA_036346225.1. Classification (NCBI taxonomy): domain Eukaryota; kingdom Metazoa; phylum Arthropoda; class Insecta; order Coleoptera; family Lycidae; genus Platerodrilus; species Platerodrilus igneus. The sequence goes on from JARFIW010001219.1 coordinate 223,357, forward strand.
CCCGAACGGGGACTGATATGGCGCGTACAACTATTATTATAACAACTTCTAGCAAACATTATTTTTATCGATCCAGCTATTGTGTACGTTAGAGAAGCCTAACCATTTTACAAATACTTTATTTCCACTCTTTCTTAGGACTTTTTCTACCAGGTAAATTCCTGGATGTTTAACCTTTTGCAACTCCGTTTCGTAAAATGCACCGTTGATTTCTTTCTCATCTTGATCTTCTAATATATATGTTGTAGGATTGGTTACGTTTACCTTTTTAATCTTAAAAATTTCATTTGACCAGTTTGGTGTGTAACCTTTCGTAAATGCTTCCCTGTGTTTACTAATCTTCACACTGTCTTTTATTGAATATTTTGGTATTTTGGTTGCAAGTTTGATGTGGGTAAATGATGATTTAGGAATAGTTTTTTCATTTGATTTATCAACTTTTACAGGTTTGACTCCGATAGTATTGTGAACTGTATTGTTGTTTTGTTTCACAATATCGCTTAAATTTTTTATCCAATTGTAAGAACCGTTCAGGTTAAACAAGCGCCACATTTTTCCCTTTAAAGTTCTAATTACACGTTCCACAATGCATGCTTTCTTTGTAGAAAAAACACTATAATGGTTTATGCCGTATGTCTGCATTAAGGATTGAAAGTGTTTGTTATAATATTCTTTACCAAAATCAGACTGCAAATTTCTTGGCGGATTTTTAAATTTATTTAAAATTGTTTTCATTGCAGCAGTAACATCAATACCCGTTTTACTTTTAAGTGGTACAGCCCATACGTATTTGGAGAAACAATCAATAACTACTAAAATGTATTTAAATCCTTTGTTTGTTTGCGAATATGGTAGCATTTCAATCAAATCGGTCTGAAGAAGGTCATTTAAACCTTTACTATCACTTTGCGTCTCTTGAAATTTATTCTTGCTGGTTTATGAAGTTCATTTACTATATCCTCTTTCACTTTTGATTGAGCAACTATCATAATACTTTTTTATAATCAGGATTTATTAAATACAATTAATGAAATACTTCTATGTTTGAATGTCGTGGGCTCCACTTGCTTTGAAAGCAAACTTTTAATATAAAATCAAGAAACATTGTGGTATTGTTTATAATAGCACCGCTGTCACGAAAGCTGATTACATCCATACGTTTAAGCAAAAATCCTTGTAACTGTGCAATTACATAACTTTTTTCGTTTATAAGAATTTCAATGTCTTGCGGGTATCCTTTAATATTCTCAATGACTGCTTCCTCATAAGGAAATTCATAATTATGTTTAATCTTGAAAATAAGGAATGTCTTGTCACCGTCGAGGAATGTATTAGAGTAAAACGTTGCTACTACCGTGTAATGTAGCATATGTAACTTGTACTCAATCAAGGTTTCAAAACCTTCACTTTTGTTTTCATATTCCTGTTCACTTATATCTATTTTACGGTTATGTAAGTGCCTTCCAAATTTGTCAATTGTCATATCATCTAATTACTTTCGCCTCACGCAATTCTTCAATGATCGAATTTATTTCGTTGCCGTGACCTGTGTGTCCAGCAGTCTGAGATGAAACTAAAAGTCGTAATCTATCAACAAGTTCATTGGGATCATTCCAATATAAATAATCTATAGCGTACTTCCATTGTCATACCGTCTCCAAGACGCTTTCTATAGGGTAATGTTCTAGGTCTACGGGGTGTTTGGGGAAGTATGTTTAATGTAGATATTATATTTTTGTACTTATATGAAGTATTACCCTGAATTTGTTCTGTTTCAGAATAATATTTTCTATTAGCATTTGTTCTTTTTACAATATCAAGATACGACTTTAGATCTTGATGATTGTATCCGACAGGATATTTTTTAAACAGTAGTTCGTATAATCCAGGAGTACCTTTATATTTCAAATCATTTATTAGAACATTTTCATCATCCAACTTGAAATTCGAATTGCCTATCATAAGACCATTTGAATCAGGGTTAAACCTAATACCATATTTATGATCAAATTCGTTCTTAACATCTTTAAACATATTGTAAATATATTCTCGAGGTAGCGGATGTAGCTGTTCGAGATAATGTGTCATACCAGGTGAATCGGCAAAGCTTTGAATATATTCCTGGGCTTCTTGTGCATTTCGATTAATTTCTGCTTCGTATTCATTTTCAACAGCGTCATCATCATCATCATCTACCTCTATGGCATCATATTTTATATTTGGTATATGCTGAGCAATAACCGGGGAATCAATATAGTCAACATTCCTTTCTTGCAATTTAAGTTTAATTTTTTTTACACTGCTATGAGGCAGTTCTTCTTCTTCTTTAAATTTTTCTTTCTTTACCGCACTTTTTCCATCCAGTTTATTAGCAATAGTTTCTAATCGTGATGTTATGGGTAAGATTGATTCCACTTGGACGACTTCATTATCTTTTAACTGACGCAATTTGTTTTTTACAATGTTTCTTTTCTTAATTAAAATTCTTTTAAGTTTTATCGCCTCCTTGTTCATTGCGTAAAAGTTTATTGTAGTAAAAAAAATTCTTCGATACTAACGATACTTGCGTCTCTCAAGGTTTAAATATGTATGAAGTGATCAAAACCTATTCGGTACCTTCCTTGATCTGGATCACTATCTTTGTCTACAACTAAGAAACCGTATTTGTCTTGCCAACAAGCAGCACATATTTCACGAAATTTATCATACTTCATGTCAGTATTGACGTGATCGTCATATATGTGTTTTAAGTTTAAATCATCTTGTTTAAATAAAACTAAAAGATTAGCATTATCACGTAGTAAGTGCTTAGGTATACGAGTATAACTTTAACAAAGGTAAAAACTGTCTACTTGTTTATGACGCCCCATACTAAAGTATTCCCTAATGATACCTTGTTTATCGCAAGCTACATCATCAAAAACAAATATAGAATTATTTCGAGCATCAGATGGTGATATAATATTATCAGAACTGGAAAATGTATAATATTTGATCCCTTTTATTGGTTGCAGTAGACTTTCAAGGTATTGATACTTTGGTTGATAAAGTGATTTAGAATAAACATATACGTTTTCAAACTTTAAACCATTAGGATGTTCTATCAGCCCAATCATAACGTTGGTTTTACCGCAATTTGATGGACCAACAACTAGACATCGAATAGATGAAGGCAGAAGAACGCTATGTTTTTTCTTTTTAGCTAAGGATTGCACGCCAATGTCATTATTGTTTATGGTTAAAGGTGTTGATTGTTTCACAACACGCATGTTTGCAAGTACTAAATTCGATTTTAAAAAAAAAAGTGGAATTATATATATACTGGGCCGACCTGAATGACCTTTATGCACATCACACACTGTTCCATGAACTTCGAATTTGTCTCGTATGCGTGTAATTGTTAATCTTGAAGGTGGTTCTGTATCATACTCCCTTCTCCACTGTCTTTGAACTTCATTTACATTCTCAAACTTCCAGTACCACTTAATAACCTGCTTTCGTTCTTCAAAACTCAAACGTACGTCCGCCATGTTGATATTACAAACTCCAACTGATAATATAACATAGAGGGACGATTATGCTGGCACCTGGCGAAGAAATATAACATTAGCCTTGTAGTGCGGGAAAACTACAATAGCTTAAAGTGTGTATACATTTTTTTGAAGCACCCAGTATATATATATATATATATATATATATATATATAGAAACGGCGAGTATATAAAGAATCATTAATTCATAATATTTTATTTATTTACTGCACAGCTTGAGAGGATAGTTGTCCGCTAATGATTACATATAATAATTCTAAAACTACTGGGAACGGACTATTAAATACTGTAATTAACAATTTACCATTTGAAGCGCATATTCCGGGTTACAAATTTTGCGGTCCGGGTACAAAACTAATCGAACGGTTAGCTCGGGGAGACGAGGGAATAAACAAGTTAGACGAGGCTTGTAAGGAGCACGATATTGCATACACCAAAGAAAAGGATCTATCTAAACGTCATCAAGCAGATTCGAAGTTAGCTCAGTTAGCTACAGAAAGACTAAATTCTGGTGACTCGTCTTTAGGTGAAAAAGTAGCAGCATTTGGAGTAGCTACCGCAATGAAAGCTAAAGTAAAACTTGGTATGGGTGCCTGTGCATCACTGAGAACAAAAAATATCAATAAAATAAGAAAACTGATAAAGAAACGTAAAATACGAAGTACGCTAGGTATTAAAAGTATTATCAAACAAGCACGTACAGCTTTTGAAAAAGACTAAAGGATCTAATATTATGGATGCAATCAACATAGCAATTAAGGCCGCCAATACAGCAAAACAAAAGAAGCATATTAAATCAGCTCGTATTATATCAATTCCTAAAACAGGAGGTTTTCTACCACTAATACCAATTTTTGCAGGCCTAAGCGCTTTTGGTACTCTTACTGGAGGTGCAGCTGCTGTTGCAAAAGCAGTTTCAGATACTAAAATAGCTAAGGAACAACTAGCGGAAAAACAACGTCATAACAAGGCAATGGAGGACATTGCAGTCGGAAACGGCATGTACATCAAACCTTATAAAAAAGGTTTTGGTCTTTTTAGCCCCTGCAAAACCTCAAAGGAACGCAACTTGATTTTACCTAATCGAGCACTAAGCAATGTAGAATTAATAGAGTTTGTTAAGCAATTAGAAGTACCATATTTCCGTGGAGTGTTCATGAGAAACAATCTTCCCAAGAAAGTTAATTTAAAAGAATGTGGTATAATTAATTTAGATGGAATAGAAGGTTTAGGCACGCATTGGACCTCTTACAAAAAGTACGGTAGTAGCGCTATTTACTATGACAGCTACGGAAACCTGCGACCGCCAACAGAGTTAATAAGTTATTTGAATAGCGGGGGTAAATGTAAAATTCTTTATAACATTAACCAAGAACAATCGTACAGTACTGTGTTTTGCGGTCATTTATGCTTACAATTTCTAAGTAGTGCATAGAACTGCGTACGAAGTTGTTATGTCGTACACTTTTACTCTAACGGGAAACACTTCAGTTTTAACAAGCAATTTTAATCCGCCTATAAACTTGGATAATGATTCGAGTACGTATTAGGATTAACAAATTTTGAGTCTTATAACACAATTCCAAACATAGAAAAGGAATAAATAATAAATTTTATTATGGATCTAACGGAGAATTCATAGAAATACCTGAAGGTGCTTATGAGATTAGAGAAATTAATAAATATCTTCAAAAAGCTTTAGGTGATAAAAGATGGCGTGGTCGTATGGATCAATCACGAAGCGCTAGAAAGACGCCAGTGTATATAGAAATTACAGCTAACAATAATACACTTAAATGTAGTATTAAATGTAGTTTAGATGTGGATTTCACCAAAAAAGATTCAATTGGTTCTCTACTTGGTTTCAATCCGCGAAAATTGCTAGCATTTGTCACGCATCAAGCAGACTACGCGATCAACATTTGTAAAGTGAATGCAGTTTTAATCGATTGTAATATTGCAAGTGGATCCTATTTAAATAGTAAACCAGCCCATGTAATACACGAATTCTTTCCTCAAGTACCTGCAGGTTTTAAAATTGTCGAGTGTCCACCTACGATTATATATCTACCAATCAAGTCACGTATAATAAATGAAATAATAGTTAAAGTGTTAGATCAAGATGGAAATTTAATTAATTTCAGAGAACTGCTAACTGTAAGGTTGCATTTAAAAAAAATCTGCAATAGCCATGGGTATTAAGTATAATGCACGCAACATGTCAAGAATTGATATAAATGCTGGAAATTTCAAAGCAATCGACACTCGATTGATTGTTTTAAGACCGCTAACAACACAAAACCGGCAGTTTCTACAATCGTTAGGACTGCATTTAATTAAAAAAAAATAGAATGAATAGTGAAATACTGAACGTGCGTGAAAAGTTTACTTCGACAATGCAATTGTTAATATTGAAAACATACTCATCAACCTTATGCTAACACATCTTTAAACAATAATGATGAAATTCGAATCCCTATACAACAACAAGATGTATACACCTTACCATCGAAGAGCATGCTGTACATAGAAGGCAAATTAATTAGAACAGATGGAACGCCGTCTCAGACAGCAAAGTTTGTAAATAATGGAATTTTGCTGTTTTTTGATGAAATTAGATATGAGATTGGTGGTATCATTGTAGATCGTGTTCGGAATCCTGGATTAACATCTATAATGAAGGGATATGTTTCATATAATAGCAATCAAAATAAACATTTACAAAACGCTGGGTGGTTTCCTATGGATGATTCACAAATAGTTGATGCCAATGGGAATTTTAATGTTGCAATAAACCTTTCAATGGTTCTCGGATTATGCGAAGATTTTAAAAAAATTATTTTAAACCTCCGTCATGAGTTAGTCTTACTACGTTCTAGTTTTGATACTAATGCTATAATTAATCCTACACCCGATGAAAAAATAAAAGTTGTTTTAAACAAAGTTTTATGGAAAATGCCGCATGTAGCCGTTGATGATACTCAACGAATTAATTTAATAGAATGCGCTGCCCAAAATCAGGATTTACATATTCCGTTTAGAGGATGGGAGTTGCATGAATATCAACTTCTACAAGGAACGCAACGTCATACATGGAACATTAAAACAACAACACAATTAGAAAAACCAAGATTTGTGATTGTTGGTTTCCAAACCAACCGAAAAAATAGATACATGAGCAACTACAGTCGTTTTGATCATTGCTATTTAACCAACATGAAACTATATTTAAATTCAGAAATTTTCCCGTACGATAACTTAAATTTGAGGTTCGAGAATAAACAGACTGCGTTGTTATATGAGATGTATGCTCAGTTTCAGCAATCATACTACGAAAAGGAAAATGAGCCACTTTTTAATCCTGAAGATTTACGAAGTATTGCACCATTAGTAGTCATAGATTGTTCTAGACAAAACGAAGCGTTAAAATCTGGTACTGTCGATATTAGATTAGAATTTGAAACTAGCAGAAACGTTTTGCCAAATACATCTTGTCATTGCTTTATACTTCATGATAAGATAGTCAAATACAATCCACTCTCAAACAGCATAAGAATATTATAATTACTTTATTATTATTATTACTGTACCTTTACAAATTATGAAAAAACAATAAATCATTTAGCAATCACAGTCTATTTATTAATATTTTTTACATGTTTTTACAATATCTTTTACATGTTTGAATTATTAAGTGATTTAGTAAACAGCCATAAACATTGACAATTTTAAATAAAAGTTTTGTTATACATTTCTCAAATAAACTAACTGGTATGTTAGTAACAAACTGGATTTTTTTAAACAGAACGGTTACTACTACTATTTTTCTCTACAATACTGAAATGTTAATTTTTATTGTCTAATTGATTAGTTACAAGGCTAGCCTCACGCATGGGCACCAGTGAAACGTAATTTATTGATACGCCTCACGTTGCCGGCACCTATGAGATGTTAATTAGGGTTAAGCCCTTCTTTACAATATTCGCGGTCTAGTCTGGGAATTACCCCAAGGGTGAGCAATGAGTTTGGGCGTGGGTATATGGTGGGCTCGACTACAAACGGGAACAAAAAAAATAAATGGACGCCACTGCATCTATATAGGCAACAAGCAAAACTAAAGTATCCTACAGGAAGACGCAGAAACCTATAGGATATTATGATTATCAAAAAAAAACTTACAAACCTCAATATACAATACCTCTGGAAACCTCTGCTCTAGCTTCCGCGATGTCGAACCTGCAAGAAGATGTCACACAGAAAACTAAAATATAAGACACCGTTTGTGCCTTACAACAACAAAATATTTCGATCTTTATAGATCGATTAGCCTGGATTCAAAACCTTAATAACACCTTACCTATGAGAAAATACTCTACTGGAAATTACTTATTCCCTTACTATTAACTGATGCTGTATCAACTTTTTCCACAATCAAAATTTTGCTGATCTAATTTGATCAATGTTAAGTTCAATAAGTGAAATAAAAGACAAAGGTATCGATTCAAAATTTAATCTAAATATGATTCTCTTTTGTTGCAAAATTACTTGTAAATAAATTTCATTAATCAATATATAAACTTTAAAACTTTCTTAGAGTGTTCCTCTATAATCAAAATAATCAACATTAAATAAGTTACAGAAGTTTCTGAATATACTTCTCTACATAGAGAGGTATTAGCATTTATAAGTTAGTTAATACAGTTTAGTTTTGTAAACATCCATAAACAGATCTGTTCTGGCTTACAAGATTTTTATCTAAGGAACTTGTTACATAAACAGTTCATATGGTTTAAGCATGAAAATAATAAACTCAGATTAACATATGTCAAAAACAGCTTAGTTCTTCTACTAATTACAACAAATTGCTAGAAAACACCTTTCATCCAAAGGTGGACTTTATACATATTTTTATCACTTGACATGTGCATCATAAAAGCACTTTGAATAACAACTTTTAAAGCATCTAAAGATTAAAAAATTTCTCTTATAAAGCAATCTAGTTCCAAATGAAAATATTTGACTTATTAAATTTTAGGTTATACTTCCAAACTAAATTTTTACGTGGTATTTAAGCATAAACACATTTAGCAAACAAACTTGAAATTTACGTTACTTAACGAAGATTTACCATGATTTTGTAAATAGTAAATTAAAGCTTTAACCTTAACCAGCACACGAAATTGATTTTCAGCAAAAAGGTTTATAAGTACCTGGTACATTTAATTGTTACAGCTGCGATGTTGACGAATGTAATAGATGAGCTCGGACACTTTACTTTCCATCTGTTTGAAATTCCGAAAGATACCAAAACATGCCTGCATTAACCATAATTCCTCGGACGTTTTAAAACAATTAATCTGATAATACTCGACCACAATCTACGTACATCGTTTAGCGTGTTCCTCAAATTTTTGCTAAAGGGATTGAATCAAGTATTAGTATTAAACACGGCTAATTAATTACACGGTCCTTACCACCAATGGATTTCTCACCACGTGTTGTAGCTGTTGCTTGAGTTGACTGGGCGGCTTACACGAGAGCTCCTTTGTCAAGCCTCCACGCGACAACTAAGCAGCCCTACCCTTCTTCTAGAGCTATCCTCAGCTCCCACTTACAAGCAAAATTCACCATGTTTGGCAGTGAAGTCTACGTACCCGCGGTTGCTTGCAAGATGGCCGTATTCTTTATTTGTCAATGCTCATAGCCTTCGCGTCATTTTCGCGCAGGCGTTATGTTTAACAAATACTCTAGTGGACGCCAGAACGCCTGTAATTTATGTAACACAAGTTACGCTCAAGGTATCCTTGATATTGAAAGTATAGAAGTCTCTGTTAAATACTCCTTATAGGTAAAAATAACATAAACGGAAAAAGTTGTTCTTCTTTATAGTACATTAAATTAATTAATGATTACACGCTAAATGAGGAATTCGCAAAATAATAACAGTTAGAACTGTTTTTTTAGATATGAAATGTAACAAAATTTTGTTACACTGCCTCCGATCAAAAAGAAAAAAACTTTGAGGTTAATTATATCTTAATATATACACAACCGAGAAGTTTTTTTTATATAGAGGAAAACTATCGCCTTAACCAAAAGATAAATACAAAAAAGAAACATTACAACAAATCGAAGTAAGAACAAAGTAAGTTTGCACTTTGATCTCTGAACCAAAAAAAATCATGAATGACCTCTTGCATTAAGAAGAGGAAAATGGGTGCAACCAAATGAGTGTGTAGGTAACTCTGCGTACCACACATCCGTCAGGAGTCAATATCGGTAAGTCATAATCGGTAAAAGGTCATAATCGGTAAAAATCAAAATATTGTAGTCTACCACTCGAGTTGCAACCAAACGGGGGAACAAAACTAACCTATTTTTCAAAATATAAACTGAAATTCAAACAATAAGCTTGACATGAACTATCGCAAAATAACAACAAAAAGATTTACTTTCCTACTACTACCCTTGACACGATAACCTTACTAATATTAATAGTAAAACAAAACTCACACCTATATACATAAATATCAATACTGTTCCAACAATGATTATGTATTTGCTGGTCTCAAAATTCCAGCTCAATACATTCAGCAAACTTTGATTATTGCCTCTACCAAAATAAACTGCTCATCAAGCCACTACTCATTGTAGCTTACTAATGAATACTTGGCTTCTTCAGCTTATAGCTATTCATAGCCCAATCGCTACTCTTTTCTTTGGGACACCCAGTCTCAAAAAATCCTCAACTCTACTGTGGCCACACCAAACATCTCGAACCAAAACTACTCAATACTACAATGACCTCACCAACTAGGTTACTCCGACCTACAACAACAAACAGCACCTACCTTCCTCGCTTACTCTAGACATAACAACACATGACTCGATCAAAATACGTCCACAAACATGAAGCAACAAATATTTGTCTCACTTCCACTTCGGGCTATAACAACAACACGGCAAAATAACCTTTTTTTTTTTTTTTTGAATAATCCATTAGTGCACATTTAAAACAACACTAGTCGAGAAACTTCTAATCTCTACCAGCAACGATATACTGGCGAAAGCCTTCAATTTGTCATCACCACTCTATCCCATAACCAAATTTATAATATATCCTTTACGACACAAATACTAAAGATGACCAATCAGTCCTCTGGTACATATTCTGGATCTACGACAGTATAGGGTTTTAGATCCTTGACATGCCACCTGCCTGCTTTTGATCCATCTAGATTAATTAGATCGTACACCACATTCGAGCACTTTTTCTTGACTACACTCAAAATAAATTTTGGAGCCAGTTTAGCAGTAAATTTATTAGCCGCGCTCGACAGCACCTTATTGGACCTCCACACTTTACTGCCAACCTCAAAAGAAATGTTCCTCCTCCTTAGATTATATCGATTGCTTGACCTTCGATAAGCTACATGCAACTTCGCACGAACGTCTTCAAATACTTTAAATATGCCTTGGTGGTCTGAAGTATATAATGGGCGACTACCAGGAACGATTTCAACATCAGCTTCAGGAATAAATCCACTACCGTAAAATTTACCGGACATGGGGACGTGTCGGCCAAAAACTAAAAAATTCGGAGTATAACCCGTCGACTCATGCTTAGCAGAATTAATAGCAAACTGAATCTGCGCTAACTCAGCATCCCAGGTATCATGTTCTTCGAGATAGGATCGAATAGCTGTCCCTACCGTCCTATTAATCCTCTCAACAAAATTACATTGTGGCGCATAAACAGCATTATACCATATCTTTTGAATTTCAAACCTATTACATAATGACCTAAAAATTCGACCAGCTAAATTTGAACCATTATCGCAAATAATAAATTGGGGCACTCCAAACATTAAAAACACTTTCTGTTCTATAAACTGTTCTATGACATGTGACTTTGCACTGCGTAGAGGATGTAGAATTGTATATTTTGAGAACCAATCTCCTACTACCAACAACCATTTAAATCCTAATTTTGAGCGAGGGAATGGACCCATAAGATCTAACGCGATAATTTGAAATGGAAACTTGGCCTCTTTCTCCTTTCCCATTAAGCCTAAAGGACCTGCATTAGAAGATTTTTGCGCACCACACACTAAACATGCACGACAAAATTTCAACACATCTAAATTCATCTTGGGCCAATAATAATGTTCTTGGACTCTAGCATTTGTCTTCGAGAACCCAAAATGTCCTGCTACTGAGGGGTCATGACACGATCTGATGACTTCTTCTCTTTGAACCTTCGGCACTAAATATTTCCACTCTACTACATTCGACAACATAGGCAAATTTGATGGGATAAACTTAAAAACAAAATCGTTCTCAACTTTTCATTGAGGGTAACCCTCAGGCGACGCCAAAATTTTCTCACGTAACGACACATACCAATTTTCTAAATTATCAAGCTTGACCTCTATTAAATTTACAACATGTTTTTCTTCCGGAGTTGCACGACTTAGACAGTCAGGGACTACGTTAAACTTTCCTTTCCTGTGTACTAAATCAAACGAATGTTGTCTTAACCTTACAGCCCATCTAGCTAACTTTCCTGTAGGGTTCTGCAAATTACTCAACCAAAGCAACGAAAAATGGTCGATTACGACCGTGAAACGAACTCCTTCAACCCATGGACGGAATTTTTCAATGGCAAAGATTACCGCAAGGCACTCCTTCTCCGTCGTTGAATAATTTCGTTCAGCTCGATTAAGGGTTTGCTGGCATACGATATAACACGTTCTTCTCCACTAACATTCTGAATTAATACGGCACCTAGACCCGTATTACTTGCATCACACTCAATAATAAAGGAGCAGAATAATCCGGCTGCGCCAGAAGTGGTGCAGACACTAAAGCCTCTTTAATCGACACAAAGGAAGCCTCTGCTTCTGAAGTCCACGTAACGACTTGACCTTTTTTTCTTTTCTTGACTAGATCATTGATTGGTGAAACTAACGATGAAAAGTCTTTAATGAAACGACGGTACCAACTACACATACCAAGGAATCTCTTAACTTCAGTGGTGGTCTTTGGGCGTGGAAAATTGACCATAGCTGACACCTTATCTGGATCCGTCCTTAAAGAATTTGACCCTACTATATAACCGAGAAACTTGAGTGACTTCTTAAAAACTCGCACTTTTCTAAATTCAATGTTAAATTTGCCTCTCGAATGCGTTCCTTGACTTCGTACAATAACTTTAGATGTTCTTCAAACGTCGATGAGCACAAATTATATCATCCAAATAGCAGAAAACGTATGGTTCGAATTTCGGACCCAAAATTGCATCGACTAAACGCTGTTGAGTCTGTGCAGCATTTTTAAACCAAACGGCATCGTCACAAATCTATACTGTCCCGCGAAATAACGCTAAACGCTGTTTTATCCTTCGATGATTCACTAAGAGGGACCTGCCAAAATGACTTTCGCAAATCAAGACTAGAAATATAATTAGCATTACGTAACATCCTAGAATTCTGTCTATATTAGGAAGAGGGTAACTGTCATGGACCGTAACATCGTTCAATGCTCTTCCGTCGAAGCAAAATCTATATTCTTTACTATCTTTTTTCTTGACTAATAACACGGGCGAATTCCATGGACTCTGACACGGTTCTACTACTTTTAATCGAATCATTTCATCTAACTCCTTATCCAACTCTTTACTAATATAGGGAGACATAACATAGGGTCTTTTCCTGAAGGGTTTTGCATCTCCTGTATCGATATCCATCTCAATCATATTAGTACGCCCTAATTTATCAGCACTAGAAATTTCTCGAAATGAATCTATGGCAGTTTGCGCCTGTGACCTCTGATTAATCGACAAATCATCCAAATTGAGTAAACAGTCACTATATTTTAGGGGAACTGATGATGGACCCACATACGGAACACTACTTTCCGCATCACCTTGCACATGCCAGGAATTATCCTTAAAATTTGCTATCAATCCAAATAGCTTAGCAAAATCACTACCAAATATAAATGCGTGTGGTAAAGATGGCACTACGAGAGCATTAAGAACACGACATTGTTTTCCTACTGAAATGGGCAAATCTACGATTCCTTCGACTGGTTTCAAGGCTCCATCTGCTGTGAAAATACCTTGTTTCTGTGACCTGAAAATTTTTAACTCTAACCTATTGATTAAAGGAATAGCAAGAGACCCAACTACCGATGTAGTACATCCTGAATCCAAAAGACCAGTGACATCTATATCAAATAATTTAACCATCACATATGGCCGATTATCACCAGATTTTTCAACAAATAACGAATCAGTTTTGGGCTGAGGGTTATTACGACAAAAATTTTCTACTACTTTTAACCATTCAGACCACTCTTTTCTACAAAAATAATTCTTCTGTTCACAAGTCATAACTGCCGCCTTATGAGAAGGAATGGAATGCCGGCCGCGCAACATCCATCTCCTCACTCGTTTTTTGAACATGCTGGACACTTATCACGCGTAACTCCTTTATGACCGCAACCGTAGCAAAAAATTCTTTTTGGGAATCTACAATACCGAAATGAATGACCATGTCGCGAACAATTCCAACACCCTGAAATAATTTTCGTTGGACCTGAAGAACTAGCATGGGTAGGTACTGGAAAAGTTTTATTATTACTTATAGTCTGAACTTGTGGAGCACACGTTTTTTGATTATCAACACGAGCTTCTGATGTAGAAGAATCTTTCAAATAAATAGGGTATTTACTCTTTACTGACGAATTAGCACTATTACGAAATTTAGCTGAGTTAGTCGACTGACTGAAAACTGATTTTTGTTTCAACATCATGGCCTCTTCCAATTTTTGCATAATTTTATTAACGTAGCTGTATCCTCAATATCTGAAAGAGCAAGTTGCGATATGAATTCTGGTAATAAATTTTTCCTGAGTATCCTCACTTTTGTAATTTCTGCTGGGGTATGGGGTAATCTACTAAATAAACTTTCCACATGAGCAACGAATAGAACAATTGGTTCATCCTCTTTTGACGACGATTTTTATTGTCTCCCAGATCTCTTCCTCTGAATGAGCGGGTAAAAATCTTCTTTCAACCTACTCTCAAGGGCTTCCCAATCTTTTACGGAATCTCTAATACTTCTAAACCACACTAAAGCATTTCCGACGAACAATTCGACAGACGACTCAAACAAGTCTTTATATGATACCTTACGTGATTGTGCCAACTCCTTTATCCTATCCAAAAAGAAATACAGCTGCTTGGGGTCTCCTGAAAATTTAACTGACCAAGAGCCAACAGGGATCGGTGGTGTAAAATATGGAAACGTATGCATAGGTGCAGCTACTGCTAACGAAGTTGTGTGATTTGCATCACTTGCACTGCTTGACCCTGGGCTCGAATTCACCTTCTCGTACAATTCAGCTTCGACAGTAAGGATGGTTGCTAACAATTCCTTTTAGATAGTTCAGCTTCTTTCAGTTTGTCAGACGGGAGTCTCATACGTTTAACTCGACATGATACATGGGCAAGCCTAGAAAGTACCCTTTTAAAGATTGAATCTCCGAATCACCTTCAAATTCTAACACCAAATGTTTTATTGAATCGATGGTAGCATTTATCTCTGCATTCTTCCTCAAATTCTACCCTATATACTGACAGATCTACTAAACAATCAGGTTTCCTACTTCTTTCGTTAACAATCTACCTAGAATTTTTCTCTTTTCCATAACCGGCCTAGCACTTTCTATTCCACGGATTTTAATTCATATTCCAGCTCTTCTTTGAGTAAATGAACAATTTGAAATGTTTCAGCCATTTTTAAGAATTTATTATGACAACCTAAAGTTATTTTATTTCTTGACCAACTCAATATGACAAAAAATTTCTTTAATGCGAATCAAACCTGTTGTGACATTCAAATAACTAATGCATAAAAGACTTGAGGTTCCAGACACGATATAAATCCTATGAAAATTTACAACCAAATTAATTTTGAGTTTACCAACTAAACCAACACATTAAGGGATAATGAAATAACTATTTTATAAATCAAACATCAACGAAATCGAGCCTCACACGTTGTGCGCCAGTGAAATGTTAATTTTATTGTCTAATTGATTAGTTACAAGGCTAGCCTCACGCATGGGCACCAGTGAAACGTAATTTATTGATACGCCTCACGTTGCCGGCACCTATGAGATGTTAATTAGGGTTAAGCCCTTCTTTACAATATTCGCGGTCTAGTCTGGGAATTACCCCAAGGGTGAGCAATGAGTTTGGGCGTGGGTATATGGTGGGCTCGACTACAAACGGGAACAAAAAATAAATGGACGCCACTGCATCTATATAGGCAACAAGCAAAACTAAAGTATCCTACAGGAAAACGCAGAAACCTATAGGATATTATGATTATCAAAAAAAAACTTACAAACCTCAATATACAATACCTCTGGAAACCTCTGCTCTAGCTTCCGCGATGTCGAACCTGCAAGAAGATGTCACACAGAAAATAAAATATAAGACACCGTTTGTGCCTTACAACAACAAAATATTTCGATCTTTATAGATCGATTAGCCTGGATTCAAAACCTTAATAACACCTTACCTATGAGAAAATACTCTACTGGAAATTACTTATTCCTTACTATTAACTGATGCTGTATCAACTTTTTCCACAATCAAAATTTTGCTGATCTAATTTGATCAATGTTAAGTTCAATAAGTGAAATAAAAGACAAAGGTATCGATTCAAAATTTAATCTAAATATGATTCTCTTTGTTGCAAAATTACTTGTAAATAAATTTCATTAATCAATATATAAACTTTAAAACTTTCTTAGAGTGTTCCTCTATAATCAAAATAATCAACATTAAATAAGTTACAGAAGTTTCTGAATATACTTCTCTACATAGAGAGGTATTAGCATTTATAAGTTAGTTAATACAGTTTAGTTTTGTAAACATCCATAAACAGATCTGTTCTGGCTTACAAGATTTTTATCTAAGGAACTTGTTACATAAACAGTTCATATGGTTTAAGCATGAAAATAATAAACTCAGATTAACATATGTCAAAAACAGCTTAGTTCTTCTACTAATTACAACAAATTGCTAGAAAACACCTTTCATCCAAAGGTGGACTTTATACATATTTTTATCACTTGACATGTGCATCATAAAAGCACTTTGAATAACAACTTTTAAAGCATCTAAAGATTAAAAAATTTCTCTTATAAAGCAATCTAGTTCCAAATGAAAATATTTGACTTATTAAATTTTAGGTTATACTTCCAAACTAAATTTTACGTGGTATTTAAGCATAAACACATTTAGCAAACAAACTTGAAATTTACGTTACTTAACGAAGATTTACCATGATTTTGTAAATAGTAAATTAAAGCTTTAACCTTAACCAGCACACGAAATTGATTTTCAGCAAAAGGTTTATAAGTACCTGGTACATTTAATTGTTACAGCTGCGATGTTGACGAATGTAATAGATGAGCTCGGACACTTTACTTTCCATCTGTTTGAAATTCCGAAAGATACCAAAACATGCCTGCATTAACCATAATTCCTCGGACGTTTTAAAACAATTAATATGATAATACTCGACCACAATCTACGTACATCGTTTAGCGTGTTCCTCAAATTTTTGCTAAAGGGATTGAATCAAGTATTAGTATTAAACACGGCTAATTAATTACACGGTCCTTACCACCAATGGATTTCTCACCACGTGTTGTAGCTGTTGCTTGAGTTGACTGGGCGGCTTACACGAGAGCTCCTTTGTCAAGCCTCCACGCGACAACTAAGCAGCCCTACCCTTCTTCTAGAGCTATCCTCAGCTCCCACTTACAAGCGAAATTCACCATGTTTGGCAGTGAAGTCTACGTACCCGCGGTTGCTTGCAAGATGGCCGTATTATTTATTTGTCAATGCTCATAGCCTTCGCGTCATTTTCGCGCAGGCGTTATGTTTAACAAATACTCTAGTGGACGCCAGAACGCCTGTAATTTATGTAACACAAGTTACGCTCAAGGTATCCTTGATATTGAAAGTATAGAAGTCTCTGTTAAATACTCCTTATAGGTAAAAATAACATAAACGGAAAAAGTTGTTCTTTTTTATAGTACATTAAATTAATTAATGATTACACGCTAAATGAGGAATTCGCAAAATAATAACAGTTAGAACTGTTTTTTTTTTTAGATATGAAATGTAACAAAAATTTTGTTACAATACATTTATACTAATATATAGTTCAAAACTCGGGCAGATTGAAAGGTATCCTATTTTTAGATACATCCAAAACCGAAAATCGGCGTACTTGTGCAGGTATAAACATAACACTGAAGTTTTATAACTAAAAAATATTATATGTTAATCTAGATAAAATAAATTGCATTCTTTATTTGAGCCAGTGGTTGAAGCTTTACAAGTCATTTCTGTATGTATAGTTATACCCCCAAGGTTTAGTATCAGTGGTTAAGGTATTAAGAATTCTTTTATCATCACTTGGATTAAGAACAATTTTGTTTTGTTTAATAGTACAGACATCATGTTTGACTGATCTAATTAAACATTGCTGTTTCTGTACAGTATGTTTATAAAACAAAGCATTCTTATAATCATCAAAAGAAATTTGCTTAATACTTGCTAAGGAAGATCCCTTTGACTTTTTTATTATCCTATCCTGAACTCTATAAGTGTACATTTTAGATCTAAGTCCTACAAACTCTAGCATGATGTCACCATTGTTTTCATCTTTCATAATACCAGGAACTTTTTTATTTGATAATGGAATATGATATTTGTTATGAGGATCGTAATCGGAAGTATCAAATCTATGAATATCTTGTTTGATATAAGAGTAAATATCTTCAACGCTAAACTCGTATATCAAACTATTCGTATCTGTGTACAGCAGCTTTGCTTTGTTAGCAAATTGCGATTTTATATAACTATAGTGAAATTCATATAAATAGGTTTTTGAAATATCTAGAATAGAGAAACCTACATAAATAAGTTTGTTTAAGTAAACCTCTAATTTATTCATTTCTATTAAGACTAGATCTTTGTCTAACACAGTGGAACTATGAAAATTAGGCTTCGCTATGTAACTACGAGCTCCAAACCGTCCTTCCCATTTGGTCACTAATTTCACATCTTTCTTTTTCCGTACGTTTTCCATCATCTTTCCATAAACCGAATTTATCATATTTTTATAAAAGCATATATCGAAACTGTTTTTTGACTGTTGTCTTAATTTCGTATTCAAATCAATGTATTCTTTTAACCAAGGAGCTTGTTTAAACCGAAGAACCTTATGAATTTTTTTCAGTTCTAAACCGTAGCTTAAATACATTTTTAAATTTTTGTAGTGAATAATATAGTTGAGTTTTGGATAGAAAGTTGTAAGTAATTTCTTTAAGTTTGATTTATTAGAAGGTACTGGTGGTATCATATGTTCAGGCGCCAAAGGTAAGTCACTGTGAATTTCATGTAAAGATACTGGATAGTGTAAATCGCATTCAAAAATATATCCTACATCAGAATCATCGGGAATATTAAGTATGTCTAAACGTACTATATCTGGACTGGTACCATCTAAAAATTCAAATTCTCCATATGGAAGATATTCAGACATTGCAGCCCCATATAAATTATTAACATCAAAATACATTAAATATTTAGAATCGAAATTTGGATCATAATCTGCATTCATATATTTGTTATTTGCTTTAGCATATCTATTCGAACATTGAGAAACACTGCCACGAATTCCCCGTTCTAAAAACATTATTTTTTCAATATCAGTAAGCAGCTCGAGTTTAACGTTCGTCGTTTTTAACATCGCATCTAGAGCTAAACCAGGAGCCGTAAAGTAGTGAAGCGGATCTAACTTATACGTGAACATACAAGTTTTTCTAAAGTTTTCAAATATATCAGTCAAGAGCAGTACATCTGTTTTTAAATATAGGTCTGAATAGTCCCCTAGTGTTTTTATATTAAATGTTTGCCAAACGTGTTTAGCATGATTGTAGTCTTCATCTGAGATTTCTTCATTGCGCAAACGATTAAAGAATGCTGTTTTACAGGGTAAATCGGTTTCATTGAGCCTATCCCAAGAGTTAATGTAATCATAGGGAAATATACCTTTACGCGTAAGTAACTGAAACTCATTATCCGTGTTACAATTTTCCCTGGTGATGGATTTTTTATTATCATCTAAGTATGAAGCTAATTTTTCGATGCTAGATGCCATAAACCTGAATGAATCGATAAATCTAAAAGTAACTTTCGTACCATTTACATATTTTGTAAAAGATATGTATTTTTCCTTATTTATTGGTAGAATACTTACCAAACCTGAAAACCCTAACGCAATTTTTTTAATAATGAAATGCGAATCGTAGCCTGATAAGTTATGAAAAACTACCGGTATCATATAAAAATTATGATAATTGATGTTGCAATCTTGATGAGCCGCTCCTCGAAATTCACCTGTAAAGTGGCAGTGATCGCGAACTCTAATATCATCTATACTAAAAGGTTTATTGCAAATGTGACAGTGAAGGGCAAATTTAAATGCTAACTTTTGTTCTTCTGTTAAAGGATTCATAGGTTTTGGGTTACAGAAAATTTTATTAGTCGTTTCTGAAATCAGTTTCAATTGAGCAACAAACCATTCTATACAATCCTTTCCGCGATACAATTGAAATTTGGAATATTTATTATCATACGAGCATTTCAAATAATACGCTACACTAAAGGGTATATGCCTTTGGTAAGAGACTGTGTTTAGTATTACCTCCGACTCATTGCATGGTTCTAATATACATTCGAGATCTGCATAAACTACAAATGATACTTTTTCTTGATAGTGGAAATGTTTAAACGTTAGATACTTTTCAGATTCTTCGGGTAATCTTATTGAGCAAGTATTCTGTTTTTCGCAATAATTCGAATGACGCTTAAGTAATGCTGCTGTACTAAAATTATTTAAACATCTATAACAAAAAAATTTTCTATGTTCATGTGAAGACAACTGTTTTGCAAATAATTTTGACATATCCTTAATCCAAGTAAAATGAAAGTGATTCTCATTAGCATTTGTCGGACGAGAATTTTGTAAGGAATCATTATTTAAAACTAACAGATTAATAGGTTCAATTTTTTTTAAATTTTCACTTAAACAAAATGGTAGTATTTTAGTATTTTCTATACAATATAGGTTAATTGCGAGATTGTTAAGCTTCTCAATTTTTTTTATGTCTTTTAATGCGATTGGAAACTGAATTGAAATGTAGCGTAATACTGTATCAAAATGTGGATAGCTAGATATTCTCTGACTATTTTGTTTAGCAGGATATAAAGCGGAAACCAAGCTCCAAAGAATGCAATGTTGATCGTTATTTATTACATTTACCACAGCTTTTTTTTATAAAGTCCGGAACCGGTACAAACGTTGAACACCCTCCTTTAAGTGGATCATGATTGTTTATATTTACCTTCAAGTGTAAAACTTCTTGGATTGCCCAACCAGAATCTTTCTCGCAAAATTCTTCTAATCGCTTCGAAATCTTGTTCAATACGTTCTCCTTATACCACAGCTTGAGATTGGTATTTATATCGATGTGACGATTTGCAGTAGGAAACGTTTTCAAATCTATTTCACCAGTTGTAGGCTTAACAGAGTTAGCGGTAAATATTACATTAACTTTCAACATCGACTTTTTTAAGCAAGCAACAATCTTGCGTTTAAAACTAGCGAACGCCTTGTCTAAGAACACTAGAGGATCTCTATAATTTAAATTGGTAATAAGTCCCGTAATTATTCGACTTCCAAAACATGATTGTACATCATGCCAAATCAAATTTTTTCGAGTATGACCTCTAGAAAGCGTTGCATCAACACCTTTACCACGATATTCCAAAGTGCGTTTCAAGTGCCTCAATCGTACAAGGTAGCTTTTAAGATGTGCTAAATTAGATTCCAGCCTACTAGGATTTTCTTGTTGATTGTCTTCGTATACCTTATTTTTAATAGCAAGCTTCAATATACTACTATTTGCTTTGATAATTAAAATGTGTTTCGTTATTTCATTCACTGATCTAATTAGATTCACGCATTTTACAGTTAATCTCAAAATTGCGCTACTAATCTCGCATACGGTTTCAGCATTCATGATTCTATAGAAAATCAAAATACACTACTTAATAATACAAGTATTTTCTCTATTTACTATTTATATAAAATATCATCTGACGTAAGCAAAACAACTGCAAAAAGGTTCATTCATCTGAGTTTACGGAAAACGCGTAAAAAAAACAACTGTAAAAGAAAAATAGCATACAAATCGAAATAATTGCATAGCGAATTGCTTGAATGCAATTGTTAAAAAAATCGCCTTTATTTACGTTTTTTATTCAAGACGATTTTCAAGCTTGAGTCGTGTATGCGGTCTAAAAAATTGCAGAGTTGCCTTCAGTACGTATCTATGACAAATAATTCGCTATGCAAGCATTTCCAATCTTTACATACTGAATGCAACTCTGAGCAAAACAACTGCAAAAGGAATGCATTCAACATCATTTTTCATTCCGTATGCGTTTACTACAAAAATGTTTTATACGACCTTTGATTTATTATGTGTACAGAAAATACATTATCATTACAGCGCTATTTTTATGATTACATTGAAATATTTTAAATAAAAACAAAGCAAATTTGAAAAAAAATGTCTCAGATTAAACCGTCTTGTTTAATAATTTACACGCACTCATGGTTTTTAAAAACCCCAGTATTAAAAAAACATTCTGCAGTTTTATTATATAACAGTACCTTTAAAGAATTTTCACACAAATTACCTATATATATATATATATATATATATATATATATATTGCTGTGAAACCTACAAAATCCGTGAACTACGCTTTATAATCGAGCCTCACATTTGGGCGTCAAGAATGCTGTGAAACCTCTTGAATTACCTGGTCTGTTGACTTTCTTCTGTTAATCGCCTCGGCTGCTCCCCTATATAACTTTCATCCTCATACATAAAAAAAACAAACACATTCCTACCACAAACATCAACGTCAACTCTATTTACATCAATATTCACAATACATTAAAATTTCAAGATTAAAATTCAGCATAAATTTCAGTTTTAAAAAGAATTTCAAGATTAATTTTATTATCATTTTAACGTGCATCCAGAATTAAAGTCCTTGTAGGATGCCTACTAATTACTATAACAATATATGCAGAGTAAAAAGGGAGCATCTACCACCCCTTTACGTTAATTAACCAGGTTCGTCTAATTGAGCTCAAAGACATACCCATATTTTTATCATAATCCAGAACATCAATACTAAATACCCCTTTCTACTTAAACAAGCAAATTTCACCTTAAAATTAAAATATTATTGTTAGTACCATTTCACTACTGTCCATTGTGAGTAAATCAATTATAAAGTTATTCAACACACACAACAATATCAAAGTTCAAACAAAATAGTATAATTTACCTAAAGGTTACTTGCACTCGTAGCTTCAATGTACATCGTCCCTTTTGTTAATCACACCATTCCAACTGGGTTATATTTACGGCTTCTGATTCTCAACGCTTTAAAAATTTTCTCCATCACCATTTATTTAAAGTTGTTTCAGGGTTTTTCCGGAACTAATCTGTGTATATCTGACCCTAGTCTTGTGGATCCAGACACGTTTATGCACCATTTAATTATTAATACCCCCGAAAAAAAGCAAAGAAATGCATGCGTCTTTCACCAATATACGCCAAAACTGCCTACTTTTGTGTATACATTTGTCGTTGTAAATTTTGCTAATTGGTTCAGTGATACTAAATTTTATTACCTTGTATCTAAGTGCACTGAAGTACATTTATGTTAGCACGTAAATAACAAACTATTTTGAATCACTAAAATATACGAGCAAACTTTAAATTATTTTATCAAACTAAAATGCACTGTTTAACATCTTCAATCAAGTCGCGGATGTAAGAGCTTTTAACGCATCGAATAGTCAAAAGTCTAAGAGGCCGAAATTCATATTACCACCGGTATATATAGCGAATAGCCGGCACGTCGTTTTTGTCCTCAAAACAGACAATTCTTAAGAATTTCTCATGCTATGTTCCCAGTCCGTCGCTCGCGCGTCGGTTTTTACAAATTTTTCACTCGCCCCAGTTAAATCTCAGAAATTCTCACACGGCACGCAAACATGTCCGAGAAAAACTAATTAATTTTGTACAGAAATCGTTGTTTCTACCTCTGATATTTGCATCCTATTTTCAACCAATTGTGACCCTCGTGACGTTGCTTAAATCACGCCTTTTACTATATGTGTCTTTGCTTGACGCATTTCTCTTTCCTTTTCTAACCTGTTCGTATTGGTGCAAATTGATATTCTTTATTATCGATTATATTTTAGTCCATGTGGACTATCTGGGTTAAATAACCCCGTATCGCACCTTCTCGTGAATATTAAGCCCCGGTTTCTCCAAGATTCTTTGTAAACATTAATTATCTGCAAAATTTTCGCCGAATGAGCTTTTAAATAAACCCTGTTTTGTATTTCGTGCTAAAGCATCTGACCGTTTCCAATATCCTTAGAATCGACATGTTTATCTAAACAAATTAAACTGAAATTGCCTTTTAAAATACGCAGGTGTGTTCAAGCATCCTACTTCTAACTAACACTTCTAGGATTTGCATTTTATTGGGTTTTTACAAGTTTCTATAGATATTATCTGTACGTTTTGTTCAATACCGGTTACTTGAAATAGAGTTAATTAAGATAAATTTTGCACGTAATTTCCATTTGTTTAGGAATAATTACATTACACGCAGAGCTTTTTAATACTGTCTCTTTTGATATAAAGCGTCTTGTACATGATTTAAATCTCTTATTTTTACTGAAACTAATAAATTTTTATGCTTCACGGTTTTAATAACGCGTATTATCTAATAATATTCATTATACACGGTGATTAAAATTATTTGATGTGATTATTTAATTTTCTACCCTGGTCTAAATATGAGTAATATATATATATATATATATATATATATATATATATATATTGCTGTGAATCCTAAAAAAAGCCTCGCCAGTTATCTTAACTGTGTTGGTCCATTGACTTTCTTCTGTTAATCGCCTCGGCTGCTCCTCTAGATAACTTACATCCTCAATCATAAAAAAAAACAAACACATTCCTACCACAAACATCAACGTTAGCTCTATTTACATCAATATTCACAATACATTAAAATTTCAAATTAAAAATTCAGCATAAATTTCAGTTTTAAAAAGAATTTCAAGATTAATTTTATTATCATTTAATGTGCATCCAGAATTAAAGTCCTTGTAGGATGCCTACTAATTAATATAACAATATATGCAGATCTGAGTCTGAGTACAAAGGAGCATCTACCACCCTTTACGTTAATTAACCAGGTTCGTCTAATTGAGCTCAAAGACATACCCAAATTTTCATCATAATCCAGAACATCAATACTAAATACCCCTTTCTACTTAAACAAGCGAATTTCACGTTAAAATTAAAATTTTATGGTTAGTACAATTTCACTAATGTCCATTTAAAGTAAATCAATTATAAAGTTATTCAACACACACAAAAATATCAAAGTTCAAACAAAATAGTATAAATTACCTGAAGGTTACTGCACTCGTAGCTTCAATGTACATCGTCCCTTTTGTTAATCACTCCATTCCAATTGGGTTATATTTACAGCTTCTGATTCTCAACGCTTTAAAAATTTTCTCCATCACCATTTATTTAAAGTTGTTTCTGGGCTTTTCCGGAACTCATCTGTGTATATCTGACCCTTGTTTTGTGGATCCAGACCCATTCATGAACCATTTAATTATTAACACCCCCGAAAAATAGCAAAGAAATTCATACTTCGTTCACCAATATACGCCAAAACTGCCTACTTTTGTGTATACATTTGTCGTTGTAAATTTTACTAATTGGCACAGTGATACTAAATTTTATTACCTTGTATCTAAGTGCACTAAAGTATATTCATGTTAGCACGTAAAGAACAAACTATTTTAAATCACCAAAATATACGAGCAAACTTTAAATTATTTTATCAAACTAAAATGCACTGTTTAACATCTTGAATCAAGTCGCGGATGTAAGAGAGCTTGTTCATATTCCCCTGGATATATATAGAGGTTAGCCTGTCTGTCGGTCGAGTCTCCAAAATGGACAATTCTAAAGAATTTCGCATGCTATGTTCCCATTCCGTAACTCGCGCGTCGGTTTTTTACGAATTTTGTACTCGCCCCAGTTAAATCTCAGAAATTTCAACACGGCAGCAACGTCTGGAAATAACTAATTGACTTTTATACAGAAATCGTTGTTTCTACCTCTGATATTTGCATCCTATTTTCAACCAATTGTGACCCTCGTGACGTTGCTTAAATCACGCTTTTTACTATATGTGTCTCGGTCTTGTGCATATTATCTGTCTCTATCTAACCTGTTCTTATTGATGCAAATTGATATTCTTTATTATCGATTATTTTAGTCCATGTGGAGTGTGAAATAACCCACCTTTAGCATTTCTCGTAACTATTATGCGATGGTTTCTCCAAGATTCTTTGAAACCATTTGTTATCTACAAAATTTTCGCCGTACATGACATTTAAACTACGCAGGTGTTCAAACATAATATTAATTCTCAGAGCTTTATTTTCTGGTATTATAATCTTGGATTTCCACAGACTTTTATGCTTATTATTAATAATGGTTTAATTAACTCCAATTAAAATTGACTTCTATCCTTTCATTTTTAGCGAATACAAATTAAATATTAATTATTATGTGTACACTTTGTTTAATACCGGTTACTTAAAATAGGGTTAATTAATATAAATTTTGCACGTAATTTCCATTTGTTTCTTTATTAGGAATAATTAAATTACACGCAGAGCTTTTTAATACTGTCTCTTTTGATATAAAGCGTCTTGTACATGATTTAAATCTCTTATTTTTACTAAAACGCCCGAATTTATTTATGCTTCATGGTTTTAATAAAGCGTATTATCTAATAATATTCATTATACACGGTGCTTAAAATTATTTGCTATAATTAATTAATTTTCTACCCTGGTCTAAATATGAGTAATATATATATATATATATATATATATGCATGTAAATTGTATCAGCGGTAATCTAAAAAAAACTTGTTCTATAAATATTACTACTTAAAGGGATTTATTTGCATTGCATTATTTTTAAATGAAAAATTAATCTGAAGAAAAATATCATAATTTACACGCACTTAATGTTTTTTTTTTAAAAACCCGTTATTAAGAAAAAACATTTTCCAGTACGTTGATAGTACTAAAGAATTTTTTCTTATTCAGCACAAATCACTATATCCCTATATATGCATATAAATTATGCTAGCAGTAATATAAAACGAAATTAATCTAATTTAGGTTTTATTATGCGCCTTCTTGCAATTTCTGTTTCAGTCAATGAATGTAATTCATTATTTCCGCTGAGCAGTACATTTAAAAAAATTTCTTATACAGCATAAAATCGCATAAACACACAATTACCTATATATTTGCATATAAATTATGTCAGCGGTAATCTAAACGAAATTAATCTAATTTAGGGTTTTATTATGTGCATTCATTTCAATTTCTTTTACAGACAATGAAACTAATTCATTATTTCTGCTGAGGTATAATTATATTCGCTTACATACTGTTTTGTTCATTAGAATAGATTACAGAGCTGAATTTTTTTTCAGAAAACGATGCAAATTTTTAATTTTTTCTAACAGATCAGTTTATTATTTAATATAAATACTTCACGTAGATTTTACCAACAGTATTCAATCAGATCTCTTGTATAATTATTAGTTACTATTACTAGCAACTTTTTTAAAAAATGAGTAACTTGTCATCAATCAAAAATTGTAATAGTACCAACGTAAAAGTTCTAGAGCAATTTATATTACATTCTGACAGAGACGTGATTAAAGAAGTTTTTGGTTGTTCTTCGTCTCAATTCAACACTGCTGCTATTTTTGATAGTGACGTAATAAATATATCACGGTAAGTGCTTTTTTTCACATTTATACATGTGTTTTTAAAACAGTACTAATTTATAAGTTACATTAGATCAAAAACCATTCTGGAAATTCTGAGGCTATCGTAGGATCGTTGACACACTCTGGTCCTTTCAGAAACATCAGGTAGTATACAAAAGAAAAGGTGAACCTACAATAATCTTTTATGTTATGCTCACAGATCAGGCAAAAACATGTCGACTATGAAAAGTTATGTACAGAATCTAATATGGCTGTTTGCTGTGAAGATGACAAATCCTACGAAGATGACACAGTAGAGTTGCTTAACGCATTTAAAAAGCGTGGAGAGAAGCTACTGCGTCGTATAGATTTGGAACTAGAAATAATAAAGCAAAAAAGAGAGGAACTAACAGCGAGGGAGCAGCAGATACTTCAAGAACGGGAGTTAATAAGTACTTTTTCATTTATAAATAGTTAGATCAAAATATTCAACAATTTGTAAAATAAAAAAGTATTTTATAAAAGTTTCTCTTTTGAAACAAGACTTTCTCTAAACAAGGTAGTAAACTCAAAGTAAAACGCACATAAATCAAAACCCACTTTAATTTGATACATCATTCTTTATACAATCGACTTAGATGTGTTATAATAATAAACTAATTTCTTAAATTAGTGACATATTATTCTGAAAATTCTATGTTGACAGTTAGACCGATCGATCCCTTACTAGTTATGTATACGTGTTTGTTCGAGCCAATACCTTCATTTAATTGTTTCACTCCATGTGCTTGAAGGTATTCAAAATATCTCAATGGCAATATACTCTTGAACTCTTCTGTTTCCACTAATACTCTTTCTCCATATTTTGTCTTGATTGTTTCCACTTTTAAAACTTCAAACCTCTTATTCACTACAAGATCTTTTGAATTTACATAAGGTTTGCGATATGTGGTTTTATTAAGAGTATTAAAATCCATATAGCTCTTCTTTGACTAATTAAATCAATATTAGGAGCAATCTCCTTATATAGCAGATTACCACCATCTGCGTACTTTGCCAACCCATTTTTCAACCTATCACAAGAGTGAACTCATTTTGAATTGAAACCGGCCCATGTGTATTTGCAGCCTCTAAACATAAATCAGAATCCACTTTAATTAAAACACAATTGACTTGAATGCGATATTTTGCATCTGTCATACTGTCTCGCTAGAAAACCAAATTCAAAACATCTACACACATTTTCTCTGCACTTACATTTTTCAACAACGTGTGTTTTGAAATATGTTCCATTGAAAGTAATATAAAGCCGATCCTAATTCAAAACGTGCCCACAAGTATTTTACATTTGAAAAGAATTTAGGTTTTCACATTTTACATTAAAAGTATATAACGCCGATCCTAATTCAAAACGGTGCACGTGTAACTTCTCGCTAGAAAACCGAATTCAAAACAGCTACACACATTCTTCTCTGCACTTACATTTTTCAACATACGTGTGTTTCATTGAGAGTAATATAAAGCCGATCCTAATTCATACGTGCCCACAAGTATTTTACAGTTGAAAGTATATAAGAATTCATGTTTTCACAACTATTTTACATTGAAATGTTTTCACAACTATTTTACATTGAAATTATATAGGGCCGGTCCTAATTCAAAACGTGACAGACGTATTTTACACATGGAAAATACGTCTGTCGCGTTTTGAATTAGGACCGGCCTTATTTACCTACTCCCATGCTAGGACTCAAGGAAAATCAATATAAATCAATAAAAATATTATATTAAATAACTAGTTTATAATGCAGGGTCATGCCTGGCTCAGGTTATAGTTTATTTGCCAATTTCATATAAACGTCTATTTGTTTCCAGTAGGTGTTTTTTAGGATCTGTCTGGTAGCTCTGGTAAATTTTAATATAACCATCAAACAGAGAATGTGCAAGATTATCGGAAGGCAACAACAAAAACAACTATTCCAGCGACACAAGTATACAAACGTTGTTTAACTGTCGAGGTAGTTACGTAGAAAACTAGAGAATTGTAGGCAAATTCAAAAATTAAAGACCATTTGAAATTGTCCTATTTGTTTTGTTTTCATTGTGAAATAGACAATTACAAAGTAACTACAATGAAGCAAATGCTATTATTTTTACCTTCACTTAGGTGCTATATAAAAGTGTTTGAATGTGCCATGATTTCAAACACGAAATTGTGATCATTGGTTAGCTGTAGTCTATTGGCTACACGCAAAACGTTTGAATACAAAATAATTGAGAACATCAGCAACACTTGAGTATACCAATAAAGTATTTCAATTGATCCTCTTAACGACAATTGATATAATCGTTTAATAACTGTCAATTATCTCATTATGCACTATTAGTTTCACAAATTACTTCTACAGAATTGACGATTTAAAATTACTTCATATAAAACGCAAATAATTTTTTTTGAAATAAAGTGGTATATAATCTCAATCTTTCTTACCTGAAGTTAATAACAGATCAACTTTATACTAATTCAATTAGTAGAGAGTTACTAAAAGTATAAGTCATCAGTTTGTAAAACGTAATACAAAAACATGACAAAGATACGAAATAAGAACAAAGATGGTTTAAGGCTACAGAAGATTATATTAAAATTGCTTGGCGCTTGGCCTCAAAAGAAACCGACAACTTTTTATCAAGCGCGCTTAATTTTCAACGTAACTGTACAACTGTGCTTTCTTTCAACCACCTTAATCGAAATTTACACCGTCAGAAATAATTTAACTGAACTATCAGAAATTCTCTATGTTGTAACTGAAGTAGTAACAGCATGTGTCAAATGTGGTGGTTTTGTAGTGCATGGAAAGGAATTCAAATGTGTAATGAGCATCCTTCACAGTGCGAGGTTTCTTTCAAATATAACAATTAATCATGCTCTTACGGTTAAAAGTGTTAGAAGGTTGCAATGGTTTTTACGCCTCTACTTATACCTTACAATATTTAGTATTGTAATTATGCAAGTGGATGCTATTCTTTCAAAGAAGTATTTGCTATTTCCTTTTCACTACGATTTGGGTAAGATGAAATGTTTTATGTTTATCTTACAGCCATACGCTGTAATAGCAATTATATGCATGCATGGATCATTAGATTGTTTGTGCGTTTGTCTCATGAGTATTGCGGCAATACAGTTAGACAAACTGTCAGAAGAAATAAAGCATATTAGAGAGGTTCTTGGAAATAACGGCAGTCAAGTAACTTTTGGTGTATGCAACTTGAACAATTGTGTTATGAATCATTTAGCAATAGTGAGGTAAGTTTTTTTTAGCAACATCTAAATGCCAGCCAGGACTCACACTGTAAGTATTGCATTAACTGGCGATTAGGAAACTAGTTTAATATAAAAGATGCTGAAACCAGTGTATATGCCGTAAGGTTGATTGCATTAAGCACACCAAACTACTTAATTTTCTTTTAATTATATAGTTCGCGCTGTACTTTCATAATACCAAAAAACACCATATATTAAATAACCAATACCCTAGAGAAGCCAGATCGCATTGCAATTTTCAGTTATGTCAAAACCGTTAGTGCGTAGTTCCATTATTCGCAATGCCAGCATTTGGAAACCCAATACCAGGTTGCCTTTTTATCTACAGCTTCTGCCAATAGTCACATATAGCGGCACAAGAAATCCAATCGAGTTTTTAGTACATAGGAATGTACGAATTTTTGAGGTCTATTGCTAAAGTGCAATTATGGTATCCACCTAGGAGTACTTTTTAATCTCATGTATTGTACCCGTTGGAGCTGAAACTGCCCTATATAATTTATTAAGTGCCCAGTCGAAAACTTAAAATGAGGTGAATATAACAACCCTACTATACTTTCTGTTCAGTTTTACAGTTCCCTTTTGCAAGCACACAGTAACGCGCAATATTACTTGTTTAGTAGCTTCTACCCAGGAATTATGTCAGGTAGAGTGGTTTTAAACATATAAAAACTTTTCTACAAATTGTATTAGATAACTCTCTGGTATGGTACGGTGCGTTGAGAGCTGCGTACTCACTACGTAGTCGCTATTGTTTATTCTGCGTGGTTACCAAATGTAATGGTGCTGCCCAATGGCTTTTTGATGAAGGAGCGGTGCCTCGTTGGATTGATATAGCTAATTTTCTTTCAGCGATGTTAAGCGTATCCGCTGGTAGTCTGCGTAAAACACTGTAAATGACAGGTTTAATGATAGATAGGATGTAGTGGCCAATTTTATCTTTTATTAACGCGTATTAAGTTGACACAGCCACTTCAGCACCATCGAATGCGATCTATACAGGAATTTTAAGCTCATTTGTTGCTAATGTGTTGCGTTATTCCCGATTTTGTTGCTCCCGCCGTTTCGTTAAAAACAATGGCTGTACTAACTTAAGATTAAAGTGAGCACAGCCATATTGAAAAATGCAATTTGAGTACCGTAATCAAAGGAACGAATAGGTCAGAATTATGTGCTTTTTCATGTGCTCTCAGATTATGAAAAAACATTAGCAAAAGATAAAGTGGATTAATAAAAAAGAAATATTTCAGAATATTGAGAGTACCTTTCACGCAATAACTTATGGAATAACTCCGTCAAATAATTTGTTGCTCAGACACGCGTGGGCTCAAAATGTTCATAATAAAACTTAGTTTCAGAAAATATATAGATACGAATTTGTTGGTCGTCGTAAAGTATTGAAAAACGGTCGCAAAAGCGTCAGATTCTGCGCGCCGAAATGTATGCACGTAGGTATTTTGCAGAGCCAATGAACAATTAATAAATGTTTTTGCACAAATTAAGAGCACATAAATAGTACATAATTTCGGCGTAATAATTTTCTCAATCACAGCACTGTATACATATTTTTTTCATACATGGCTGTGCCAGCTTAAGACGAGTACAGCGGCGTTGAAAAACACAATTCGAGTGCCGTAATCGAAGAAACGAATAGGTCACAATTATGTGTTTTTTATGTGCTCTCAGATTATGAAAAAACATTAGCGAAAAAAAGTAAATTAATGGAAAAAAAATTTTTAGAATATTGAGAGTACCTATCTCGCAATAATATAAGGAATAACTCCGTCAAATAATTTGTTGCTCGAACACGCGTGGTAAGATCACTCGGAGGGCTAGTTCTGGACAGTTTTTGAGGATTCTGTTATGCATTGTACTGATGCCGTAGAGTGTGGTGCAAGAATAATTATACCGAAAATTTTAGTTTAACTTTAAGTCCAATAAAAATCGTTGGTATTGGATCACATGACTATGAAACAGCCAATCATAACAAAATTGTAGCGATAACAGAAACCTAGGTTAATTATCACTTATACTGTGGACATGATTAAAATTTTTACAATTCTAATAAATTAATTTGAAGCTTAAACTTTCTAAAATGTCACGATTTGGATCGGACACTGGAGAGTCAATTAATAATATAATTGAGTTTAATATTCCTAAAAATATAATATACAGTGTTACACTTTTTTTTTAATATATTAATGTAACTACTCTATCTTATAGACGGCAGAGCTTCTATAAATTAAGAGGGATTCTTGTCTAGAATTCAAGCCCAGGGTAAAATGTATGGAACGAGGCATTCAGTATAACTTGGGACAGAGCTATGAGCCAGGGTCGTAGGATGGTATACGATAAAAAAAGAATTTTTAATGGACGCCACCGTATCTTATTAATAACTGTAATGTCTGACAATCCGAAGATAAGATACGGAAACCGTCGAAAAAAATCTTTTGATCAACCAAAACGTATAACAGTATTACTTACCGCTAACACTGCAAGCTCGGCTTGGAATGATGACCTCGTACTATTTGAAAATTTATTCACCTCAAAAAGATTTGTAGAACTAGGGCTACATTAGAGCCTAGTCACTTTATCAAAAAAATAAATTCCAAAAAGATTAGCAAGTTAAAATTAATCCTCCAAAAATATCTTACCAATATAATGGCCTTTCTCTCTACACTCAAAAGTTTTATGAATTTAATTGCGTGCTTTATAAAAAAAATAAAGAAAGCTTTGAAACAACTTAATCCACCTTCTGTTGGTTTAAAGAAATATATATATATATATATATATATATATATATATATATATATTGCAACAAACCGCTCCCTCACACAGTGTAAATGAAATGTACAGCGGTTGTTGATATCACGTCAGCGCCCTTTAATCAATGTTCACCCGTTCCACAAACTAGTTTAGTCAGTTAACACAAGACTTCTTCAGGGTGGA
The DNA here is from genome assembly GCA_036346225.1 of Platerodrilus igneus. Classification (NCBI taxonomy): domain Eukaryota; kingdom Metazoa; phylum Arthropoda; class Insecta; order Coleoptera; family Lycidae; genus Platerodrilus; species Platerodrilus igneus. The sequence continues at coordinate 257,279 of JARFIW010001219.1, forward strand.
TTCAAATCTATAAACTGTAGATTTTGAATTTATAATTTTGTATATAAACCTTTTACGTAGGAATTAATTTATCAATCAACAAATATGTTATAAAAACCGAAATCATACACTTTTGGATAGTTGAATATGAAACTAGAATCTAATATTTACCAACATCCTTTTAAAATATTTTTACTCTTTCCTCGGTGATGGCGTCCAGTTCAGCACTGCTTGCGTGTTGTTTGAATGTGGTCAACTTTTGAAATTTTGTTCTTTCTTCACCCTGCAATTCCAATTTTGAATTTTTGTAACTATTTTAGAAAATAGCCTGTCAAATGTAATGTCAACCAAACATAATTAAGATCATTTACGTCAAAATTTTAAATGCAACAACCAAAAATTGAATAGTCGCAATACATGCTATTCTGGATTCACTCACTCAAGCGATACTGTCACACACTTTCTACAACTATCAATTATATAAAAATAAATTACGTTCCTTGATGGGGCTACTGTTCTGTCTCGTTGCTTTATTGGTGTTGGGCTTGGGATGGAATACGGTCTATCTTCTACCTTCACTTTTCTGATGAAAATCCTGTTAAGAGTAATAATCTCTAACTCTGGAATTAAAAACGTCCACTTTCTATGACTGTCAATAACATTTATTCAAATTCAAAATTAAACATTCAATTCCTTTACAAATATTTTTTAGTTACATCAATGAGTTCCATATATCAAATTCAAAGTTTTCTATGCACATATTAATATAACTTCTACAGCTTTGATTAACTCAATTATAATTTCAAATAGCTAATAATAATTTTCTAGCACTTTTTCAAAAACTGTCATAATAATAATAAAACTTTAATACAAATTTACAAGTATCCATGTTTTGTATCCATCAAAATATAGTAATAGTCAAGTGTTATCTCTTATTAAGTTTAGGTATCTCCACAATTTTATTTATTTGAACTTCTTTAAGAAGGATATTGAGTTTGTATTAATATGATACAACCTTTACTAGTTACCGAAATAGGATCCTGTTTTGGCTTACAAAATTTAATAAATGAAATGACTTCTTTCATATACGATTGGACTTGAATTTTTATAAAAATTTATTTTCTGAATGAATTGGCAAATTTCCTTTTGGTATAACATAATCTGGATAATAATTATACTTAAAAAAACCAGTTCGTAAAATGTGACAAACAAAAGTAGGATGTTACCTGCTTAGTTACAACAAATTCAAGTTTAACCTTTTAAAATTCTTAGGAAATTATCTTTAAAGTTTGCGTTCTTACGAACAATTATATTACATCAAACTATTAATTCTGGAACAAAAAAGTGTATGCTAATTTAAACCACTGTATAAAATTTGCAAAAAAAATTACATCTCCTGTAATGGTTTGATCGAACGAGAAATGAATCAGAAAACACAAAAATGTTCGCCTGACATATGTAAATTCAGTAGCGATACCAATTTAAGAATGAACTTTGTACCATTCCAACGGTTTTTGTGTTCCACTCTAACAACAGCTGTGCGACCTTCGTCTGCGCTTAGGAGTATAAACTTGTTTTCTATTTGAAGAGAACGTTTAGGTGTGGTTTACGATAGGATGCCTTCAAAACATTTTAACGGGATCTGTATAATAACTAAAACAATGCATTACTCCATAACTATAAAGAACTTGCAATACTCTCGCCAACTAAACGTTGCAAAGTTCCATAACAAAAAACTTTTTGTGCTACTCTACTAATAATTAAAATGTTGCCATACAACGTACTAAAAAAAGCTTGCACTACAAAAACCAAGGAATTAATTTAAATTCTAAATAAAATAATTACATACCGTGATGATGTACTTCATAACCACTATATGTTGATCATCTTAAAGGTTGATTTTTAGTGATCGTTTTTATCATAAAAGACCAAGCAATTCTCCGGGACCAGGCGATATGCTGGTCGGATAACATGAATGCGAACAATCTTTCGACCACGCGTCAAAAACTTGTCTCATTTTTTACATCCTGTTGTTAAAAATAGATTCGAGCACTACAACGCTTAACTCTGCGAGCAAGCGCAAAGAAACGAATTTTCGCATCAACACGGATATCAACGTAACTGTTATTTTAAACCTATGAACACAGATGGAATAGTATGTAACGATTAAGCATTATTTTTATGAAATAGAACTTTTACGCTTTTAATACCATAAAGGATTTTTATAAATAAATAATTACTACAAAGCATATATTAATGAAGGACGAATTCGTAGTCGTTACAACAGTAGAAAATTTGTGTAGAAAACATTTATAGACTTTTGTGATGCTAGACAGTATGAACTAAATTGTAATAGGACGGCTGAGGAGCTTGAGTCTATTTTAAAGGATTGAGCTGTAAATATGAGAAAACGTAATGGATCAAAATTTAAAAAAGTTACTGTTAAAATAATATGAAATGTAACAAGTAGAGGATCAAAACTAGTATTCGTACCGTCAAAATTTTTTGATTTGAAGGTGCTAAATGATAGTACTTTTAATGCTGATTCCAAATATGTAATCGATTTTCAGCGGAAATTATTGCTTGCGCGGGTATAGCCTCGCAAACTTTTAAAATTGGTCCTATTTTCATATGCAACTTATATGACAACGGGAGCAACTTTAAACTTGATGCTTTGCATCGCTATGCAATGCAAATTTGGCATTCATGCCTAACCTAACCAAAATAGAGAAGTTGACTCATCTGAGTACTAATAGTGCTAACAAATTTTAAAAATTCTGTCAATTCGCCAACATTTTCAGTTTTTACATTTTTTCATAAACATGTAATGTAGTGAATCGAGAATAAGTAGTGGGCATGAAAAAGATAACGGTAATTTTGCCTCGATTTTGTTATTATAATTAATTTTGACTTTTGAGAATAAAGAATGTACAACACGACTTACGTTTTATTCTAGCACTAATTGAAGTACATTACAAAATGGCGACGAGGAAAACCATGTTTGGGTTTTAATGGTACTAGTGCAATATACCGGTAGTATACCTCGTGTATTTAGAAGCAACAATTTTTTTTGTGAAGAATGAGTAACACTGTCATTGTAAGCGGTAGCTATTGTATCATTAAAGAGTTTCAGTCGGAGGACGACTGAGAAATATTATCCGAGAGGTTGGACCAATATTTTCAAGCCAATGGAATTGAAGTAGAGCGAAAGGTTGCGGTGCTATTAACGAAAGTGGATGAAGGTGTTTATAAAACCTTGAAACATTTGTTTTCCACTGCTTTCAAAAATAAAAACGTACGCTGAACTGATAGAAATACTGAATCGTCAGTATATAGTACGCGTGAGCATTTTTCGCGAGAGGATTCGGTTCTACAACTTAAAGCAAAATACAAGAGTTAGCGAATGGATTGTTAAAGTAAAACAGATGGCTGCATCGTGTAAATTTGGAAATTCACTAGACGAAACGATTACCTTTTGTGACCAAACCAGCTTGTACGATATTTCAGTCAATAATTGAGAAAACGTTGGCCGGTATCCCATGGGTGGTGGTATTTATTGACGATATTATGGTAACAAGACGCACGAAAAAGGAGCATTTGTTCAATCTACGGAAAACCCTTAAAAGATTGAGGAAGTTTGAATTTAGGTTGAACAAGGACAAATGTGTTATTATCAGAGGTTTATGCCGAGAATATCGGTGAAACTAAAACCACTATATGAGTTGTGTCAAAGAAATTAAATTTTTGTTTAGTCGAAGGCGTGTGAAGAAGCTTTTAAGCAAGCGAAGGCTGATTTAATGTCGGGCAGAATTGTAGCTCATTACGACCCGGACAAACCGGTGCGGTTAGCATGTTATGCTTTGTTTTTGGTATAGGTGCCTGTTTATCGCATGTGGACCCGGAAGGTTTGAAAAGACCCATTGGTTATATCTCAAAGGTGTTGAGTAAAGTGGAGCAAAATTATTTAGTAACACATAAAGAAGCGCTAAGTGTGTATTGGGCAGTTCAAAATTCTATCACTTTTTGGTGAATAAGCATTTTCAAATAGTTTCTGATCACAAGGCATTGTTAGCATTATTTGGAGAAAACAAGGGTTTGCCACTCATGGCATCGGGTCGAATACAGCGATGGTCTTTGTTTTTGTCCAATTTTGATTATACCTTTAAGTATACCAAGGGGGTAGACAACGTGCAGGCAGACGCTTTATCGCGATTATTCGCGGATATAAAGTCACAGAGTAATGAAGATTCGGATTTAGACTTTTTACATTTTGTAGAGAACCTGAACGTTATGGACGTTGAAAGGGTTAGATCGGAGACTTGGAAAGATGTGATCCTGAGGAAGGTATTTAATTTTATTCGTTATCGTTTCGATTCAAGTGACGTGGTAGACGATACCTTGAAACCTTATTTTGTTAGGAAAAATGAATTCTCCGTAGATAGAGGCGTAATAATGTGGAGGTACCGGGTAGTTATACCATCAAAATTACGGCAACAGATGTTAAAGGAATTGCACGCTAGTTACGAAGGCATTGTAAAAATGAAATCGCTAGCCAGGTCATATATCTGGTGGTCTTATTTAGATAGCGATATTGAAAGGGCGTCTAAAAGATGCAAAATTTGTATTAAGCAGAGGCCGGAGCCGCACAAATCAGGTGACAGTTCCTGACGAAACACTGCAAGGCCGTTTGAAAGGGTACATATAGACTTTTTAAGACCTTTCTACGATCAAACGGTGCGAATGCTATAGAGATTGTGGAAAAATGTCGGCAATGTTTTGCGAGATTTGGTATTCCAAATCTTATGGTTTCTGACAATGGGGCACAGTTTACGTCATCATTATTTACAGAATTTTTATCGAAAAATGGCATCCACTTTATGACTTCGCCGGTGTGGCACCCCTCCAGTATCGGGCAAGCTAAAAATTTGGTGAGGAGTTTTAAGCACGGCCTTTTAAGACTATAAATGATCCGGCGAACGAAAGGGTGAGTTTTAACACCTTGATGAGCCGATTTTTATTTAGCTATAGAAACATTGACCATTATTCTACAGGAGTACCACCTTCAAGTTTAGTATTTAAGTTTAAACCAAAATCGCGGCTACACCTTTTAAGGCGTGTAGAGGTGAGTCAAAGTTTCAAGTGCGAGTGGTACCAAAGTTTAAATCGAGAGAAATCGTGTATTGCCGAGACTATAGAAATTCCCGGAAAAGGTCGTGGCGAAAAGCTACAATCGAAAAAGTTCTGGGCAGCGTAGTGTATCTATGCAAACTTTGTAATAAGGAATTAATTTGGAAGCGTCACCAAGACCAAATGTTAAAATATCTCCACGAAGCATCGGACGAGAACGTCGAATTTAGCTATGATTCTACTATTGAGCCATCTACTAGTGCGGCGGGTAATTGGAACCAGGTTGAAGTACCCGGGAACGTGGGTGAAAGAGACTCTTTGGGGTTACCGGCTGTGGGGGCAGAAGTAACCGATTAGGAAAACATTGTAGATAACGGCATTCGGAAAGAGTTGGCAGGTTTACCGATGGTTAGTGAACCGGTAGAGAAAGTAACCCATTCAAGAGGGGTTTCAATCACACGCCGTAGTGTAAATGAGACAGTGTCCGGATTGGTTAGGACACGTGGGAGCAATAAGCCTCCGGAGAAGTTAAATTTATGAGTGGGGTATTGAGTGAATCGAGAATAAGTAGTGGGCATGGAAGAGATAACGGTAATTTCGTCTCAATTTTTAATTATAATTAATTTTGACTTTTGAGAATAAAGAATGTACAACACGACTTACGTTTTAGTCTAGCACTAGTTGAGTACATTACATGTAATGAACAAGGTATCCTGGAAACTGAGATTTTCTCCGGTTGTAATGAGGCACAAACGTGTTTCGTGGCGCAAAGTAGTTTCGATACCATTCGTTTGAGCACCGGAGGTTGGGTAAACAAAATTCACTGAATGATTAACGGTGAGGTGAGTGTATCCTAATTCTCCCAAATGGGAGTAAGATTTCCAGCAGTCTGACATTATCGTCGCCCCTTTCATCATGCACCTATTCAATGTAGCAATAGTTTTTGCTAAAATACTTCCAATACAAACCAAAATCTACTACCAACCCGTCTCACAAATAAAAACCAGTCTGTTACTGTTTGTTTCGCCAGTGACAATTCCCGTATAACATCTCCATGAGGGTAGTTCCGTAGAATCTTGCACGACAGCATCAAAATTGACATGTATTCAAGATTACTTTTGGAAAACCACGATTCAGATTTCAAGGAGATGGTGGTGTCACAAGTCTTTGGTTTTTGGTTGTTTATTGAAACTTTAACCCGACAACGCCAACGGTTTTCTTTCAAAGATAATTTTATTGGAGTGCTGCATCGGGGGTAATTCTTTTCACGCTGCAAAATGTTGTAGTCAAATAAGTATTCGAAAAGTTTAGATTCGTTCCGAGATAACTCGTATAATTTCAGTAAATTCCATTTATCCATATTTAAAGTTTTGGAAAAAAGTACTATAAAAGACTAAAGAATAAATGTAAACGACTTGAACAAATTAATTTTCACCAGAAATAAAAATGCAATTGGCAGAAAGCCAATTTAAAAAATTTGCGCGGATATAACGGCGCAGCTCATAATTTCTGCGGAAAATCGATTACTTATTTGGAATCAGCATTAAAAGTACTATCATTTAGCAGCATCAAATCCAAAAAATGTTGACGGTACGAATACTAGGATTATGCGCAAGTAAGCTATTACAAGAAAATATTATCGGAAATACAAAGTAATAATAGATTTATTCAAAAGTATCGTATTTCAACAAGTGAGAAGTGCTGGAAATGTCGTACTTGGAAAATTACAGTCAAATACCTCTGAAAGAAAGCAAACTATAGCAGTTTTAAGTACCGGCAAAGTAACCAAAATGATTCATTTATGGGATGAAAACATTCCTGAAAGACTACAACGTAAGTTTTACCATATCGCAACGGTAGAATTGGCTTGGCGTAGTGGAGAAGCTGTTGCTTGTTTGACAGATTATTTTCAACCCGAAACAAATAACAATGGTTCTGCAACAAACCGGATTGAATATAATCCCATTTTTAGTAAACCTTGTCAAGGTGGGTCAAAAAATTGTGCAGAAAATAAATTTTTAATAGAAAACGAAAATAACAGCGTTTGTCTAGTGAGATTATTTACAAAATTAATGTCAAAATGGTGTTCGAGTATTAAATTTAACAAAATGTTTTTAAGACCAAATCGACATTTGAAAACTGAAAATGATCGCTAATACGATGATATGCATATTGGAAGAAATACAATTCAAAACTGGACAAAATCATCTGCCGAAATTATTGGGTTAAACATAAAAGCAAAAAAACTTACCAACCATTCTAACAGATTTACAGCAGTAACTGAATTAGTAAAAAACGGCATTCAAGAGTCATAATTGCGCCAGTTCGATAAAACCACATTTGAATATTGATAAGGGTCATCATAATAAAATAATTAGCTCCATAGCTGGAAGTAGTTCTTTGTCGTTCACAGACACTAATTTGTCTCGTTTTTCGTTTAGTTTTAAACTGTAATTTTAATAATTGTACATTTGATTAAACAGTTTGTTCTACGTTACTTTGCTTTATTTTGACCTTATGTTAAACATTTTCTAACATTGACAATTCCACTCCTGTATAAAACGCTCAAACGAGAATGGTCAAAAATGACGTTTACGATCGGATAAATAGGAAGGAAGAAAAATTAATAAATGGTTAAAATTTTCGGATATATTTTTATTTACCTTCACTATGACAATGCCATATAAGTAGCTGTCTATAGACGCTATTTTGACGTTACTAAAATTAATTTGAGTTGTCATCCTTTTTGTTAAACAATATATTGATATAGCAAGGTTTGGAAGTAGTTCTAATGAAGAATAATTTTGGAAGTAGAAAATTTAGTGCCTCAAAATACCAGAAAGAGCAGAAATTCTATTTGGAATCAATTTAGCGTTTTTTAGCAAGGAACGATGTTTCAATTTAAGTGAAGCCCAGCCATTGGAAAATGTGGCGGATATACTCATAAACTGGGCATTCAACATGAAAAAGGATAATGGGAATGATTATAAAGAATACGTTGTGAAGACGATGTGGAACAGTACAGCTAAGATGATGTAGAAATCCTATTTTGAAAAATTTAATATTAGCTTCAGTCCTTTCTCGGACTTAATTTTTAAAAGAGCTCGTGATGCCAGAGATGCTAAACGTAAGTTGCTACAATCTGATATGGACAAAAGGAGAGAAAGTTTAGTTGCTTTAATCAAATCAAAAATTTATCAAATGGCAAATTTATGGGATGAGGATACGCCAATTGGACTTTTGAAGGAAGTTTTTCATATAGCAGTATTTGAACTAGCATGGCGAACAGGAGAATTGCAAAATATACTGTTTTAAAGAAAAGAAAGCGAACAATGGAACCTTAACTGGTCGCATTGAGTACAATCCCATATTTTCTAAAACTTGCCAACGAGGTAATAGAAAATGTTGTTATAGTAAATGGTTAATTAAAAACGAAGAAAGTGAAGCTTTATGCCCAGTCAGATTGTTTCAAAAAATACAAATGCACAAAACAACGCACATTACAACAAACAGATTATTGCTAACGCCCAATCCATTTTGGATGCATAATAATTCAAAAAGTTAGTACAAAAATACACCTATAGGCATTAATGAAATACCGAAATGGACAAAAACATCAACAGACTATATAGGGTTGAACGTCAAGGAGAAAAAAATTTCAAATCATTCTCATCGTTCAATTGTGGTAACAAGTTTAGCTAAAGCGGGAGTATGTGATCAAGAACTGATTAAAATAACGGACCATACTACCTCCACTTCAATTAAGCCATATCTACAACTTGACGAGGACCACCATTCAACTATGATGGCAAACTTGAGACAGCAAACAAAACATCAACTTACAACATAATAGGTATCAAAACAGATAATAACAACTGTGGAAACAGCAAAGCCCGAGCAGAAGATTTTCAATAACTGTTCATTTTGAATATTGTTTACTTGTTTTTTGTTTTAAGTTCATATTGCGGTTAGCAATACATGCTTAAATAATAGAATTCACTAAATTTTACTAATTGCCTCAAACTTTTGTCGTGGAATTTTCTCAAAAAATACCACTGAAGCTTCGATTTTTAGCAGGATATTTTTTTAGTTTGTAAACTCACACTTGGTTTTCTTAGGCAATTTGATTCCAAGATTTGCTTCGACAAAATCACGCGAGCGAAGAAACCAAGTGTTCGTACATCATCATCATCATTAGGTCTTTAGTCCTAGAACTGGTTGGACGCGTACCCTAATTGTTTCTTAGTCTGAACCAACCTATATATTTCGCGTAAATTTTTCAGTCTGCATCTACCCTTATCTGTGTGCGAAAGTCTGATCTCTGTCTACCCCTACCTATCTTTTCCTATCTCTGCTTCTGATATATCCCGTACTATTCCCAGAAATGCCTTAGACGTATTCTGTCCTTCTATTTCTCCTATTTTTTTGTTTTCGACAGATATTTTTATTCCTCTACTATTTCTACAACCAATTTGTTATTAACTTTGTCTGTCCATGCTCCCATCCTCATACATCTAAAGCACAACATTCCAGAAGGCTTCTATTTCTTTCTGTCTGCTTTTCGTATTGCCCCTGTTTCATAGATGTACTGTGCTGTGCTCCACACTACGCTTTGAACAGTTTTCTTCTTGTATTTATGTTTATTATCTTTGAACATAGCTGCTGTTCTCTCTTGTTTTACAGTTTATACATTATTTCCCTGATATTCAGTGGTGTGTGAAGGGGGTAAGCAGCCTTTGGCTGCCAAGTTCCCCCAGCACTTGACCTTTGTTGAACTAATAGGTATTCTAATTTATCCTTTCGCACAATCAACGTTAGTTGAAAATATTTCACAATACCTGTAGTTGTTTATATTAATCATCAGATTTAAGAGCACTTATTTTTTCGTCATTGGGTTTTACGTCTTGAAACTGGTTGGACTTGTACCTCAGCTTATTTATGTTGTGAACTAGCCTACCCAGTTCCCTGCAATTCTCACAACAGCCTATATAGAGCTCGATCTCCTTCTATTGTTTTCTAATTATACGCCCTATTTTACCGAGATTCAGTGGCATGTGAAGGGGGCTAAACAGCCTGTGGCTGCCAAGGATCCCCCCACACTTAGACATTTGCCGTATTAATAGTTTTCCAGTAAATCCTTTCGCACAATTAGCATTAGTTGAGAGTATTGCAGAACCAATATCTGTATTTGTTTATAGTAATCACCATGTCTAAGTACAGTTATTATTTTTGTCATTAGTTTTTCATCTTGCGACTGGTTGGAAGCGTACCTCCATTGATTTCTATTCTGAGCTAGCCTACACATTTCCCTGAAATTCTCACAGCCTACATCTTTCACTATATGTGTGCAGTAGTCTAACCTAGGTCTACATCTACTTCTCTTTTTTCCTATCTCTGTTTCTAATATATTCCGCACTATTTCCTCATGTCTTAGTATGTGGCCTATCATCCTATCTTTCCTACCTTTTACTGTTTTCTACATATTTTTTTTCCCTACCATTTCTAGTATCTCTTTGTTCTTAACTTTGTCTGTCCAAGATATCTTTATCATACGTCTGTAGCACTACATTTCAAAGGCTTCTAACTTTTTCTTATATGCTTCTCCTACTGTCCAGGATTCACAGCCATACAGTGTTGTGCTTCACACATATATTTTAAGCAATCTTTTTCTTGTTGCTATGTTTGTGGTCTTTGAGCACAGTAGTTGCCTTTTTTGTTAAATGTAGTACGACCTTGTGCTAATCTCTGTTATATATCTTTTGTGCTTTTCCCATCTTACGTTATTTGACTTCCTAGGTAGCAGAAATCCTTAACCTCTTGTAAGTTCTCGTTACCTATTTGCATCCTTGTTTTCGATTTATTTTCCCCACTTTTACACACTGGAAATTTAGTTTCATGTTTGGTTATTTTCATAACATATCTCTCCGTTAGAACTGATTCCATTTCATTAAGAGCAGCTTCTAACTCTTTCTTGCTAGATGCTAATACCGCTATATCATGTGCAAGTCTAAGTAATTCAGTCTTTTGTCCCTGCATATTAACTCCAAATGTCTTCCTGCATTTGACAGTATTCATTGCCGCTTCTATGTACAAGTTAAAAATGAATGGGGATAAGGCATATCCCTGTCTCATCCCTTTCTTAATATTAATTTCTGTACTTTCTTGCTCTAATTCTATTACCGCCGTTTGCTCTTTGTATAAGCTATGTACTATTTGTATATCCCTATAACCCATTCCAATTTTTTTGAGTAGTTCGAACATTTTTTTCCATTTTACATTATCGAATGCTTTCTCCAGATCTACAAACCCTATACACACACTTTCCTCCTCTACTGTTTTTTCCATTATCACCCTCAGAGCTAAAATAGCCTACCGTGTTCCCTTGTTTCGCCTAAACCCAAATTGATTTTCTCCCAGTATTTCTTCAGCTCGTTTTCTCATTTGTCACTGTACAAATCTAGTTAATATTTTTGACACGTGTGCTGTCTAACTTATTGTTTGAAAATTTTCACATCTATCCGCGCCTCTTTGTTTTGGTATAGTTAATATGATGTTACGTTTGAAATCTTTGGGTATCTCGCCTGTCTCATACATATAGCTTACAAGTCGGAAGAGACGTTCTGTTACTGCTTGTCCAGCGGCTTTTAGAGTTTCTGCTGGAACCTTATCTGTACCCGGCGCCTTTCCATTTCTCAGTCCTTTTAAGGCAAATTCAAACTCATCTCTAAGTATAGGTTATCCCAAGTCATCATTTTCAATGTCTGATTCCTGTTCTAATGCTGTTAGTTCCTCTCCTGAATATAAATTCCCTATATATTCCTGTCATCTAGCTACTTTTTCTATATTTTCTATAATGACGTTTCCTTCCGCGTCCCTTATATTTTTATATTCCTAAAATTCATTCTAATTAATTTGAATGCTTCGTCTGTCTTTCCTATTTCCATCTTAGTTTGTACCTCTTTGAACTTTTCATCAATCCATTGTTCTTTAGCTTTCCTGCATTTGCGAATAATTTCCCATTTTATGGGTTTTTGTCTCTGTTTTTCTGATTTGTCTGATCTATTTTTGTATTTTCGTCTTCTTTCTACTAAATTCAGGATATCCTCTGTTATCCATGGTTTCTAATTTTCTTTTTGTGTATACCCCAGAATATCTCTATCCGCCATGTTTAGGCTAGATTTAATGTTATTCCATTCTGTTTTTACTTCCTTAGTATCAGAAATTTTCCCGATATCTTTCAGCAATTCATTTGATTTTTTTTCAAATCTTTCATGGATATTTTTATCTTTTATATTCTCAAAGTAAAAGTGCTTTTTTGCGTTCCTTTTTTACGGATTTTTAAATTTAAGTGCGGCCTCCATAACTACGATGTTGTGATCTGTCTCCATATCTGTTTCCGGGTAGTTCTACAGTTTTTACTTGATTTCTAAATCGTTCTCTAACAATAATGTAATCTATTTGATATTTTCCTATATCCCCCGGCATCTTCCACGTGTATCGTCTTCTAGCATGATGTTGAAATTATGTATTTGTGATGGTTAAGTTGTTCTTGTCGCAAAATTCTACCAGCCTATCTCTCCTGTCATTTCTCGGGCTTAAACCAAATAAACCTACTACCGCTCCTTCCCTACCCTCACCTACCACTGTATTAAAATCCCTTATTAAATTTGTATGTTCCTTTACGTATCTTAGTATATCTTCGATATTTTTGTAGATCGTCTCTACCTCTTCCTCACTGTCGGTAGAAGTGGTCATGTATACTTGTATTATTACTGTATTTACTGGTTTAGATTCAAATCTAACCATGAGTACTTTTTTGTTCTTTTGTAAGTAGTTTTGTACACGTCGTGCTATCTGTTTTCGCATAACTATCTCCACTCCTAAATTGCTTCGTCTGATCCTGTATGAATTACCCTAAAGTCTCCACTCCAAAAATCCCACGCCTCTGGCTAGTGGACTTTGCGGATTCCTACTATGTCTAGTGGTAAGCTATCCATTTCGAGTTTCAGGTTCTTTAGCTTACCTACTTATTTCATATTTCTGACATTCCACGCTCCGACTCGCAGAATGTTCCCGAATCTTTGTGTATACTTTTGGATCACATCCACCGAAGTAGTCCCCTCTCGGAGATCCGCATCGGGGACTATTTTACCTCCAGAATTTTTTACCTCAGAGGATGCCATCATCATTAGTAACAATTTGAGTACGCTGTGTACTTGGGAGATAATGTGGTGGTTTTCCGTTGCCTTCCACATCGCAGTAGTGTGTCTTATAATGTCATACCAACCCTTATGGTCTCTGTCACTCTAAGTACCGAAAAAGCTGCTGCCCTTTTTCAGGGGCCTGTCTTAGTCTGGTTCCTCACTTAAGACCCCACTAATTTGGTTAAACCTATAGTTCGGCTCTTTAGATGATTGAAACGCGCAAGCCATTCTACCTGTTCTAGTATTTTAGAACGCCGTCAAGGTGCAGGTTTGCTCAGAATGGAAGTGTTCGTACAAGCTATAAAAATATCCGGCTAAATCCAAGCTCTTGTGGTATTACCTTCGATAATTTCATGGTTATCTCAAGCACGTTGCTCGATAACAGACCTCACTCTTCCGCGTCGGTCTATTGTCGAGCAACGTGGTTTCAAGAACTTATTTAATTATTTCGATTATCGATGTTCTTGGTTTATTATTACTGATAATAAGTTTTTTTGGCATTTGTGACGGCTAATTTCCAAGTGAAAGGTCACTTCAGTTACAAAGTTAACTTGATTGTGACGGTACCGAATATATCGATGGTGTTCTCATTTTGTGTGTACCGTTGATAGATTGCGAGTTTGTTTTTACAATATACTGTGTATTTTAGGTATATGCAAAAATGTGCATCAGTGTTGACTTAAATTTCAGTATTGGTAGTGCGATCCTTTACTAATAAACAAGGTGAAATAAAAAGCGTTGTCCGCCACTAACTCTTACTTTTCTCTTTTGCTTAGGCCTTGCGTTGCTGGGTGATATTGATTATCATATTTTAGTGCTGAACTTTGAGTGTAATTAGCATGAGTTTCTATGCTTTGGATACTTACAGGGGCTTGTGCTTTAAAGGCAGGGTGTCATGGTTATATTTTGGTTTGTTAAAGTTGTATTTTAATGGCTGCTATTCACTTGTCAACTTTTCCAGCAACGATAATCCATTGTTCCCTACCGAATTTATGTAGTGACATAAATAGGTTTCAAGAATTGTCTCTCTTCAGATTAAGGCATTATCGAAAATGCTAGGGCTTGTGTCGTAAAGATTTCTATATACGAGTTGGCAATCTTACTGTCTAGGCAGGTTTGAAGAAGGCATCGAAAACTACAAACCGATTTTATATTATAGATTGCTCAGGACTTGCGGTGGTTCTTTATCGCTTGGATCTTTATACATTAGCAGTTCTTGGGTCTATTATTCTTGGTTCAAGTTTAACTTATTTCTCAGTATGACCTTTTGTTCCTTTAAATTTGTTGTTTATGAAAGGCTTGATAATGGTGTCCATCATTTCTTGAATGAATTTGATGTTACGGTCAAATGTTATGTAAGCGTGTTTACTCTCGTCTTAAGAAACACCATTTTTAGCGAAGCTATCTTCAACGTGTGCGAAATACATTTCCAATGCAGTAGGCTTGAAGGTTAAGACCTGCACTTATACCATATTTATTTAATCGGTGCCCGTAGTTTTGATGGATTAGTTGTTATAGTACTTATTTAATGAATCATGTGTTTATGGTCTTATTTTGAAAATTATCTACGTATATGTGGTCCAAATCACATACATAACTCCATCTGTACGTGCATCATTGTAGGGGATCGCGCAGGACCGCACCGGTTGTGCAACGCGACAGTGTAGGTTGAGTAGCATTAGGGTAGACAGCAAAGAATACACTTGTCTATCCGGAACAGAAAAGACCGAGTGCGGGATTTTGTGGAGATGGTCTGTAAAATGTTATATTAATGCCGTTGGCCTTTGAGAATCATGGTTAATTAATTGTCTGTGATTAAGCGAGTAGACTGTATTAGAGTGCATCGGCGGCATTGTGGTAGTAAAGTTCAAGCACGCCCCGTCGACGTGGTACAACGGTACCGTGTGTGAGAGCGACCGTTGAGTGAAATAACGTGGAAATTTCCTGCTATTTTTGTTACAAGATGAAATTCATGCAACGGCCCCGAAGAGAGAAATCATCGTAAAGAGGACATCCAGGTATTTATTCTGTGTCTGTAGAAACAATTGGGTTTAGTTGTAGGGTAATTGGTTGTTATGTTTACTGAGGAGGATAATTGTTCAAAAGTCTCTCTTGATAATTGATGTGTTTATATCTAGAACCCCACCAATTTTCTACAATTTAAATGTGAATAAACGTGTGAACCTTTGGAAGACACGAGTTTTAAATTTTAAGTGCCCTGAGAGAGAGAGAGAGAGAGAGAGAGAGAGAGAGAGAGAGAGAGAGAGAGAGAGAGAGAGAGAGCTTGCTACAATTTGCGATGCATTCTTAACCACCTAAAGTGTTCGGGGTATCCTTTGCTGTAATTGTACCAAGTTGGATTATTTTATCACTTTGGGGTTTCCAGTGCAGCGCCAGTGACGTTTAAGTATAGAGACAGTTAGTACATGATTAAAAAGGTCTATTTACAATTAAAGTAACATATAGTAATTTAATAACAAACTAGTAGTTTGTGTGGTAGGGTAATCTTCGTACTAACCGAACTATCATTCGTGCACTTTACGTAATGCAAATACAAGATGCTTAATTGCCGTCCAAGGTCATTTCAGAAAACGGGGTCAAGTTTACTTTCGGTGTACAAAAATTAACATTATGTAAACTGCACATATTCAAGCGTTGTATCCTCTAACCTCAATGTCCAGTTCTCTTCAGAACAGCTTGATCTATTCTTGCATGATTATTGAAACAAAAGGAAACTGACTAGGGAAGCTGGTGCTCTCCAAAAAACTAGCTCGGTTAATGTGTAGAAAAAATCTGAAAACTTAATCATGTTTTGCATGCCTGATGCGACTGTAGTTCATCGTCACTGCTTAAGTATTGCTGTGTGCAGAGTGATGCGCTGAAAATCTAAGTAGTAGGTTGATTTCAGGTAAGCGTGATTTACTTGTTCGTTGACGTTTTCGTAGGTTAGCTAGTTTGAATGAAACTCCTGCTTCGAAGGTCATGTGTTTGACTTCCGATACGGACCGGTCGAAAATATTAGAAAAGTATACTTGGAAAAGTACACTCTCATTTTGATGAAGTTAGAAAATTTTCTTCCTAGCCAATGTAGTGACTTAAGTGGAGCATTAGATAATTTATAAGCACTAACTTCTATGGGTGCGCTATAGTTTCATGCTGTCTTAGAGTAGATAGGTTTCAGCTAATAATTGAGGGAGAACAATTCGGATGTTAGTGTGCATACTGGAGGCGTAATAACACAATGTGTTTGCAAAGAGTAGTAAATTTCAAATTTTTGTTACTGCTGATAAAGGCAATAAGTGCCTTTCTTTCACTATCTTACTAAGATATTCTTACCTAACCTAAGTTTGTATGTTTCTTTCACGCGCTTAGTAGTTCAAATAACTCAGTTTTTTCTCTTCACCCCTTACCGATCGTAAGTGTACCAACAAACTATCTTACATTTAAGTAAAATGGATTGTTTATGAAGTGATCTTTCGTTATAGCGTTGATTGAAGGATGTACTGGCCCGCCCTTGAAATATGAATACTTTTGTATATTGGGGTCTTTTTGGTATAAATCAGTCGGTTTAAGGATGCGATGCCGTACGGTTGTGTGGTCTAGGCACGTGTCCTCCGGTCGTGTATTAATGATTGTTGATTTGTAAACTTAGTGAATTATGAATGATTTAGTAGTGTTAATCGATGTGGTACTGACAGCATCTTTAAAATTCGTCATTGTTGGATTACTGTAACTGAAAAGTTTGAGTAGTTAGAATTTTGTTCATTTGCGAATAGCCACGCTATATGTGTATACCTATAAGGAGTGTCGTTTAACCTCGTTGCGATTGTATTTTACGGCACGCCGAGCATTGTGCATGTGTTTCTACTTTGTTACATTATTTTATCACATTATTTCATTAAACCCACATAAAATAGGATGCGAGTTGGTTCATTCTGGCTGGAGTTCGGTTTAGAAAGACAAATATTTTTATGGGTCGTATATATATTTAGATTAGTTTTGGTCCTGTGAGTTTAAAGACATACGACTTTTGTTTAGGAAATGACCCGTTAAAAAGTTATGGTCAATAAACTGTCCCTTGTTAAGTTTATTGGAAAAATTTTAAATGACATTTCGGGTATATTTGGTGATCACTGATCACTTATGCGAATACCTCTGGCGCCGCTGGAATTATAAATATGCTAGAGATCCTTTCGAAGCTTTACTTCAGGCTATTCGCCATGAATATGGTGATTCACTTGCTTAATTAATTTTACATTTATTCTTTTGCTTCATTCAAATTACATTCTTGAGTAAATAAAAAATTGTGAACCTCTCGTTGTTTTTGTTGTTTTTTAGGGGTTGGATTAGGTTAGGTTTGGTTTGGTTAGGTTAGGTTAGGTTACGTCAGGTTAGGTTAGGATAGATTAGGTTAGGTTGCGTTAGGTTCGGTTACGTTAGGTTAGGTTAGGTTAGGTTAGGTTACGTAACGTTAGGTTTGGTTTTACGAAAAAATCAATTTTTTGGTAGAAAAAAATTCCCATAGGTTAGGTTTGGTTTGGTTTGGTTAGGTTAGGTTAGGTTAGGTTAGGTTAGGTTAGGTTGGGTTGGGTTAGGTTAGGTTGCGTTAGGTTAGTTTTGGTTTTACGAAAGAAACAATTTTTTGGTAGAAAAAATCCCGTAGGTTAGGTTTGGTTAGGTTAGGTTAGGTTAGGTTAGGTTAGGTTAGGTTAGGTTAGGTTAGGTTAGGTTAGGTTAGGTTAGGTTAAGTTTGGTTAGGTTAGGTTACGTCAGATTAGGTTTGGTTTTAAGAAAAAGACAATTTTTTGGTAGAAAAAAAATTCCCATAGGCTTAACATGGGTTAGTTTATTGGCCATAACTTTTTAAGGGGTCGTTTCCTAAACAAAAGTCGTATGTCGTTAGACTCAGGGGACTAAGTCGAATCGAAATATATATACGACCCCTAAAGATGTTTGTTTTTCTAAACCGAACTCTTACCTTCATTCTTTGTAAACAGGTAATAACGAGACAAAGAAACTATACCAGAATCTACGTGTATCCAGGAGGGTCGCTGCTAGCCAGGGCCGACACCTCAAGGGCAACCGCTTCTGCGACGAGTCATAAAGCAAAGACGAACATTATAAGTATAGTAGTAAATAGTAATTATATTAATTTTTCATTTCAATTATTTACCGATTCACTACCGAAAGCGGGATGTCTTATGCAATTTGCAAACGCCCTGTAATAACAAAAAGCACCCAGTTGTTTACAGCTGCAAATGTGAGGTTAATTTGATGAGTTCAAATGTCAGCGAGGGTTCTAATACCTGGTTTTCGCACATGTAAAGAAACTGTAGCTTCAAAGAACATTTTCAATCCACAAGTTTAGGGCTTTATCTGGGTAACAAAATTCTGCCGATGGGAATCTCGAAATAAACGATTGATATTATTACGTTACTCTACCAAAAAACTCTAAGTGACCTACCTCAAATTCTTTTCATTACAAAGATATCTTCCTAATCCACCGATGTACTAAGAAAATTAAAGATTCTTTTAGCACAAGAATTACTTATGTTGTGACCTGTTAATAAATAAAACACGCCCGCAAGATGTTTATGGATATAATTAATCATTTACTTCAAACACAAAAATACAAAGTGGTTCGTGGTAACTTCACGGCCATTGTTTATTGATTAATGCCTTACTTCTCGCGCATGACTACCACTACTCCAGACCTTAGTCCTAACATATAAATAAAGCTAGTTCTACCATGTAAATAAAGTTAACTCTACGACGTCACATCAACTTAAAAATTACAAGCTCACCGTTAATGGATACCGCGGACAGGTAACCACGTTGTCACTTCACACAATATTCAGCTCGTCTTGACCTACTCCAGGAAAACTTGTACATCCCCCCCTATAAAACGACCGTGAACCATCAGTTGACCTAGAGGGAATTCTTAGGCACCAGCTGGCACGTAAAGGTGTCAACATATTCCTCTCTTCGTGTTGATACCGCTGTACTAAAGTCAAATGGCCGAGTTTCCTCTCAATCTGAAGAACAGCCGGTCTGTTTCAAGCGTCGACTCGTGACACTCTGCACAAGCGCTAGAATTACTAAGAGTAGTTACGCTAGGTCACTTCCAGAATAAAAATAAGCATAGAATCCCATGTATATTCAAGTAAAATAAAATGCGAGCAAAGCGCTGGGGCTCCGGTGCCTTTGTTGGTAGATAATTTGCTTAATGGTGAATGTGTAATGGGACTGCTTAGGCCGTTGCTCTCGTCACCGCGTGGGGCGCAGCGCCAGCCGGGTGTCTTTGTTGTTAGATAGTATGGTGAATGGGGGTGCAATAAACGTGATGGATGACGTTAAACATTCTCAAAAAGATAAATGTCAAAGTTACATTAGACCGCTTTGGCTGACACACCGCACAGCAAGATATGTATACGCCGGTTTGAGAAGACAATTGTCTTTATATGCAAATTTGCTTTTGAGGTGTCCACTATGTAGAATAAAATGCGAGCGAAGCGCTGGGGCTCCGGTGAGCCATTTTGTTGGTGGATAGTGTGCTTAATCATGAATCAGGCTTCGTAGGCTATTGCTCTCGTCACCGTGGTGAGCGCAGCGCCGACCGGGTGTCTTTGTTGTTAGGTAGTATGGTGAACGGGGGTGCAATAAAAGTGGTGGATGACTTTAAACATTGTCAAATGATAAATTCCGAATGGGGCACCCCAGATAACGATAAGGGCTCCTTAAAGCTTCGCCCTTGTTTATATTCTCGTTGTATTGGTTAATTAAAGAGAGATTTTTTAGGTTAAGCAATAAATGTGGCGGATGACGTTAAACATTCTCAAAATGATAAATGCGGAATGGGTCTCCTTGGCCGTGTTCTAAACGGGGCTGTGCCCCCTAGATGATTGACTACTTCGGAGATCTTTAGGTTAAGCAAAAATAAGAAACGTGGTGGATGACGTTAAACATTCTCAAAACGATAAATGCGGAATGGGGTTCCTTGGCCGTGTTATGAACGGGGCTGTGCCTCATTAAGTAATTTACTACTTCGGAGATTTTTAGGTTAAGCAAAAAATAAGAAACGTGGTGGAAGGCGTTAAACATTTTCAAAATGATAAATGCGGAATGGGGCTCTCTAGGATGTTCTGAATGGGGCATAACAACATATCGATATATGTAAATTATATAGTTCTGATTTATACCCAAAACAACTATTTAGCATAATGTTTTGTTGATCCTAGCGTAATAAATTATAAGTACTGCTACATTGTAGATACATTTTTATTTTCAAATTCATTTCAATTATTGTAGTATTTAGTGCTTATAAATAACCTTTTTCAATTTAATAAGTTATTCATAAATTAATCGTCATTGCCAAAAGAAATATATACACATATGGTAAATAATTGCAAGGATGTTCTATGAGTCTATAATATATCTGTGTTTTAATTCTGTTAAATGGAACATATGGCAACCGCGTAACTTCAAAACATTTCAGCATAATTGTCAATTACCAAAACTTACAATTTTCATCTTATATCAACAAATGTTATTAAATTGATGCTAAACAATATGGATAATACCGTTATATTTCAAATCATTTTAATAGAAATGCGCAATGTTAAGTTGTTTAGTAAGATTTAAAAACTTTTTGCCATTGTATACGACTTGTCCTAACTCAATGCCACCATTACCACCCGAACATAGTTACCAACTTTAAATTTTATTTTCCTTATTACTTTCAAGGTATTAAACATTAGTAAATATATATAGATTTAGTGACATCAGGCAACATATTCCTCGCATGGCTATGACCGCTTTTTGTTCTGTAGGTAGAGTAATGATTAACGTTATGCTTTTTTTTGATTAATTTGCAAATTACCGGCCATGCATCCTTCGTTAAAAATAAAGGATATGTCCATAGATAATTTGAATAACAATCAATTAACACCAGCACACACCTCTGATTAGATTTTCTGTAAATATATTGATCAAATTCAACCGAGTCGCCTTGCCAGAGATCATTTCGAGGTTGATGTTGTTGATGCTGAAGTACGTTCTATTCAAACAAGTTAGGTTAGCTAAGCTACTTCACTTTCATGTAAGATAATCCTTTTTACTAAGTTGTGAAAGAAAAGCGCTTAATATGTCTTGTTTTAGGTGTGTTGCGTGCAGTTTTTGCCTTTGAATATTTATCCATGATTTCGATGGTCCTTTCAGTTTAAACGGTTCCTACTTAATTACTTCAAATTATAATTTAAAACACTTTAATCAATTCTATTTTGTTAGGGCTTTAAATAATGTGGAGTTTCTATTATCAACAACATTCGTTGTCCTAAATATTACAATAATTTTATGTACGTGTTTCATCAAGGTTAGTCCTTGATGATTTCTGCGTTGTTAGTTGTATGTGTTTCTTGTCACGTATATTCATGTAGTTAAGAACGCTACAAATGGTTTTCTTATTTATTGGTCGTGGTTCGTTTGTTAAAGTAATATGATGAGTTTCAATGTACGAGCTTACTGAAGGTATTTCCACAAACGCGTTTTATACAATTAGTTTTCTGTTTATCTTATAAACAGATGGATGTTTTGAGGAAAAATACTATTCATGTGATTGATTATTTACAAAATGATGTTTTTGAGGGCAGTTACGATTTGCTTAGAATTATTATGGTACCTGCTTTCCCTACTTCAACAGCATTATTATTATTTATTCTTCAAAAATGAGTAACTTGAAATACGATTTTCGTATGTATTAGAACGCTGGTAATGCCCTCCTGATTTGTTAAACAAAGACCTATTATTTGGTTCCTTAGAAATAAATGAACGATTTCGATTCTACTGATTAGTTGATCTACCCGAAGCAGTATTGTTCGAGGACCTATTTCCCGGAGAAGATAATGTTTTGGAAGTAGTAGGACGACCAGGATGAGGTACAGCAGTGAACGTAGAA
Organism: Platerodrilus igneus; assembly: GCA_036346225.1. Classification (NCBI taxonomy): domain Eukaryota; kingdom Metazoa; phylum Arthropoda; class Insecta; order Coleoptera; family Lycidae; genus Platerodrilus; species Platerodrilus igneus. The sequence continues at coordinate 279,542 of JARFIW010001219.1, forward strand.
CTAGCGACAAGAAATTTTCTTCCTGTTAGGGGAGGTTCGGCGAGTGGTGACGAGATGACCATGCGAACCCGTATTATTTCTAGTCGGAATGAGAAACAAACGATTATACTGTGTTCATCCTAATTACGATATATATATATATATATATATATATATATTGCTATGCTATTAGCGGAATTATCATGCCCCTACTTTGAGCTGTTATTGATTTATTGCTATCAACTGGAATTCTTGATCCCCTTCGTTGTGCGCCTTATTAATTTTCTACGTACTCTAAATTATTGGACCACCATTTTAATATTCACTATAAATTGTAATTATCTCCTCCTCCAGCTGTCTTCTTAATATTGTTATCAACTTAACTGGACCTTATCTTAAAACAACTTTGTCTACCAATGGCAAAATTCGATACGTTACCGCCTTGCGGGTTATCAATTTCCTATTCAACTTGTGGCTTCGCCTTTGTACTATTTAAATCTTATGACCTCGGCTAGCATTTATTTGGAATTATAAAATTCAGTAAATTTCGATTTTATATAATGAAACCAATATGTTATGTACAGCTTTTGAAATTATTAGAAATACACTTTTCAATCAGTTAATTTTATTAATCTCATTTATTAACAATCATTTACTCAAAAACCCAAAGTCACCAAAAAAAAACTTATTATCTTTACCAACAAAGTGTAGAATATTCTAAACCTGTTATCATATTACTCATTCTATACGTATGCAACCTCTTTTGTTGACTTTTTCACAAGCATATCATATTTAGCAAATTCAATATTAAAAATAAAAATTTATATAGAAAAACAAAATGTCTTATAACTAAAATCTGACCTGGTTTATTTCGCTTCCAATAAAAAATGATCTTCCCCAATTCTGGATTCCATTTAAATTATTGCCATTACACTATGGACCACCATCATTAAATTATACACCCCAATTTATCTCAATTCTTCAAACTTAGACTTTTATCATTCTTGCCCCAGACTTAAAATTGTAGTTTGTTTCACCCCTGTACTTCAAAATTGTATTATTCTTCTTTTCTCCTGGACATCTAAATTGCATTACTATATTTATCCCTGAACATCAGCATCATAGTCTATTTCCCTCAGACCTCGAAGCCCTATTATTTTTTTGTTTTAGTTTAAAATAAATTCATTAAAAGCGTACTTACGTTTAAACGGCAATTATAATCTTCATATTCGCACTCATTTTATTTCACTTTTATAATTATTACGTATTACTTTGTTTAATGGCAACGCACTTCGGCCTTTGTTGAGTTCAAAACTGTCTTTCTTATCAAGGTGCTCGCTAATATATTTTTTTTTTTGGAATTCCCAGTCCATCCGTGGGTATGGTCTAGAACTCGTCGCTTATTTCTGACCAATCAAATAATTACATTTAGAGCAGTTTCTGATGTAATGCTCCACGATTCCCCATAATCACAACCTGCCCGCAGCTGTCTTTTGTTATCAACATGCTGTATTTTGATAGATTACTTGCCTTTCCATAAACAACTGATGCAACTTGACTTTAAATTTTCATATTTACATGCGATTCACGCAATTTTTAATCATTTTTCTTATCAAATAATGGTTAGATATTTGTACGCATTTATATTAGCGACCTGAAGCTCTATTTCTATATCCGTGTTAATTTAATCGTCTGGAACTCTTTTTTTAATGCGTGTCTAATTACACTTTATCCTTTATTTCTAAATATACGCGTGCTTCCACTGAAAATATCATTATTTGTTTTACCTAAATTAACTAAACTTTATCTACAGGGTATTTAATACTTACTATCTACTTAATGAATGTATTTCTCATTCCTACGCCAACTATGCGTCTTCCTATGTTTACCTGCGTGGCTTAAAAACTATTTCTACTTTATATACAGGGTGCTGACTGCTTACTATCTACAAACTATGTCTATTTCTTAATTATTTCCTAAATAAGTGACGTTTTCTGCTGCCTATTCTAATTACTCATTCCTAAATGACCTTTACTATAAAGTGCACCCTTAAACAACCCCTTATCACAGCATAATATATATATATATATATATATATATATATATATATAATATATATGATGATATATTATTAATAGGTTTGAGGTCAGCTGTAGGAAAGTAAACTCTTTTTTAAGGCCTAAATTTTCGAATTTTATTTAAATTTATTTAAATTCTTGATCACAAAAAAGACTATTTCTGGAAATGTATCATATATTTCGCCAAAAAAATTGTATAAATAAAAAAACAGATATTGGTGGTCTAAGTTCGATTTACACATACATACTTAGTCTTCAGAAGTAACATATACCTAATGCAATAATTGATATTGTAGTGATTAGCATTACATACATACACATCCTATCACATTCATACATACACGTACTAACAAACAAACAGATTAATATACACAATCACAAATATTCACAGACACTCGCATAAATATAACATGTACACGCACCCACACTCATACACACACACAAACACATACACACATGCATACATGCACACATAGGCATTCTGTTTTTAAATCTTCAAATAATTAAAAAAAGTGAAACTGAAAGGTTTCAAAATTTGACATTTTTATTTTTATTTTTATTTTTATACAAGTTATACAATTTTCTTATAAAAAATTGAAGCAAAAATTAGTTAAAATAAGATTTCGATTTAATTTTCATGTTAATTTAATGTTTAACCTCGTCTTGTAAGTTACTATCAATTCATTTATATGTTAGCCTAGTTAATTGTAAAATTTTAGAAAGCCTGTGATCAAGAATTTAAATAAAATTCGAAAATTTAGGCCTTAAAAAAGTTTACTTTCCTACAGCTGACCTCAAATCCATTAATAATATATCATCATATTTATAAAAGGTCATTATCTCTAAACTATATATATATATATATATATATATATATATATATATATATATATATATATAATTTAATCTTTTTTAATATGCGTAGTTTTATTGTATTCACCGTACCTTTCAATGACAGGGTTTAGTTCGTCGGTTGTTATTCGAAGAAAGTAGGTGAGAATTCTTGTAATTACATTAAATGACCTTCAATATGGAGTGCATTTTCATTCTTAATTATATTTTTTATGGGAGGGTTTTTCCAGTTTTCTATACATGTTACCTAGGAGTCAAATTATATAACATGATCTAGTTTTGTATTTTTCGTGTGAGATCGCTAACTAAAATTATGTGTTTAATGGTAGCCTGCAGATGGCAACAGTGTCGATCAATTAACGTTAATGGTCAGAGACATTAGAAATGTAGTAAGAGGGGAGTTTTTTTTCTGAGACAATACAGATACATCCTACAGTCGTATGTAACTGTGCGGTATTACTGGAGAGTACTATATAAAAAACTAGAAAGTATTGTAGTGATTTCGAGACAAGTTATCCTCTGTTATTAATATTTAGCAGAGTAAAATCGTCATTGCGATATATGCAGTAATAATAGAGATCTGTACGGTTTTTAGGTTACTCTGTAAACAGATTTATATTTACTTCTTAACGTTGCAGGTTTGTAAATAGTCTCGATAGAGTTTTCTCATTTGGAATATTAGGCCAGTTCCTTGAAAGTATAACAAGTACGTGTAATATTTTGTTTCGTCTGACTTTGGTAAGGTAAATTATTTAGTAAACTGTCATTTCAATTTGTACGATTATTCAGGTTAGTGGAGTAGAGTTCGAGTTTTTTCAACTCATACTTTATATGGCTGAATTCATTTTTCAGTTATTTATATATTGCTGGTTTGCCAATGAAGTGTATTTAAAGGTTGGTAGACATTTTTTTTAGTAATATGTGTATAAGTTTTACTAGTGGTGAGCTTCTAAACTGTTGCGCTGGTTTCTCGTTATTTTGTTTGGCAAAAGCATCAGGTGAAAAATTCCGGTAGAAATATTTGAATAAAAGCTTAATTTCAATTATAGTTTTAATATTAAGGGAATTCAAAATTTATTTTGAAAAAATGTTTTTGTAAAGTTGTTTTCAAAGATAACAAAATTTTTGGTACTATGTTTAACACTGCAGATGCAAAGCTTTTACTAGAACAAATTATTTTAAACTAAATTTATTAATATTTCTTGAAGACTATACTTATCTCCGAATCAATTTCAATTAATAAAGTCTGTGTTAGGGGAAATTCCATAATTAATTGATTGCTATTTAGTTTGAGGAAAAACCTGGAAATTATTCAAATTATCATTTAAGCATAAAAAACTTTTATTAGGCCGAATTGTGTATATAAAGAGATTTCGATAAATAATTAATTTAAGTTCAACATTGGTTTTATTTAAGGTATGTATTCATTCATCGCCATGTTTAGTATATTTATAATAAAGATAATAGCTTGTAATTCCCGGAACGAGTATTTCAAAGGTATTTTTTCTAACTTAGTGTCCTTGTGTCGACTACATAATATTATCGGTATTTCATGATATCAACATTTCTCACAGTAATCTACACTTGGAATATTAAATATGTTGTTAGGTGCCAGACTGACATAATTAAGTTTTTCGTTTTCCAAAAACCTTTTCCGATAACAGAGCTAGGCGTTTTAATCACGTATTGACAACACATTATCAATAGAACGAGGAGTGATACGAACAAATTGATCGATTTGAGATGGAAAATTCATTCAGTGTGGTAGTTCTGAGTCTCGTTATAGAATCCCTCAAGAGCGCTGCCATAAAAATCACTGACTGTAAAACAAGTTGTTTGTTTCGATGTGTATGACACATTTGTTCCATGGGAATACAACTCCTACAGACTTTCGGCAACCACTAAATAATATCTATCCGAAAACATAGTAAGGGAACATTATGGAATGCCTGTTTTTCGACGTATTATAGTCACACGTAAGGGAGACAAAGAAGTTGGATACACAATCTACATGAACCCGACCCATCACCGACCATTATCTGCACAAGGCAGGATAGAAGCATGCTGCATTGATGGTGTTGATCAATAGGACCAACCGCATCTATGAACCTGAATTACAACAAGAGTTTAAAAGTCTTACAAGTCAATGGATATCCTACTGTTGGAATAAGAACAGTAATACGACTGACAGAAAAGAAACCGCTATCAGCGAATATACACGTTATTTGTAAAAAAAACTAAATGCTTTTATGTTAGCTTAGTAACATGAAACTAATCAGCCAGGCAATAATTCGATGGAAATAACCATCGTGCCATACAATTAAATAGATACCTTTAGGTCTTCAGTCCTAGAACTGGTTGGACGCGTACCCTCATTGTTTCCCAGTCTGAACCAACCTACACATTTCCCTGAAGTTTGCACAGTCTGCATCTATCACTATCTGTGCGCGAAAGCAGATCTCGGTCTACCTTTATCTCTCTTTTCTAATCACAGCTTGTAATATCTCCCGTACTATTTTCCAGAAATGTCTTAGAACGTATTCTGTCTATTTCTCCTATTTTTTTGTTTTCCACAGAATATTTTTATTCCTCTACTACTTCTACAACCTATTTGTTATTAACTTTGTCTGTCCATGCTACCATCCTCATACCTCTAAAGCATATCATTCCAGTAGGTTACTATCTCTTTCTGTCTTTTCTTCATACTGCCTCTATTTCATAGACGTACTGTGCTGTGCTCCACCCTTTGATTTGAACAGTTTCCTTCTTGTATCTATGTTCGTTGTCTTTGAACATAACTGCTGTTCTTTCTTGTTTGATGCAGTTCTGTCACCTTCTATTGTTTTACAGTTATATACCCTATTTCCCCAATGTTCAGTGGTATATGAAGGGGGGTAAGCAGCCTTTGGCTGCCAAGTTTCCCCAGCACTTGAAACTTTGTCGAATCAATAGTTTTCCAATTTATCCGTTCGCACAATCAATATTAGTTGAAAATTTTTCTTAACCAACACCTGTAGTTGTTTATAATAATAATCAAATTTAAGAGCACTTATTTTTTCGTCATTGGGTTTTACGTCTTGAAACTGGTTGGACTTGTACCTCGGCTTATTTATGTTTTGAGCTAGCCTACACAGTCCCTGAAATTCTCACAACAGCCTGTATGCACTACATTTGATTTTCCAATGCCCCACCCGAAGGTACTACATTGGCCAGGAAGCGAGTTTTTTTTACCTGAAGAATTTGTAATTTTGCCGAACCCTTGCTGTTCCAAGCAAGGTAGGGATCTTTAACATTTTTCAAGCAGACCGTGTCGGGATACAGCCTATATGCAGCTCGATTCCCTTCTATTGTTTTCTAATTATATGTCCTATTTCACCGAAATTTAGTGGTACATGAAGGGAGTTAAGCAACCTGCGGCTGCCAAAGATCCCCCAACACTTAGACATTTGCCGTATTAATGTTTTTTAGTAAATCCTTTCGCACAATTAACATTAGTTGAGAGTATTGCAAAACCAATATCTATAGTTGTTTATACTAGTCATCATGTTTAAGTACAGTTATTATTTTTGTCATTAGTTATCCCATCCTGCGACTGGTTGGAAGCGTACCTCCATTGATTTCTATTCTGAACTAGCCTACACATTTCTCTGAAATTCTCACAGCCTACATCTTTCACTATATGTGTGCAGTAGTCTAATCTAGGTCTACGTCTAATTCTCTTATTTCCTATCTCCGCTTCTAATATATTCCGCACTATTCACTCATGTCTTAGTATGTGGCCTATCATCCTATCTCTCATATGTTTTACTGTTTTCCACGTACTTCCTTCTTCTTCTACCATTTCCAGTACCTTTTTGTTCTTAACTTTGCCTGACCGTGATATCTTTATTATACGTCTGCAGCACCACATTTCAAAGAATTTCACCTTTCTCTTTTCTGCTTTTCCTACTGTCCATGCGTCACAATTATACAGTGCTGTGACCCACACATAGGTTTTAAGCAATCTTTTTCTTGCTTCTATGTTTGTTGTCTTTGCACACAGTAGTTGCTTTTTCTTGTTAAATATAGCACGACCTTGTGCTAATCTTTGTTTTATATCTTTTGCGCTTTTCCTATCTTGCGTTATTTGACTTCCTAGGTACCAGAAATCCTCAACCTCTTGTAAGTTTTCGTTACCAATTTGTATTCTTATTTTTGATTTATTTTCCCCTCTTTTGCATACCAGAACTTTAGTTTTATTTTTGTTAATTTTCATATCACATCTCTCTGTTAGAACCGTTTCCATTTCATTAAGAGCAGCTTCTAACTTTTCCTTGCTAGATGCTAATATCGCTATATGATCTGCAAATTTAAGCATATGAATTTTTGTCCCTGCATATTAATTCCAAATATCTTCCTGTATTTGACAGTATTCATTGCTTCTTCTATGTATAAGTTAAAAATTAATAGGGATAAGGCACATCCCTGTTTCACCCCTTTACTAATATTTACTTCTCTACTTTCTTGCTCTAATTCTATTACCGCTGCTTGCTTTTTGTATAAACAATTCACTATCCGTTCGTCCCTAAAACTCATTCCAATCTTTTTGAGTATTTACATTGTCGAATGTTTTTTCCAGATTTACAAACGCTATATATACGCTTTACCTTTTGTCTATTGTTTTCTCCATTATCACCCTCAGAGCTAAAATAGCCTCCCGTGTTCGCTTGTTTTGCCTAAACCCATATTGATCTTCTTCCAGTATTTTTCCAGCTCGTTTTCCATTCGTCTTTGTACAATTTTAATTAATATTTTTGAGCCGTGTGCTGTCAAGCTTATTGTTCGAAAATCTATCCGCACCTCTTTTTTTGGTATAGATACGATGATCTTAGGTTTGAAATCTTTGGGTGTCTCGCCTGTTTCATAAATATAACTTACAAGTCGGAAGAGATTTTCTGTTACTGCTTGTCCATAGGCTTTTACAGTTTCTGCTTGCGCCTTATCTATACCTAGTGCTTTACCATTTTTCATGCCTTTTAATGCTAATTCAAACTTATCTCTAAGTATAGGATATCCTAGGTTATCATTTTTAACGTCTGATTTCTGTTCTAATGCTGTTAGTTCCTCTTCTGGATATAAATTCCCTATATATTCGTGCCATCTAGCAACTTTCCTCCCGCACTCCTTATATTTTTGCTATATGGTTTTATATCCCTAAAATTTATTTTAATTAGTTTGTATGCTTCGTCTGTCTTTCCTATTTCCATCTTCGTTTGTATCTCTTTGCACTTTTCATCAATCCATTGTTCTTTAGCTTTCCTGTATTTGCGAATAATTTCCCATTTTATGGCTTTGTATCTCTGTTTTCCTGTTTCGTCCGATGTATTTTTGTATTTTCGTATATCTTCTATTAAATTCTTGATAACCTTTGTTATCCATGGTTTCTTATTTTCTTTTTATGTGTACCCCGGAATATCTCTGGCCGCCATGTCTAGACTGGGTTTAATGTTATTCAATTTTGTTTCTACTTCCTTAGTAACAAAAATTTTCCCGATATCTTTCAGCAATTCATTTGACTTTTTTACATATCTTTCGTGGATATCTATATCTTTTAGCTTCCCAAAGTCAAAGTGCCTTATTCCATTACTCTTTTTCAGATTTTTAAATTTAAGTGTGGCCTTCATAATTATGATGTTGTGATCGGTGTCTATATCTGCTTCCGGGTAGCTTATGCAGTCTTTTAATTGATTTCTAAACCGTTGTATAACAATAATGTAATCTATTAGATATATTCCTATATATCCTGGCATCTTCCACGTGTATCGTCTTCTAGCATGATGTTGAAATAATGTATTTGTAATTGTTAAGTTGTTTTTATCGCAAAATTCTACCAGCCTATTTTCTCTGTCATTTCTCGTGCCTAGACCAAACAAACCTACTATCCCTCCTTCCCAACCCTCACCTACCACTGCATTAAAATCCACCGTAATTATTAAATTTTTATGTCCTTTTACGTATCTTAGTATGTCTTTGATATCATTGTGGATCACCTCTACTTCTTCCTCACTGTAGCTAAAGGTGGGAATGTATACTTGTATTATTACTGTATTTACCGGTTTAGATTCAAATCTAACCATGAGTACTTTTTTGTTTTTTGTAAGTAGTTTTCTACACGTCGTCTTATCTTTTTTTGCATGACTATCTCCACTCCAGAATTTCCTTTCACTGATCCTGTATGAAGTCTCCACTCCAAAATTCACCGTTTCTTGCCAGCGGACTTCGCTGATTCTTACTATGTCTAGTGCTAACCTATCCATTTCGAGTTATAAGTTTTCTAGCATATCTACTTGTTTCATACTTTTGACATCCCACGCTCCGACCCGCAGAATGTGCACGGATCTTTTTCTATACTTTCAGATCACATCTCTCCAAGTAGTCTCCTCCCGGAGATCCGAATGGGGAACTATTTTACTTCGGAAAATTTTTACCCCAGAGGATGCCATCATGGTTACTAACAATTTCTGTACGCAGTGTACTTTGGAGGTAATGTGGTGGCTTCCCGTTGCCTTCCACATTGCAGTAGCATGTCTTGGAATGTCATACCGACCCCTATGGTCTCTGCCATTCTAAGTACCGAAAAAGTTGCTGCCCTCTTTCGGGGACCTGTCTTAGTCTGGCTCCTCACAAAAGACCCCACTAATTTAGATAAACCTATAGTTCGGCTCTTTAGCTAATTGAAATGCGCAAGCCATTCTACCTGTTATAGTATTTTAGAACTTCGTCAAGGTGTAGGTCCGTTCAGAATGGACTTCTCAAATTAAGCTTTCCATATTCTATTCCTTAAGTAAATTCAATAGTTCTGGCGGCTAGTTATATGGTAGCATAAATTACAATATTCAATGGTAACAAAAAGTAGCAGGAGTTATTCTTTTTTTGTCAATCATCATCATCAGGTCTTTAGTCCTGGAACTGGTTAGACACACACACTCATTGTTTTCTATTCTGTGCTAACCTATACATTTCACTGAAATTTACACAGTCTGCATCATTCAATAATCTGCGTGCAATCTGATATAGGTCTACCTCTACCTCTTATTTTCTATCGCTGTTTGTAATATATCTCTCACTATTTCCCAAAAATACCTTAGAAACGTATCCTGTCCTTTTATTTCTTCCATTTTTTTTGTTTTCCACAGATATCTTTATTACCCCACTATTTCTATGACCTCTTTGTTATTAACTTTGTCTGTCCATGCTATCATCCTCATACATCTGCAGCACAACATTGCAATAAGTTTCTACCGTTTTTCTGTTTGCTTCCCCATCTGCCACTATTTCATAGACGTACAAAGCTGTGCTCCATACATATGCATTCAGCAATTTTCTCCTTGTTTCAATGTTTGCTGTCTTCGAACATAGCTGCTGCTCTTTCTTGTTTTATAACATGTAGTTCATTGTCTTTAATCAATCCTATATTTCTAATGAATTTATTTAGAGAGAATTTGACACGTTTAGGAATATTGTGTTTGCAAATTAGTATCATTTAATTTTAATTTCGGTTGGAAAGTTATAACAGATGATTTTAGTGGACTGTTATTCAAATCGAAGTTCAGTTCCTAATAGCTTACTACTATTTGTAATTATAAAATCGATTACACAATTGAGTATTTTGAGCATGCAAATGAACATTACAAAATTGAATACATTTTATAATGTTGTTTGAATATAAGGTATACATTTGGCATCCTAACATGTCATCCTGAGGTACTCCTTTAGGCACTGGTATTAAGGGACGAATATCATTATTGATTCTGAAAATCGACAAGGTACCTACTAATTATATAGTTCCAAAAAGACTTATTGCACTTTCCGTGGATCAAATGAACTATTATATAAATAATATGAGCTCATGATTTATGGCGTCGAATGCCGTTGAGTAGTTAAGAAGAATGTGTTATATTTTTGAGTCACTTGTCAATTGTAATACGTCATCTATTACATTTGTAAAAGCCGAAACGCAACAATTTTATAGGAAACCAGATACGATATTCTGTCTACGAAGGTTTACTATTTTTAAATTGATATGATCAGTTCCACAGACTTGGAATTTACTATGCTAGTACCATCATTTTCATCAGATCTGGAATAAATGCTAGTTGCAATCTAGAACAATTGTTTCCAAATCGTACCGAAAGTTTAGCAGACTTAAAAGGGTCCTTTGAAGACTTTTTAAAGTAATTTTCGTATAGATATAAACGTACAACTTTAATTACTCTTGGTAAAGATCCATTGGCCTATGTGTGTTTTATAACAAGCGGGGCCAATATTTAAGGTTTCCTGAGGCTCACCACTAGTAATCGCTTTTTGTATCTAATTTACACTTTACACTTTATTATATAAATACTGTCTAGAGTTTGTACATTGGCGAAGCATGCTACTTTTCACAATGGGAAAAATATGATGTTCGTACTGCTAAGACTTTGTGTCTAATTATGGAACGTTCAAAAATGCCTCTCAGAATGACTATTTTCAAAATGTCCACTCTATCACTAGCGACGTTCACTTCGGTGAGTAAATTGTAAAGCATTAGTATATTTAATTGGTTTTGTTATAGGTATTTCAGTGGTCATACTCCTATTTTGCACTGCTCATGCGAATATATAGCAGAAAGCGTTGAGTTGGAGTTCACAAGAAAACAGCTTGTTATAATTTAAATATTTGCTACAACTTTTACTAGTGTATTTTATTTAAAATAATTTTATTATAATAAAGTTTACAAACGTGAACAGGATGCATTATGATCCCCTTTTTTGTAGTAATGTGTTTGTGATAACATAGGTTCGAAAGACAGACGAGAAGATGATGGAGGTATAATAGTGTTGTCATCATTTAAAATTTATTTAAGGAAACTGCATTATGGTTTTGTCAACGGTGAATAGTGGGCAGCTGGGCGTGTCTGAGAACACAATCTAAGCAACTAGATAGTTTCTACTGTTCAAAACTTAATACAATTGGAGGTCAGTGATTACTCGTTTTGAGCAGCTTTATCGTTTATAGTTGTTTGCTGTACATATGGCGAAACAATAAGTTAATTTCGCTGTAGCCGGCACAACTCCTCAAACATTAACAGACCACGTGTGCAAAAGTGTTAAATCCAACCAGTTTGCGTCAATTGATGGCAACGCAACTATCTTACGAGACTTCAATGGTGAATGACAATTATAAGGTAAGAAGACGATTATTAACGGTTTGACCTATATTATTGTTTGTCGCGCACTACCAATTGTATATCAATCGCAGACCATTTGTCAAGCTATCATGCTTTTGGAATATCTTTGTAGTTGTTTCAATTTTATATGCACTGCAACGTTTACCGACCAAAATAGCGGTCCTCCCAAAACGAATGTGGTACTAAAAGTTGGTACTTCTTTACCATATATGGGAATTTACATAAATTTAATTCATTATCAGTATCATTAAAAATTAGATGAATTCAATCATTTCCGATATGGTCCTATTTTTTCAATTGAGTCTGTTCAGCAAAATAGTATCGAGTTGCTATTGCTCATTTATAAGAGTAGGCGTTTTTGAGCGAGTCTGGGACCACTAATGTAGCCAGAGTTGGTTCTTGGGGAGGGATATACAATAATAATAGAATATCTGCGTGGTTGGTGTCCAATCCATACATATGGTAACTGTTTCGTTTTTTATAGATTGTATGGAAAAAGTGCAAATATTAAAAACTACTGAATAAAAACAATATTTTAAGAATACTAGTATTTGATGGAGCAAAGTCCGCTACCGCATGTAGTGAAACGTGCCACACGTTAAATATGAGTGGGATGGGAAAGAAATGACATCGTAGTTTCACTGAAAACTTATAATTTCTAATTAGACGAACGCACAAAACGTTAACACGTCTTCCGTAATGAAACAACCCAAAACGACTCTCGTATCTCTTGCCCACAGATAGAAAACACCTATCGATAGAACTGGAATACAAAATATTTATACACGACTGGCACTTGATAACAATTTAGAACTTTGTATTTAACATTTCCTGCACCAACAGTTTGTATTCATCAAATGTCATCATAAAACAAAGTCTAGGCGCTTTGGTTTTTTGGTTAGTTCGTCAAATATTTCATCAACTTCAACTGCTATTTCCCGGTGTATCGCCAACATTGTCAATTGATTCTAAAACAGAGAAATGAAACATTATTATTTTTGTGTCGGACATAGTTTTTTAGGAAACAAACCTGGTTAAGTTGAATTCTTCCAATATATTTTTATTCGTTTTAATTTCGAGAACATTCGTTCTGGTACGGCTGTTGAAACTGGAAGTGTGCAGAAAATTTTTAGCAGTCGATGAATGTTAAGATATGCAATTTTACAACACATATCTAGTGTATCTACGGTACGTTGTTTTTTAATTGAACCAGAATTTTAGTTTAACCATTACGCAGCTTTTGGAAACTTCTAGGAGAAAAAGGGTTATTAATTCATCAAACGAATCCAAATTATCGTTGAACTTCTCTTGCGATAGTAAACAAAGAAACCCTTCAAAGAATATTTTGTTACTTGAAAATCACTCTTTCAGTTCATTTTTAAAAAAATCAATATATGGCAAATGTATTGTTAGTCGAAAATAATCTCTAGCTAGATATTCCGAATCCATTGGAATAGTGGAAATCGCTCTGTGCTTTTGGTTTTTTGTAATTCTCTTCATTTTGATTTCGAAGTCCACTTTATTTGCGATTTCCTAAAACGATTAATAAATAAGAATAAATTTTTTAAAAATCTGTTTATGTTTTAGCATTATAGGTTACACAACGATAACGAAGTAATAATAATGTTTAGGTATCTTCAATTAACCTCTCAAATGAAATGCAACATTCCTCTTTTGCGTTGTTTCGAATACTTGCCAACGCAAAAACAGCTACATCTGTAACTGCAATTGCTTTTTTTAGATCAATATCAATTTGTTGAAAAATTCGGAATGAAAGTAAACTAATGCTAAAAATTTTCTCAACAATACGCATGTATGCAATAAAGTCTTCTAGAATATTACTAAGCAACATTGGGACATTGCCTGATGTTCCGTTTATATTGTAAATAATTTACAGCTAAATTTATTTTCCGTTGAGTTTGTTGATTAATTACGTCCGCCTCGGTATATTTAAATTTGTTTGTGTGGAATTTCCATGTTTTACTTCAAGCACGCGGCAACAAGTGCCGCGAGTGCAAAAACATTTGTAGTAATTGGGAAAACACACGAAGCAAGTTGAGTATCGATTTGTCGTTCTTGAACGCCGCATCCCTCCTTACATGTTCTACGTAGAACCTTAATTAGAAGAACCGCTTTCCTTCAGAACAACCGCTATCGATATAAATGTGCTTTGCTACATCCGCCAAAGAAAGATGTAGTTTTTTGTTTCCCGTATGACAAACAGATTGTACCGTTTTGTTTACATCGTTTTTCCGTTTACACGGGAGCGTAAACAACAGCTAAGTGCTTTGAAGTAAAATTATATGTTATTTGTTAATTATCACTTATTTTTTGTATACAAGTCCACTTTCCTCTACCACAGAGCTACTTGAAATTTACACAGCAATTCTTACACCTGCAGTGTGCCAACAACGGATTTGTAAAAATTTACAAAATCGCTTGCTGCTTCATACTTCGCTGTCCTTCTGGTGGCGCATAATCTTTTGAGAGTTTTGGTGCAAGTAATTTTTTCTAGCTCACAGATTTCTTTCTGAAGAGCGCTTTTACGTTTTGGTGTTGTTACGTCTACAATACGAATATATTTAGTTTAAAATATAATTTTTTAATGTTACAAACTCCGCAAACATTTACATATAATATAAAACAATTTAATGTCCACACTGTAACGTACTTATACAGGTTATATAGTTGAGGTGAATTTAAATTAAATAATGCTATGTACACGCCATCCCTTTACCGCCTTAATAAACTATTCTACGATTAGTTACGATTGCCGATATGACCGGCGAGGAGTAATTCGTGGCATTGCACCGTTATCTTTTGCAACAGAAACACGTTGTTTTAGTTTTTTCTACAATTACTGGCAGATGTGCGTGCGTGTTCGTTTCGTATAATTTAATGTAACGTCTACGTGCTGGAAAATGTTTACCAAAAGCAGTTGGTCATAACAGAAGCAGCTTCAACACTGCAACCAATTACAAGGTAAGGTTGAAAGTTTACGGCTCTTTAATATTCAAATGTAAAGTAACAACAGACGATGAAATACAGTCCACTTAAACTTCCTTCACTGGAGCTATCATAATTGTTTATTGCTATACTATTCGTTGCTAAGATCAAATCTATTTGTCCGCTCCAGTGCTTATTAATATTTTTTTAGTGCTTATTACCTAACTCTGCAAACATACAAGATGTCATAAAGTTTTCTATGGTTGAAATAAACGATTTTCAAGTAAATAGTTTAAAATGAAATATAATTATCTTATTTGTCTTTACAAAAAGTTTTATGCAAATGTTTATAAAAACTTCACATTAAGACTTCTAGATTATTGAGCGCTCACATTTTATAGAAATAATTATTCATATGCTGAGACCGAACTTTCAATATACAGGCTTAGTACTTCTCTTGTCTCCATTTACGTTTAATTTCTAATTCTCTTACAGCAAGGTGAGAAAAGAAAAAGAAAGTCATATCAAGAGCCTTAAGAGTTTTACCGGTAATTAACTTCCTCCCTCTGAGATCAGCCTTATGCAAACTTCACAGCCCTTAAGGGCCGATCTAGTTCCTCAAGAGAATTTTTATTTTATACTCTGCAGTACACCTACTCTAGGTCCCGGGTTCGAATCTCGACACGGTCCGCTTGAAAAATATTAGGCGAGCATTTTTCACAAAAATACACTCTCGTTCGGATGAGAGGTAAAATGGAGGTCACGTGTGTGAGTGTTGTCACGCACGTTAAAGATCCCTATCTTGCTTGGAACAGCAAGGGTTCGGCAAATTTTTCAGGTAAAAAAGAACTTGCTTCCTGGCCAATGTAGTACCTTCGGGTGGAGAATTGGAAAATCACATGTAAATTACACCTACTCTTATATCTCATTGAAAAAGACCGGTGCATTGGAACTCCTGTATCCGTTGGTTTTCCACTTTTCCGCATACTTTGTGTGCATTAATATGAAACACAATGGTGGGTCAATCATTTTTATAAAAAGTAAATGTGAAATATTATCTATTGTTAAACGATTTCTCATGTAGTTAATATATTATTTATTGGAATAAATGATCGCTCACGTTCGGCAGTAGGGACTATTATTGTATTAGCAGCGACCATAAGTGATTTAGAGCTTGCGGAAAAACTTCTTTGGTTTCAATAGATTTTCTAATCCTACGCTTTGCTTCCGTCTTATTTATTCTAAACATATCACATAACATACCGACATCTCGATCACCATCTAAAATGTTTATGCTTTCTGACCATTGTTCTGGATAGAGAATTTCAGGAGACTAAACGAACCGTTTATATTCATTCGTCTTCGTTGTTTTCTCTTCAGTTAACCCAAGTACTTGAAACATGCAAACAAATGGTTGTAAAAGGCATGTTTTATAAATTAACACTTATACTGCGAAAAAATTTATGATTTTTGTTGGAAGTGTAATCCCTTTAAATGTTAAAGCATCCACCGACTGTAGCTTCTGTTGAATATATTCCGCGTGAGTCTGTGTACGATTCAATTATCCAAATATTCTATTAATAATCTTATCCGTTGATATTAAGGATATGCTTTGTTTCTGTAATTGTAAAGAAGCCTCTGAAGTAGATAAGCAACCTTCGTACAAGCGCAAAACCAGTTTTCTTATGGGATTTAACATGGGAAATTCTAAGGTTCAAAAAGACCACTTTTGTCAGATAGAAAAGTCATTCACCCCAGGCGATCCTACATTCAAGGTTCATTAGACTTTTGCTTAACCATTTTATATAGGAATTCTGGTGCAGTCCGATCCACAATCTACCCCTCCATGCACTGCCCCACCCTATCCACCTAAATAAAAATGTGCATTCATTAAAATGCCTTATCAACCAAACTTACGAAGTAAGTTAGGTTAATAAGATCGCTACGTCGCCGTCGTCACCGCCGTCGTCCGTTGCACGTCTTTTTCGTTTTACAAACATTTGATATATGGATCTTGTTCAGTTTTTTACGATGATTAAGAATATGCTAGCCAATTTTCGATATCTCATCTAGTTTTCCAGTAATTCGATTTTAAAGTCGAAATTTTGGTTATATAAAACTTCAATATAACAAAATATAAATATTATTTTTCAATGATTTACAGTACTAATAATAAAATTTTCATATAAAAAATAAACTTGTGTGAATTTCTATTACATAATGGCTTTAAGTTTGGTTGTATGGCGTACATGCGGCATAGATTTTTACATACACTGATTTTATATACATATTTTTAATATTGCTTATATGGATATCGGTTTATCTGAATTAACATATGTTACACACAAATCGATTGTTTATATCTTTGTTAACATTCGTTAGAGTAACATACTTAAATACTACATTATCAAATAACAGTACACGTACAATAGGATTGGAGGTACCACTTCAATTAATATATAATACATAACCTTACACTTATTAGATATAAATTAACATTTTATTTATATATATTTACACTTATTTACTAGATGAACATATTTACACTTACATTCTACATGCATGTATTAGAATAATTCAATATAATTTAAACTGCTTCCTCAATTTCCATGCTATTTATGGAATAATGACCTATGGGTAATGTCTTGTATGATCCCAGAATCAAATAGCTTTTATCGTCGTGTTAACTTAATGCTATTTTATTCTGAATGATTGTATGAACATGATGTTTAGATGAGTGTATCAAATTTTGTGAAATGAACTTTTCTTTATGCTCATCTACACAACGAGCAAAGTCCTCAAATGTAATGTGATTTTTTATGACAGACTTTTTAATTCCCTTGACTTTTTTAGTTACACCGAAATTAGAGAGAGCTCTCGGCGGTATAGAAGTATCGGGCGTCGCCTTGGATCAATGTAGTAAGCGTAAGACTACGGATTCCAAGGTCCTGGGTTCGTATCCTGACACGGCCGGCTGCTTGAAAAATGGCAGGTGAGCATTTTTCACAAAAATTACGCCCTGGTTCGGTTGGGAGGTTAAATGGAGGTCCCGTGTGTGAGTGTTGTCACGCACGTTAAAGATCCCTACCTTGCTTGTAAAAGCAAGGATTCGGCAAAATTCTAAATTTCTAGGCAACAAAAAACTCGCCTTCTGGCAAATGTAGTACCTTCAGATGGAGCATTGGAAAATCACATGTGTGGCATTGAAGTATCTTCTTGTATACACACTTGAAGCAAGATGGCTGACTGACTAAAGCTACGTGCTCAACCTCCTAATATAAATTCATATAACTCAGTAATTAAGAGTTAGTTAATTATTAATTCCTGCTACAGTGAGTGAACAAAGTATTGTGATCGATTTACTTCAGTGTGTTTTCTAAATGCTTACTGGTTTGTATACTTACTATAAATTAAATTAAACCAAATATTGTAATATACCAGACATCCATTTAAATAGCGAAATCTGTTGTATAGCAGCTGCCGCTTATCAGTATCGGCATTGAACTTTAATATCGTGCTGGTGTATTCATTTTATAAATTGTAGGCTAGGATGAATTCGCGCGTATATTTCGAAACATTTGAACGTACATTTTTTAATAAAATGAGCGATTTCGAAAATAAACTGCTTATTGTATCTTCTAATAATTCCAAAGACAACAGAGAAGACGGTACATCAATTAGCTTAGAAAGTTTGTGCAAGGAATCTTATAGTTTCAAAAATGATATTATTGATTGCATGTCAACAATGAAAAGTTGCCTCGATGGACTGATTGTTGACGTTGGTAAACAAATTGATGCTCTAGAAGCTTACTCACGAAATAATTGTTTGCTGTTTCACGGTATTAAGGAAGACAACTCCAAGATTGACGTCAATAATATAATAGTTAATTTCGTAAACACTACATTAAAGATCAACGATTTTTCGTTGAATAGTTTTGTTCGGTGTCATCGCCTAGGCACACGAAGTAATGATAGTAAAAAACCACGCCCTATTATAGTGAACTTTATGTCTTATCAAATTAGACGTTGTGTATGGGAGAGAAAAAAGTGCCTTAAAGGTATGCCGTATCTCATAACCGAGTCACGCACTAGACGACGGTTAGCACTCTATAACTCCTGTAAGGAAACTTTTGGTCCTAGGCATACCTGGACTCAAGACGGAAAAATACATGTTTTTCAAGCAGGAAAAAAATTTATCATCACCACTATGGAACATCTTAAGGCGGCAGCTCGGGATTCCCGTATGACTTCGGACAACACGACTAAGCATTACAATACCGGTAGCCAACAACACGGATTACAAAAATCTACATAACTAGGTCTTATTACGATTACATCTATATCGTTATGGTTGGGTAATATTATCTGATTAAATAATTTTAATTTTTCCTTTTTCTTTTTTTTTGCATTTTGGATAATAATTATTCATTTATCTTCTATACAGCGTATTTGTTCGGGGCCTAAATACTATACGACTCTTGCTTCAATTATGTACCCATTAGGTTTAAGTTTAGTTATGTATTTAGTTGTTTTTCTATGCTTCTGTATGATTCCTTGTGCGAGTTGCGGGCGCTTAATCTGTAAACCCTGTTTTATTCTCTCTTTTAACTTTTTCTTTTGCAATGGCTGAATACTTTTCAGACCTTTGTAGAATCGATGTAGATACCCCAGATGAGGAACCTGATATTCTGTCTCTTCTGCCTAGCGTCCCATCTGCTTCGACTTATCACCAACAGGCATTACGACGACATTCAAGGGCTTTTCATTGCTGTCAAGTGAACTCGGAGTCGTTATTAAGCAAATTCGACGATTTTTCTAATGTCTTTGAATTTAGTGGTGCACATTGCATTGCTATATCCGAAACTTGGCTCAAACCTTCACTCTCAGATACTCTAGTAAATTTGCACGGATATCGTATATTAAGAAATAATAGAACCAAACAACGTGGCGGCGGAGTATCTTTATATGTAAGGGAGGACCTATCTGCTAAGTTGATCGCTAGCTCGCAATCTGCATATCATGCTAGGCCCGAATACATGTTTGTTGAGATTTCGTTCATGCATCAGAAAATCCTGATTGGCACTATATTTTGTCCATCAAATACTGGCTATTTGTCCGACATTGAGGATATTCTATTTCAGTTCATACCAGTATATAGTGATATCATTGTACTAGGTGATTTTAATATAAATATCACTAAGGACACTTATGACGTTCGGTGTTTACGAAATATTATAAAATCGTGCAACTTAAGTTTACTGCCTCTTATGCCAACTCACCATCTAACCACTGCCACTCATAAGGTGCATTCAAGTATAGATCATATAATGCTGCTAAAGAAAGAAAAAGCAATTCAATTTGGTCAGTTCCCCATTCTTAAACTGTCCAAACATGATCTCATATATGTATGTTATTCAGCAAAACTATCGAAATTTATTCCAAAATATAAAACATTCAGAGATTTTAAACATATGGATATTAAACAAATTACAAAGGATGCTCATGAAATACCGTGGAATCAAATTGACTTTTTGCCTAATGTCAACTACAAACTACAATCATTTAACTCCTTTGTTACTGACCTCTACAATCTTCGTGCTCAAATTAAAATGGTTCGGATTACAAAGCCTAAACCACCGTGGCTAAACGATCAAATACAGGAAATGAGACGTTTAAGAGACGCTGCTGCAGTTCAGTTTCAGCGACTACCTACGTTGGAAAATCATTCACGTTATAAGTTATTTCGTAATAAAACTAAATAATTAATCCGTAATTCTAAGTTACGGCATTTGTACTCGCTGTCGTCAAATTTAAGTTCTGCCAAAACCTGGAAAGAGTTACAAACGTTGGGAGTTGGTAAACATTCCACTCGTTCACCAATTGTGTTAAGTTTAAATGAATTAAACGATCACTTTGTAGCTATAATCTGTGCAGACCGGATTCTTATTGAAAGAAACATTAAAAATATCACTTCGTTAAATTCTCCTGTATATCCTAAATTTTATTTTCAAACTGTAAATAAAGATACTGTCCATAAAGCGTTTAAGCGCATCAAATCGAGCGCAATAGGGGTCGATGGAATATCTAAATCGATGATTCTATATATACTTCCTAGTCTGATGGAGGCCCTTCTGTCTATTATAAACTGTTCGTTTTTAACAAGTACCTTTCCTGAATGCTGGAAACAAGCGCTGGTTCGTCCGTTACCTAAGAAGAAAAGTCCTTTATCTCCCTCTGACTTTCGCCCAATTAGTATCCTTCCAACCCTCTCTAAATTATTTGAATATATAGCTCTTGATCAACTACTTGACTATTTTCACCTAAATAACCTTTTTGATAAATACCAGTTTGGTTTTCGCAAATTCCATAGCATCTCTTCATTTTTTAAGAAACTATCCTGGTTGAAGCTGCATAACCAGAAGAAATTACATCAAGCGATAATGTTGTTTAAGTTTTTACGCGGGATTGGTCCAAACTACCTTACTACAAAATTTTCGCCTTTATCTAACGGCCACTACATCAGAGATGATAACCGGTTGAAAATTCCACATCATCGAACTGAAATGTATCATTCCTCTCTTGTGGTTTCCAGTTCTTCACTGTGAAACTCGATTCCTGCCATTATAAGAAATTCTATCACAATCTCTAAGTTCCGACAAACGTATCGGGAGTATCTACTATCGCAACAGTAGTTACATTTAAGATGCATGGGTTTTGAGATTAAGTGCCTGTTGTTTGATTGAGTGTTTTTGTTATGTGTATGTATGAGCATGGGTGCGAGTGCGCATACGCGCATAAGTGAATGTGTATGTCAAAGGTATACTATTTATTTAATTATTTATACTTATATTTATTTATTTATATTTATTTATTAAGTGCCTGTTGTGTGACAGTGTTTTTGTTATCTCTATGTATGAGCATGGGTGCGAGTGCGCATACGCGCGAGTATGTATGTGTAAGGCTAAGGAATATTTATTTATTTGTTTAAACGCTGTTAAAATGCTTATCTTTATTTTTATTTTTAATATTTTTATTTAGTTTTCTGTCAATTTTGAAGTAATCTCTAATTAGGTGTAAGAGTGGACTTCATAGTCCAAATCTCGCTAGAATTACTTCTTGAGTTAATAGTTATTTGTATCAATGCCATTTAAATAATAAAGATATACAATACAATACAATACA
The DNA here is from genome assembly GCA_036346225.1 of Platerodrilus igneus. Classification (NCBI taxonomy): domain Eukaryota; kingdom Metazoa; phylum Arthropoda; class Insecta; order Coleoptera; family Lycidae; genus Platerodrilus; species Platerodrilus igneus. Next base: position 301,787 of record JARFIW010001219.1, read on the forward strand.
AGCGTTCAGCTTCCTCCTATTCCGATGTTTTGAAAATCTACGTCGCATACATTTTGGGTCTCAGTCCGATAAAGTTGGTCATAATCCGTCCATTGTTCTCATCTTTAATCATTCCCAATACTTTTTTATTTACTAGAGGAATCTTATATATGTTGTCTTGTGGATAGTCTGAAGTATCAAAATATTTGTGACAGTCCCGCCCCATAACCTCGTAGGGATCATGGTTTATTATTTTATAGATAAGGCGATCAGTATCAGTAAATAAAACACAACAATCGTTTCCAAATCTGGCTCTCATATATTTATAATGGAAGTTATAGATCGTGAGCTTGGATAAATCTAAGACAAACATGCTCACATATATCGGTTTATTAAAATAGATTTCTGATTTGTGTAATTTAACCAGTACCAGATTTTCATCAAATACCGCTAGATTTTTGAACAGAGGATTAGATATACGAACTTCGGCACCATACCTGCCATCCCAATTTTGAACAAGCTTAACATTACAATGTTTTCGCTTGTTCTCCATTGTTTTACCAAAAACAGCATTGTTCATTAATTTAAACAAATTTTTTTCGAATTTATTCTTTGCACGTTTCCGAAGCTCAGTATTCAGGTCATGTTTACATTTAAAATTCAAGGTAGACATTAATTTAGTATTTTGAGCTCTCTCCACAGATGAATTTCCAGTTTTCGGGTAAATGTGCTCTGGTCAAAAAGGAATATCTTTATGTAGGTCATGATATGTTCAGGATACTTTAAATCAACCTCCAAGATATAACCTTCTGGAGCATCTCTGAAATTAAAGCAACATCGAGATCAGTGGGCGCCCATTCAAAGTTGCCATACGGAAGCAGTTGACTTATAGCCCACCTATACTGGTTGTTTATATTGAAATACATTAGATATTCATCGGGTTTGGATGAATCATAAATGGGTAGATACTTATTTTTAGCAGAAGCACGTCGCTCCGAACACACTTGACTAAGACCTCCTCGTATACCCTTCTCAATATCAGTTAGTAGTTCCAGTTCCTGGTCTGTATGTTTCATCATTGTGTCCCAAGTATATCCAGGCAGTGTATAGTAGTGGGCAGGATCAAGTTCGTAACTGCAATGACAACTTGAACGGAATTGTTCAAAAACTTCAGCCAAAAACAATACGTTTGTTTCTAGGTATAAATCCGAATATTGACCCAAGTTTTGAATATTAAATGTTGTCGATACTCTTTGAGCATGCGCATACTGTTTATTAGAGATTACCTTATCTTCTAATGTAATATAAAATTGCAGATGGCTAGGTAAACGGATATTGTTAAACTTTGCAAAAGAATCAATGAAATTATATGGATAGACACCTTCTTGGGTCAATAATAGAAACTATTCATCGCTTAAATTTGAGAATCGGTTTTCTAACAACGGATATTCAGTCAGATATGCTGCAAGTGTGCATAAGGAGGAGCTCATGAAGCGGAAACTGTAAATGAATCAAAAATTGACTAGGTTTTCTGGAATAAATTTAGGGAATGATATGTATTTTTTTTTCGTTACCGGTAGCACATCTACACGGTCTTCTAAATTAATAGCAATATCTTTGATGATAAAATGACTGTCATAACCGCTTAAGTTGTAGAAAACGATGGGGATTTTTCGAGAGTCCTTATGATTTATATTACAACCCGAATGTACTGGTCCTCTATAGTTGCCAGTTGGCATAAAATGATCATGATCACGAACCTTTATGTCTCCGACACTAAATGGTTTATCACAGGTCAAGGTTCTAACTTTGCAACTAACAATGCTGACCTAACCAACAAACACAGGAGCAAGCTATTTAACCTAGATCATAATAAAAAGAGTAATTGAAACGCAGGCGGGATATGGTGGAAATCGGAGAAATTTTAATTTCAATAAAAATTACCGAAACACTAATTTTAATAATCAGAGAACAAATTATCGTGGTACATTCAGTAATAATGATGATGTTTACTGTAGTAATCAAAATAGAAAACGAAATATGTTCATAGCGGGGGACACTGAAACAACCACAACACGCCTATTGAAACACAAACATTTTTTAGAGGTCCAACTGGCAAATGATTCATAATTATTTGGTATAGGTAGTCTAAATTTTGTTAGCGTAAATTACGGTCTCAAAAACAGATACATTTTCTTCTAGATACAGGCGCATACATAAGTGCAATATTTATAAATTATTTACCTAAAAAACAAGAAATAAATGAGCATGATTCAACAGAAATACAAGATGTGTTAGGTTCTATAAAATCTAGTGGATTAGCAAATATTTCTCTACAGTTTAACGACTTGGAAGTAACCCATAAATTTCTAATAATAAAACCATTTCATGATAACATCCATGGTGTTATAGGAGCCGATTTCTTTGAACATTATTAGGACGCAGGACACTTTTTTAAAAGGAATAGTTTAGCACAAACAAAATCATTTGTCTGTTTTTTCTTTTCAAGGAAGCGCCTACAGCTTTTGTTTTTTTTATGACCGCCATTTTGGATATTAAGTGAATATATTATAAGCATTAAAATTACCTTTTCAATGATGACACATGTATAATAAAAATGCATAACTATTCAGAATTTTAAAAATAATAAATTTTGTATGTTCTTTAACGTTTGGTAACCCTAACGCAGCAAAAATTATATTTCTATTTTCGAAATAGTACTACATACTTTTTCTTAAGTAGAACTTAAGGTATTAAAAAAAAAATAATTGCTGCTACAAAAATTAAAAAGCGTTAGGCTGAAAGATGTAGTTATTGAAATGGTTTGTTTCATGGTTATCTATCAAAGAGAAAGTAGTGTATTAGAACACTTCAGAAGCGTTAATAAATCCCAAAGATGTTCCACAGAGATGTATACTGGAACTGGTCTTATTTACCATATACAGGATAGATCGGCCTAATGTAATTATACACTGTATTGTGCAGCTTCACGTAGATGACACGCAGCTCATAAATAATTTCGAGCCATGCTTTACCGATGATGCTATAAAGGGAATGAATTGAGATCTACAAAGAATATTATATTGAACATAAAGAAATGGATTAGTAATTCTTTCTCTCTACAAGAAATATATTTACACTTTTTCCCTAAAATAATTTGGGGAGCCAATATCTGAACATCGAGAATTTAACATGGAAATCCCTATTGTGCGTGATGCAATAATTCTACACCCGGTAACTATAAGTCCTTCACATTACCACGAAACGGCATAACCAAGCTCTCAGGGTCTCCGTTTTAATCAAGTTTATTTTTCAGACGTATCTGTTAAATGAAGGGGTAGTTGTTTCACGAACAGCCTTAACTGCAGACGATAAGTTATGAAAATAGTATTTGTACATTTGCACTATTACATCGAGTCTTATATGAAGAAGCCAAAAAGCTTTATGGTAACGTTTTTCTGTATAGTCGATGTAGCAAGTCAGCATTAAATTTCTTGCTGCCTGAGTTTATTTATTTTTCTGCGGATTTTAGCATTTAATTTCGTCTGATGTAAGGCCGGTCTGACTTCAAAACATGTCCACACGTACGTTACATTGAAAGTAATATAAGTCCGGTCTGGCTTCAAAACGTGTTCACACGTATGCTACGTTGAAAAAATGTAGGTGCGTGCAAAAATGTGGAGCTGTTTCGAATTCGCATTAGATGTTCTCTAGCGAGAAGTTACAAAGTAGGTAGGATGCAAAATATCACATTTAAGTCAATTGTATTTAATTAAAATGAATTCTGACTTATGTTTTTACTCGTTTAGAGGCTGCAAATACACATAGGTCGGTTTGACTTCAAAACGTGTCCACATGTATGCTACTTTGAAAAAATGTAGGTGCGTGCAGAAAAAATGTTGTTTTGAATTCGTATTAGATGTTCTCTAGCGAGAAGTTATAAAGTATGTCAGATGGGCCACTCTGCAAATACACATAGGCCGGTCTGACTTCAGAACGTGTCCACACGTATGCTACGTTGAAAAAATGTAGGTGCATGCAAAAAATGTGGAGTTGTTTTGAATTCGCATTAGATGTTTTTTAGCGAGAAGTTGTAAAGTAGGTCAGATGCAAAAAAAATCACATCTAAGTCAATTGTATAAAGAATGCTGTATTTAATTAAAGTAGATTCTGATATATGTTTTTTACTTTGATGTTACTACCTTGTTTAGAGGAAATTCTTGTTTAAAAAGAAAAAGTTTTTGTAGAATACTTTTACTGTTATCTACTTGAAGTACATAATTAGACTTGCCTTACCTTCTACTGCACCTAATTACAACGGTTCACTTCAGCAATTATATAAAATCAATCCTTTTAGAATTTCTCTATTTTTAGTATTAGCTTATTAGTTTATTGAACGCTGAACTCTGAGCTGATATTGCGTATTCAAAAGAGGTATTACAACATTAACAATAGTAATTATTTGCAATATCATAGTTCAATATACTTACTGGATTTTGCAACAATTTCTACCTTTCAGTTTATTCATTTCTGGAGACATCAGCATTGAATTTCTTGATGCCTAGGTTTATTTATTTTTCTGCGAACGTCCGCATTAAATTTCCTGATGACCGGGTTTATTCATATTTGCAGACATCAGCGTTAAATTTCTTGCCGACTGCGTTTATTTATTTTTCTGCGGACGTCCGCATTAAATTTTTTGTTGACTGGGTTTATTCATTTTGCAAACATCAACATTAAATTTCGTGCTGCATGGGTTTATTTATTTTTCTGCGAACGCACGCATTAAATTTTTTGAGACTGGGTTTATTCATTTTTGCAGACATCAGCATTAAATTTCTTGCTGCCTGGGTTTATTACTGTTTCTGCGAATGTCAGCATTAAATTTCTTGCCGACTACGTTTATTTTGTTTTATTTATTTATTTTTCCGCAGACGTCAGCATTCAAATTGTTGATGAGTTGGTTTATTACTGTTTCTGCGGGCGCGTTCGTGGGTATATAAACCGTTGCTGTCGAGCGGAGGGTCAGTTCTAATTCAACCTTGTAACAAGCAAGTCTATCTTTAAAAAATACATCAGTCTTTATTAAGTATAAAGAGTTGATCGTGTGTTACTCGTTGCAGAACGTTGAGCTGCAAAAATGAATCGTTTCTTGGAACTAATAAAAAATATTACTGCCCTCCTTGGATTGGTGCAACACCATCGTAGCATTGAACAGGTTGAAGAAGGGCTACGATTTTGCAGGGTTGGAATACATAGATTACATGATGCTATAATTAATGTAAAGTCTATTGGTGAAAAACAGTAGTTACTGTAGTAGTTACTAATATTAAAACCCTGCGTACCCAATTGAAAGTATCACAAAGGGATTGAAAACAAAAAGGAGACTGTCAACCATCGAGTGCGTTGGGAGGACTCATTTCTGCTTTCAAAGGACGTATTCAAACCGGTGTAATTAATAATCTGAAACATGAAGATGTAAATACGTTTTTAGCAGATTGTAAGAGTGATTTCAGGAAAAGAATTCACACTATACTCGAGCAAAATGAAGCCATTAAGGTAAACACGGCCTTTAGCGGTGAATTTAAAATTACATCCGGTTCTCAAGTTAAACGGGAGTATAAATACTTCACAACATCTAACGTCGCAATATTTAAGAACACAGATCTGGACAAGTGGTTTGATACTAACGTTACAAAGCTAATGACAACGGAAAAAGAAGACTTCCAGGCACGTGATAGTGTCTGGACATTGAGAAGTATTTGTAATTTAGGTATTAATATAAATAAGTACAATCCCATGCGGGTTCCTCACATATTGAGCTGCCACCTCAAATACAACGTAAACAGGCGTGTATTAACGTAAGGAATAATGATCGCACATGTTTTGCATGGTCTATAGTACCTGTACTTTACCCTGTCGCTCGTGATCCTCAAAGACTCTCTAAATATCGTCATTATTCATCTGTATTAAATCTAAAAGATATTCAGTTTCCTATGACAATAAACCAATTTGCACATTTTGAATTTCAGAATGATATATCTGTAAATGTATATACTCTTAAACCAGACAATAATAATTTTACAACTGTTCTCTTGTTTATATCAGTTAAGAAGAAATATATACATGTCAATCTCTTGATGATTCATAACCAGTACTATGGTGATGATCTAGAATTCCATGAACCCACAATTGAATCGTTTAATTCTCATTATGAATGGATCAAGGGTTTAAGTTGATTAGTGTCTTCTCAACCTAATTCTGATCATGCCAAGAAAAATTTTTTGATCGTTGTCTCTACTACTTCACCACAGAAGAAAAATTAATAAAGCATATCGATGATTGTAAAATGAAACAATCGGGTGTACTTCGGTTGCCTACAGAAGAAAATAAAATCCTCCGTTTTAGAAATTTTAGAAACAAGGTTAAAATTCCATTCGTTACATATGCAGATTTAGAGTGTTTTTTGAAGCCCACTAGGGATGCTCAAAATATCAAGAACATATACCGTGTGGTGTATGGTATTATATTAAATGTGAGTACGATGACTCGTTATAGCTTTATCGATCATATCGCGGTGAAGACTGCCTAAATTGGTTTCTAAACGAACTACAACAGTTTGCAGAAGATGTTGAAACCGTTTTTATGTGTCCATGTGATATGACCCCGTTAACATTGCAACAGGAAGCTGCTTTCATAGCCGCAACACCCTGTTACATCTGTGATAAACCATTTAGTGTCGGAGACATAAAGGTTCGTGATCATGATGAATATCTAATGTATTTCGATATAAACAACCAGTATGGGTGGGCTATGAGTCAACCGTTTCCGTATGGGGACTTTGAATGGGCGCCCACTGATCTCGATGTTGGTTTAATTTTAGATGGTGCTTTAGAAGGTTATATCTTGGAGGTTGATTTGAAGTATCCTGAACATATCCATGACCTACATTAAAATATTCCCTTTTGTCTAGAGCACATTAACCCGAAAACTGGAGAGAGCTCAAAATACTAAATTAATGGCTACGTTGAATTCTAAATGTAAATATGTAATCCACTACAGGAATCTGAAGCAGGTGTTGTTAAATGGACTCTAATTAGAAACCATTCATAGAGTTCTTAAATTTAAGCAGTGTTGTTGATTAAAGTCCTACATTGACCTAAATACTGAGCTTCGGAAACGTGCAAAGAATGAATTTGAAAAAAATTTGTTCAAATTAATGAACAATGCTGTTTTTGGTAAAACAATGGAGAACAAGTGAAAACATTGAAATGTTAAGCTTGTTCAAAATTGGGATGGCAGGTATGGTGCCGAAGCTCGTCTGTTCAAAAATCTAATGGTATTTGATGAAAATTTAGTACTGGTTGAATTACACAAATCAAAAATCTATTTTAATAAACCGATATATGTGGGCATGTGTGTCTTGGATATATCCAAGTTTACAATCTATAGCAGTAGGTAAGGTACCTTCGTTCTAGGACAAAAAACCGGTTTTCTTATGGGATTTAACATGGGAAATTCTAAGGTGCGTTCTGGTCATTTTTGTACCAAGCATTGAAATCCCCATAAGGAGGAATTGAGGGTCAATTCAGGTTACTTTTCAACCAACACCCACGACGTCTATTACATTCAGTTTTTAAGAATAGGATAACACTAAACTATATAAAATTTTATTGAGGATAATATATTTACAATCAATATTCTACATTTGCAATAAGTATTATATTTCCCCTTGCTCCATAATTGAATAATGTCCAACAGGTAGTGTTGCATATGAACCAGGAAGCAAGTGGCGTTTATCATCGTGCGGGCTTAGGGCAATCTTCTCCTGAGCGATAGTGTGGACTTGGTGCTTGGATGATTGAATTAGATTCTGCATTACAAATACTTCCTTGTAATCTTCGATACAATCAACATAATCCTCAAAAGTGATTCTATTCTTTATCACTGATCTTTTAATCCCTTTAATTTTCTTTGTAATACCAAAGTCTCGGATGTCAGGTGATTCTTCCTCTTCTCGTAAGAGTTCAGTTTCTTCTTCTTCAGCTGTCTTAAAAATTCTTGTAGCATACATCTTTGATCGTAACCCAATGAAATCTGTCATAAGACGTCCATTATTTTCATCCTTCATCATACCCAATACTTTTTTGTTACATAGCGGAATTCCATAAATGTTGTTGGATGGATAGTCGGAAGTATCGAAACGTTGCAAACAGTCCCGCTTCATAGTCTCATAAGGATCCAGATTTACTATTTTATAAATTAGACTATCTGTATCTGTGTAAAGAACTCGGCACCCATCTCCAAAGGCGGCGTTCATATATCCATAGTGGAAATCATAGATTGTCAACTTGGCCATATCAAGGATGCACATTCAACGTATATAGGCTTATTGAAAAATACTTCCGATTTAAAAGCTCAACAGCCACAAGGTTTTCATCGAAGATTGTAACATTTTGAATAACGGGCTGGATATCCTGGCTTCGGCTCCATATCTACCTTCCCAGTTTTGCACAAGTTTCACAATACAATGTTTTCGCTTGTTCTCCATCGTTTTCCCAAAAACAGCATTGTTCATTAACTTGAACAAGTTCTTCTCAAATTCGTTCCTTGCTTGTTTCCGAAGTTCAGTATTTAAGTCAATGTAAGATTTTAGCCAGCAGTTTTGTTTAAATTTCAGCACCCTGTGAATAGCTTTTAGTTTAAGTCCATTTTCTAAAGCCTGTTTCAGATTCCTGTAGTGGATCACATATCTTCTTTTAGCATTTAGTGTAGCCATTAATTTGGTAGTTTGAGTTTTTGATACAGGCGGTTTTCCAGTCTTCGGATCAATATGTTCAGGACAGAATGGGATGTCCTTATGCAAGTCATGTATGGATTCCGGATACTCCAAATCCACCTCCAAGATATAGCCATCATTTGCATTATCAGGAAATGACGTCACGTCGATGTTGGTGTCCACCCATTCAAATCCTCCGTAGGGTAAGGGCTGGCTCATCGCCCATCCATATTGATTATTAACGTCATAGTACATAAGATACACATCGGGGTTGGAAGGATCATACGTTGGTAAATATTTATTGTTTGCCGATGCACGCCGTTCGAACACACTTGACTAAGTCCTCCACGTATCCCCTTTTCTATAAACAATAGCTGATCGATATCTGTCAACAACTCAAGTTCTTGATGAGTATGCTTTAACATCGCATCCCAAGTGAACCCTGGAAGGGTATAATAGTGGGCGGGGTCTAGTCCATAAGTTAAATGACAACTCGTACGAAATTGTTCAAAACTTCAGCCAATAGCATCACATCGGTCTTAAGGTATAAGTCAGAATACTGCCCAGGTTTTGAATATTAAATGTTTCCCACACTTTTGTGCGTGCGCATACTGTTTCTTCGTAATTCCTCCACCTTCTAGCTTATTGTAAAACTCTTGTTGACTAGGTAGTGAAGTGTAACCCAACTTTTCAAACGAATCGATAAAATCATATGGGTATACACCTTTTTTAGTTAATAATTCAAACTTCTCATTTGTCAATCTAGAAAATTCATTTTTTAATAACGGATATTCGTTTAGATATGAAGCCAATGTTTCTAAGGATGAGCTCATAAAGCGGAAGCTATCGATGAATCTGTAGCTGATCAGGTTCTCAGAAATATATTTTGTGAAGGAGATATATTTTTCCTTTGTTACTGGTAACACTTCACACGGCCATCCAAATCTACAGCAATACTTTTAATTATGAAATGGCTGTCATAACCACTCAAGTTGTGGAAAACTATCAGGTGTACGAGAATCTTGATACTTGATATTACAACTCTCGTGCGCTGGTCCTCTGTAATTATTAGTCGGCACTAAATGATTATGATCACGAACTTTTTGTCTTCTGGACTGAACGGCTTTTCACAAATATAACAATGTGTTGCAGTCGTAAATGCAGCTTCTTGTTCTCGTGTCAACGGAGACATATCATAGGGACATAAAATACCGTCTCAACGTCTTCTGCAAACTGACGTAGCTCCATAGTAAACCACTTCACACAATCTTCACCCTGATATGACCGATAAAATGATAATGAGTCATCATAGTCACATTTCACATAATATTCAACACTATATGGTACATGTTCTTGGTACTTCTTTACCATTCCGGTAGACTTCAATATACATTCCAGATCTGCATATACAATAAATGGCACTTTAACTTTGTTTTGAAATTCTTGAAACGAAGGATCTTGTCTTCTTCTGTAGGCAGTCGAGGCACACATAATTGTTTCATTTGCAGTCAATAATATGATTACACAATTTTTCTTCAGTATTAAAGTAGTGTAGGCAGCGATCACAAAAGTGTTTCTTGGCATGATCAGAATTAAGTTGTGATGACACCAGCCGACTCAAGTCTTTTATCCATACATAATGGGTGTTGAATGTTTCAGATCCATCGATATGTATAAAGCATTCCATATCTTCATCATAATATTGGTTATGAATCATTAGAGATTCACATGTCTATTTTCTTATTCTCCGATACCAATATAGGAACGGTAGTGAACTTGTGTTTCTTCAATTTTAAGGCGTAGACGTTAATTGATATATCATTTTGCGACTCAAAGTTCTTGATCTGATTAAGCGTCATCGGAAACTGGATTCCTTTTAAGTTAAATTTTTCAGAGTAGTGTGGATATTTGGACACTCTTTCGGGGTGTTGATCAGCTGGATGTAACGCTGCCATTACGGACCAAGCGAAGCAAGCTCGGTCGTTATTCTTCACATTGATACATGCATGTTTTTGTTTGATCTCAAGCGGCAGCTCAATATACGAAGACCCTCGCAGGGGATTATATTTGTTGATGTTAATCCCCAAATTAATTATATTTTGCAAACACCACCCGCTGTCTCGTTCTTGGAATTCCTCCAACTGTGTCACTAATGGTTCCAGAACTTTGTCCATAAACCATTTATCTAGATTGGTGTCTCTGAAGATGGCGGCATTAGATGTAGTGAAATATTTATATTCTTGCATAAGCTGGGCACCAGTTGCAATTTCAAACTCCCCACAGAATGCTGTGTTAACTTTTATAGCTTCATCCATTTTTAAAGCATTCTGGATTCTTCTTTTGAAAAGACTTTTACAGTCTATTAGAAATTTTCCAATATCCTTATGCTTTAGATTGCTTATTAATCCAGTCCTAATACGTCCTTTAAAGGCTGAGATGGAATCTTCCCAATGTACTCTACTTTTAGCAGTTTTTTTAGTTTTAAGTCCTGCCCCTTTTTTCTGGGCTACTTTGAATTGCAAGCGCATAGACTTAATGCTTGCCAACGAAGTTAATAGCTTCTGCTTCTCACCAACAGTTTTGCATTTCCAATCGCAGTGTTTATACGACGAATCCCCATTCGGCATTCACGAAGACCATTCATAATAATAACATCATCATGCGAAGTCTGCACTAATCTAAGGAGAGCAGCTATATACCGCACTAAATCACCAAAGAGACATGTTGCTCATTAAACTTTCTGTAACAGAATGACCGATGTTACTACGCTTCCGTATTTATACTATTTCCCCACCCATATTTTATTGATTAAAACTTATTCTAAAAATTTTAAAGTATGAATTATTAAAAGCTACGCACCTTTAACAGGAACTGGAATATTAATAGGTATGATTATACAAACTTCTAGACACGATTGAATAAGTTTTAAAGATAGATTTGCTCGATGAAAACAACTAAAAATCTATCGACAGGCGCGGTTTATATACCCACAGATGAGCGGAAGTGAGGAAGGTTCAGAGATAACATAATTATAAACTCGAAATTTGGATCAGTCGTCACTTCTACAGTAACTTCTAGAATGTTTACCAAATAAGATCGAGAATTCAAATTTCACCCTATGGGACAATTTCACCCTATGGGCAATTTCACCCTATGGGGCAATTTCACCCTATGGGGCAATTTCACCCTATGGGGCAATTTCACCCTATGGGGCAATTTCACCCTTTGGGCCTATGGGGCAATTTCACCCTATGGGCCCTATAAAAGATAAAAATTCAAGGAACTTTGCCATTAAAGCACCCACAACCAGACTTAGATTTGATTATGCAAATAAAGGACTAGATTAACATTGTTGCAATATCACCAAGCTATACGCAACAACAAACTTTAAATAAATTGTCTCTGAAACTTAAATGGATTTTATCATTACAGTGGTACTATATCTGGTCGAACCGAGAAACACTACAATTAAAGTGATGACAAGGACAAAATCGATGTGAATTTGTATAGCTCTGACTCCCAGCAGGTGGGGTTGGACCTGTCTGACCGCAGAGTCTACAAACAGAATGATTGAATTAGCGCACATACAAATATTTATAGTATACCCCCGCCCAAATAGCGAACTGAAGTCATCTAATACATGCAAGTCATTAAACAGACTAAATTGTGATTAATTAAAAAACAAGCGCACTGTGACGGGTATACCAAAAACAAATTGCAACAATTTAACCGAACTTGTTTAATGTGTTTTAAGACCGCCACGGCCATCATGACGGCCACCCCATCGTGACCACCACGTTAGAGCCAGGGTCACCATGGAGACTGCGAAATACTATGTAATGTTTACATATTGTGATGATATTTGAATGCAAGGTAGCACAGTGCATTAACGTTTACCTCATAGCCCAGTCGCTAGACTTTAAATGTTGAGTTGGAACTATGCCACAAGCACCATGGATCTAGCTTTGGTCAGAGGCACATGCAAACAACCACACACTCAATTATCACAACATATTAACAATTATAACAACATAGTTAACCAAGGCAAAATCATATTCTTTACTAAACAAAATATTGCTGTGTATTTCAGAAATTACAACACTATCTCGGTCAAATTTCTATCTTACCGTTTTTAAAACATCTAAACATTTTTAAATAAGGCTTAAAAATTATTTCAAAAGGCAAATTTAAAAATAAATCAAAATCTCCCTTTAATAAAACCGGGTTTGTTAAAACATTGACCCTTAAATAAACTTCATACCATATTTATAAAAAAAAATTTCAAATGCCCTTAAATAGATTAATAAAGTTTAACTTCAAAAACCTTTGGCATTTATAATCGTTATCCCACGAAAACGCGAAAATTAAATTTGCACTAACAGTTATTAATAACAAATAAACCTTTTTCTAATAGTTATCAATATGGTAATTCCAAATTATGGGGTTAAGAATATTACCTGGGGAAAGGGGAAAGCAAATCTAAAATAAATTTTGATTGCGGAATTTTTCCGATTAGATCAACTGACCAAATTTTCATTTGATTTTAACCAATAAATGATTAACGATTTTATTTTAATGGGTTTTAAACTTGTTTTTTAAATGTTAATAAGAATCACATTAACGATGCCTGAACTTGACATTTTGTTGTTAATTCACTCATATTTCAATAATTTTTAAATTATAACAGGTATTCAAAATTTGAAAATTATTAACATCTTTTGATTTTAAAAAAATTTTAATTCAAATTTGCCAACGTAAATTAACCAAAATAATAAAATATAAAAATTATTGTTGAATAGGAAGTTGTAACAAGATTTTCAAAAGATTTAAATAAATCGCAGAAAAACTTGATGTTTGAGTTGCGTAGTATTTACACGATGCTTGCGAATAAGCAAATAATAAACCTCGGGCAGGGGTGCGCATGGGCGGGGTGCGCATGGGCGGGGTGTGCACGCGCAGGCGTGCGCACCCTGCGCGAATACCCATGCTGCTGTGCTAAGATCCTAGTGGTTATTAAAAATGTCTTATGTTGATGATGATATTTGATTTCGTAAACGTCTATTAAAATCGTTTAAATGCAAAGGCAATTATTTGACTGTATCTGAGCATAAGGAATCTCGACGTAATTGTTATATTGATACGTAGTGCCTATTTGTTGTTTATATGGATTAACGAAAACGGCTAAAGATAACTATTTGCAAAACAATTATTTTTAATTTTGCGATGTTACATTCGTGTAATGTATTTTGATACGTGTGCCCTTTACGGTTTCGTTATATCTTAAACGGTTAATGAGATGCAAATTCGTGTAGAATTTCAATTTTTCTATTAGGATTTGTTGCTCGATACATCAATTAGAAATTTTTTTTGATATCTAGTGTTTCGATTGTTCATATCTGAAAACGGTTGACGAGTATTTGATAATTAGTAAACAATTTTCGTATTTTTGATGGCAGTCTTATCAATTAGTAAAATTGGTTATTTATACATTTTTTGATTTCGCTATTATATCTTGACTAAATGGTTGAGATCTATTGCATAAATTTGTAATATCGTCCGGATTTCGCCTGTGCGTTGAGAATTAGTAACTAATTTTATTTTATATCTACTGCCCTTGATTTCACTCTATACTTGAAAACGGTAAAGATAACAAATTTTGTAAAGGTATTTTTTATATTTGATATCCGCATTGATGGGGATGTCGTATTGTAGTGCCGTTTGAGTTTTCTGACTGAACTGTGCAAAATATAAAATTAATGTGATTTATCATATGTAATACATCGATTGAGCTATATTTATATCTAGCGCCGTTTTGGGTTTTGATTATTGAAAATGGTTATTTGATATTTTGTAGACAATTATTACTATATTTAAGTATGCTTATCGGTTTGTATAACCATCACATTCTTGATTAGTAACATTTGACCGAGATAGTGTTGTAATTTCTGAAATACACAGCAATATTTTGTTTAGTAAAGAATATGATTTTGCCTTGGTTAACTATGTTGTTATAATTGGTAATATGTTGTGATAATTGAGTGTGTGGTTGCCTTTGCATGTGCCTCTGACCAAAGCTAGATCCATGGTGCTTGTGGCATAGTTCCAACTCAACATCTAAAGTCTAGCGACTGGGCTATGAGGTAAACGTTAATGCACTGTGCTACTGCATTCAAATATCATCACAATATGTAAACATTACATAGTTCAGTCTCCATGGTGACCCTGGCTCTAACGTGGTGGTCACGATGGGTGGCCGTCATGATGCCGTGGTCTTAAAACACATTAAACAAGTTCGGTTAAATTGTTGCAATTTGTTTTGGTATACCGTCCAGTGCGCTGTTGTATTAATCACAATTTAGTCTGTTTAATGACTTGCATGTATTAGATGACTTCAGTTCGCTATTTGCGGATACATATATTTGTATGTGCGTAATTCAATCATTCTGTTTGTAGACTCTGCGGTCAGACAGGTCAACCACCTGCTGGAGTCAGAGCTATACAATTCACATCGATTTTGTCCTGTCATCACTTTAATTGCAGTGTTTCTCGGTTCGACCAGATATAGTACCACTGTAATGATAAAATCATTTAAGTTTCAAGACAATTTATTTAAAGTTTGTTGTTGCGTATAGCTTGGTGATATTGCAACAATGTTAACTAGTCCTTTATTTGCATAATCAAATCTAAGTCTGGTTGTGGGTGCTTTAATGGCAAAGTTCCTTGAATTTATCTCCATCAGAATAGGAAATAGGTAGTGAAATTGCCCCATAGGCCCAATAGGGTGAAATTGCCCAGCCCATAGGGTGAAATTGCATAGTGAAATTGCCCATAGGGTGAAATTGCCCATAGGTGTGTCCCATAGGGTGAAATTTGATTATTCTCTGATCTTATTTGGTAAACATTCTAGTTACTGTGAAGTGACGACTGATCCAAATTTCGAGTTTATAATTATGTTATCTCTGAACCCTTCACTCCGCTCATCTGTGGGTATATAAACCGCTGCCTGTCGATAGATTTTAGTTGTTTTCATCGAGCAAATCTATCTTTAAAACTTATTCAATCGTGTCTAGTTTGTTTGTTAATCATACCTATTAATATTCCAGTTCCTGTTAAAGGTGCGTAGCTTTTAATAATTCATACTTTAAAATTTTAGAATAAGTTTTAATCAAAAAAATATGGGTGGGGAAATAGTATAAATACGGGCGTGGCAACATCGTCATTCTGTTACAGAAAGTTTAATGAGCAACATGTCTCTTTGGTGATTTAGTGCGGTATATGCTGCCTCCTTAGATTAGTGCAGACTTCGCATGATGATGTTATTATTATGAATGGTCTTCGTGAATGCCGAATGGGCGTCGTATAAACACTGCGATTGGAAATGCAAAATCCGTTGGTGAGAAAGAAGTATTAATTCGTTGGCAAGCATTAAGTCTTGCGCTTGCAATTCAAAGTAGCCCAGAAAAAGGGCAGGACTTAAAACTAAAAAACTGCTAAAAGTAGAGTACATTGGGAAGATTCCATCTCAGCCTTTAAAGGACGTATTAGGACTGGATTAATAAGCAATCTAAAGCATAAGGATATTGGAAAATTTCTAATAGACTGTAAAAGTCTTTCAAAAGAAGAATCCAGAATGCTTTAAAATGGATGAAGTATAAAAGTTAACACAGCATTCTGTGGGAGTTTGAAATTGCAATGGTGCCCAGCTTATGCAAGAATATAAATATTTCATAATCTAATGCCGCCATCTTCAGAGACACCAATTAGAAAATGGTTTATGGACAAAGTTTGGAACCATTAGTGACACAGTTGGAGGTTCCAAGAACGAGACAGCGGTGGTGTTTGCAAAATATAATTAATTTGGGGATTAACATCAACAAATATAATTCGAGGGTCTTCGTATATTGAGCTGCCGCTTGAGATCAAACAAAAACATGTATCAATGTGAAGAATAACGACCGAGCTTGCTTGCTTGGCCTAATGGCGCGTTACATCCAGCGACAACACCCCAAAGAGTGTCCAAATATCCCACTACTCTGAAAAATTTAACTTAAAAGGAATCCAGTTTCCGATGACCTTAATCAGATCAAGAACTTTGAGTCGCAAATGATATATCAATTAACGTCTACGCCTTAAAATTGAAGAAACACAAGTTCACTACCGTTCCTATATTTATCGGAGAATGAAAAATAGACATTGAATCTTGATTCATAACCAATATTTATGAATGGAAGAAAATATGGGAAAAAAATGTATGGATAAAAGACTTGAGTCGGCTGGTGTCATCACAACTTAATTCTGATCATGCCAAGAAACACTTTGTGATCGCTGCCTACACTACTTTAATACTGAAGAAAAATTGTGTAATCATATTATTGACTGCAAATTGAAAAATTATTGTGCCTCGACTGCCTACAAAGAAGACAAGATCCTTCGTTTCAAGAATTTCAAAAACAAAGTTAAAGTGCCATTTATTGTATATGCAGATCTGGAATGTATATTGAAGTCTACCGGAATGGTAAAGAAGTACCAAGAACATGTCCATATAGTGTTGGATATTATGTGAAATGTGACTATGATGACTCATTATCATTTTATCGGTCATATCAGGGTGAAGATTGTGAAGTGGTTTACTATGGAGCTACGTCAGTTTGCAGAAGACGTTGAGACGGTATTTTATGTCCCTATGATATGTCTCCGTTGACACGAGAACAAGAAGCTGCATTTACGACTGCAACACATTGTTATATTTTGAGAAGCCGTTCAGTCCAGAAGACAAAAGTTCGTGATCATAATCATTTAGTGCCGACTAATAATTACAGAGGACCAGCGCACGAGAGTTGTAATATCAAGTATCAAGATTCTCGTACAATTCCGATAGTTTTCCACAACTTGAGTGGTTATGACAGCCATTTCATAATTAAAAGTATTGCTGTAGATTTGGATGGCCGTGTGGAAGTGTTACCAGTAACAAAGGAAAATATATCTCCTTCACAAAATATATTTCTGAGAACCTGATCAGCTACAGATTCATCGATAGCTTCCGCTTTATGAGCTCATCCTTAGAAACATTGGCTTCATATCTAAACGAATATCCGTTATTAAAAAATGAATTTTCTAGATTGACAAATGAGAAGTTTGAATTATTAACTAAAAAAGGTGTATACCCATATGATTTTATCGATTCGTTTGAAAAGTTGGGTTACACTTTACTACCTAGTCAACAAGAGTTTTACAATAAGCTAGAAGGTGGAGGAATTACGAAGAAACAGTATGCGCACGCACAAAAGTGTGGGAAACATTTAATATTCAAAACCTGGGGCAGTATTCTGACTTATACCTTAAGACCGATGTGATGCTATTGGCTGAAGTTTTTGAACAATTTCGTACGAGTTGTCATTTAACTTATGGACTAGACCCGCCCACTATTATACCCTTCCAGGGTTCACTTGGGATGCGATGTTAAAGCATACTCATCAAGAACTTGAGTTGTTGACAGATATCGATCAGCTATTGTTTATAGAAAAGGGATACGTGGAGGACTTAGTCAAGTGTGTTCGAACGGCGTGCATCGGCAAACAATAAATATTTACCAACGTATGATCCTTCCAACCCCGATGTGTATCTTATGTACTATGACGTTAATAATCAATATGGATGGGCGATGAGCCAGCCCTTACCCTACGGAGGATTTGAATGGGTGGACACCAACATCGACGTGACGTCAGTTCCTGATAATGCAAATGATGGCTATATCTTGGAGGTGGATTTGGAGTATCCGGAATCCATACATGACTTGCATAAGGACATCCCATTCTGTCCTGAACATATTGATCCGAAGACTGGAAAACCGCCTGTATCAAAAACTCAAACTACCAAATTAATGGCTACACTAAATGCTAAAAGAAGATATGTGATCCACTACAGGAATCTGAAACAGGCTTTAGAAAATGGACTTAAACTAAAGGCTATTCACAGGGTGCTGAAATTTAAACAAAACTGCTGGCTAAAATCTTACATTGACTTAAATACTGAACTTCGGAAACAAGCAAGGAACGAATTTGAGAAGAACTTGTTCAAGCTAATGAACAATGCTGTTTTTGGGAAAACGATGGAGAACAAGCGAAAACATTGTATTGTGAAAC
Source organism: Platerodrilus igneus (assembly GCA_036346225.1). Classification (NCBI taxonomy): domain Eukaryota; kingdom Metazoa; phylum Arthropoda; class Insecta; order Coleoptera; family Lycidae; genus Platerodrilus; species Platerodrilus igneus. The sequence goes on from JARFIW010001219.1 coordinate 320,687, forward strand.
TTGTGCAAAACTGGGAAGGTAGATATGGAGCCGAAGCCAGGATATCCAGCCCGTTATTCAAAAATGTTACAATCTTCGATGAAAACCTTGTGGCTGTTGAGCTTCTTAAATCGGAAGTATTTTCAATAAGCCTATATACGTTGGAATGTGCATCCTTGATATGGCCAAGTTGACAATCTATGATTTCCACTATGGATATATGAACGCCGCCTTTGGAGATGGGTGCCGAGTTCTTTACACAGATACAGATAGTCTAATTTATAAAATAGTAAATCTGGATCCTTATGAGACTATGAAGCGGGACTGTTTGCAACGTTTCGTTACTTCCGACTATCCATCCAACAACATTTATGGAATTCCGCTATTTAACAAAAAAGTATTGGGTATGATGAAGGATGAAAATAATGGACGTCTTATGACAGATTTCATTGGGTTACGATCAAAGATGTATGCTACAAGAATTTTTAAGACAGCTGAAGAAGAAGAAACTGAACTCTTACGAGAAGAGGAAGAATCACCTGACATCCGAGACTTTGGTATTACAAAGAAAATTAAAGGGATTAAAAGATCAGTGATAAAGAATAGAATCACTTTTGAGGATTATGTTGATTGTATCGAAGATTACAAGGAAGTATTTGTAACGCAGAATCTAATTCAATCATCCAAGCACCAAGTCCACACTATCGCTCAGGAGAAGATTGCCCTAAGCCCGCACGATGATAAACGCCACTTGCTTCGTGGTTCATATGCAACACTACCTGTTGGACATTAATCAATTATGGAGCAAGAGGAAATATAATACTTATTGCAAATGTAGAATATTGATTGTAAATATATTATCCTCAATAAAATTTTATATAGTTTAGTGTTATCCTATTCTTAAAAACTGAATGTAATAGACGTCGTGGGTGTTGGTTGAAAAGTAACCTGAATTGACCCTCAATACCTCCTTATGGGGATTTCAATGCTTGGTACAAAAATGACCAGAACGGACCTTAGAATTTCCCATGTTAAATCCCATAAGAAAACCTGTTTTTTGTCCTAGAACGAAGGTACCTTACCTACTTATAGCTTCGATTATAAATATATGAGTGTCACATTTGAAAACAATTGTTGTGTTTTATATACTGATACCGATAGCCTTATCTATAAAATAATGAACCATGATCCCTACTAGGATATTGGGCGGGACTGTCACAAATATTTTGATACTTCAGACTATCCACAAGATAACATCTATAAAATTCCTCTAGTAAATAAAAAAGTATTGGGTATGATAAAAAGTGAGTACAATGGACGGATTATGACAAACTTTATCGGACTCAGATCCAAAATGTATGCGACGAAGGTTTTCAGAACATAGAAAGAGGAGAAATCTGAACGTTTGCGTATTCAAGAAGATACGTCTATCCCGCCGGCAGCTCTCTCTAATTTCGGTGTAACTAAAAAGGTTGAGGGAATTAAAAAGTCTGTCATAAAAAACCACATTACATTTGAGGACTTTGCTCGTTGTGTAGATGAACATAAAGAAAATTTATTTTACAAAATTTGATACACTCATCTAGACATCATGTTCATAAAATCACTCAGAAAAACATAGCATTAAGTTAACACGACGATAAAAGATATTTGAATCCGGGATCATACAAGACATTACCCATAGGTCATTATTCCATAAATAGCATTGAAATTGAGGAAGCAGTTTAAATTATATTGAGTTATTCTAATATATGCATGTAGAACGTAAGTGTAAATATGTTCATCTAGCAAATAAGTGTAAATACATATAAATAAAATATTAATTTATATCTAATAAGTGTAAAGTTATGTATTATATATTAATTGAATTGGTACTTCCAATCCTATTGTAAATGTACTGTTATTTGATAATGCAATATTGAAGTATGTTACTCTAACGAATGTTATTTTAGATATAAGCAATTGATATGTGTGTAATATATGTTAATTCAGACAAACCGATATCCATATAAGCAATATTAAAAATATGTATATAAAATCAATGTATGTAATAAGGCATTTTAATGAATGGACATTTTTATTTAGGTGGAGAGGGTGAGGCAGTGCTTGGAGGGGTAGATTGTTTATCGGTCTGCACCAGAATTCCTATATAAAATGGTTAAGCAAAAGTCTCATGAATCTTGAATGTAGGATCGCCCGGGGTGAATGACTTTTCTATCTGATTAAAATGGTCTTTTAGGACCTTAGAATTTCCCATGTTAAATCCCATAAGAAAACCTGTTTTCTGCGCTCGTACAAAGGTTGCTTATCTACTATCTGATAATTTGTTCAAAGCGTCATGTACAAGCCCTAAATTGACAACCAAATTTACTTCGGTCATCCTATTTTGAAGCGCCGAAAATCGCTCTTTAGTATCACACTTTGTACTTTCTGATTTCATTTGAAAGTATTTTACTAAAAAGGATAGTTGTTTCAGACTGCACTAACATTTCGTAAACTAGGGGATACCCAGCATGTATCTGGTACTTTATCAACTGTTGAAAGACGCCACTCTACTTCTTTGGCACACTCCTCTATTTTATAGCGATTTTTTGGCGACGCAGAAAAAAGTGTGTATAGTGTGTCCTGCACACCCAATTCAAGCCCATGGTTTGCGCAGTGCCATACTACTGAGTTAGAAAATTTTTGTTTTAAAATGGTAGCCACTGCTGACTTACTTCCAAAAAGCTAATTAAATGTTTTTTTAAATAATCTTCAGAGAACTCACGTGTATTCATTTGTTCTAAAATGGAACTAGTAATACATTGAGCTGATGCATTTTGTATTTCTGTTAAGCAAAGGAATATCATAATAGGTTTCGAGTTGACAGCAGTTGCTGCTTTCAAGCATGTAGCTAAAGCACAAGTGTGATTGACTTAAGTAGACTCGTGAACTAGAATACTTACTTGTGTATAGTTTTCTATTAATTTTTGGCACAACTAAAGCTTCATTTCAAAGGCAATTAATTTTAAAATGCATGATCGGAATGGTTTATTCTGGCGACTTTCAATTGATTTAGTTGATGACATAGCACGTTCTTTGGAAGATCAGAAAACAGCCACCTCAAAAATATTGGCCGTCATTTTAATATCTTTTATGTAAAGCATGTTAATAGATTTTTCAATTCATACTTTCTTTCTTTCTTCCATAATTTTTCTGTTAGTAAGTGAGCTTTGTTATTTTCACGCTTATGTATTTTCTTTCTTAAAGACTGTTTTTGCTTTTTATTATTTTTGCCATGGGCATTTACCAAGGTGCTGCTCCATTCAGAAGAAATATGCACCTGGAAACTTCTTTTGATGCATGTTTAGATTTTTCACATTTGCACACACTGAACAACCTAAATTCTTATTTTTAATGGTTAACCAAGAATATTCTTCTTTTTTCATCAAATATTTTTCATAGCTCCAGCAGTCAGGTAGTAATGATTTAAAGTTTTCATTAGACAATTTTGAAATTTGTTCACTACTTGAACTCGCATCTTCTCCAGACGTTTGTGGTTGATTACTTGACCCAGTACAGCTGTGCTCACCCTCTTTATTTTAATCAATAAAGACCAGTCGCCGTTTTAATACATGATACAACAAATTCCGGTCCTTTAATCTCAGCGCTCACTCCAGATGTAACTAGATTTTCAAGATGGCGAAGACTATTGCGAACGGTAGCCTATGCATTACGTTTCTTCACCTGGCAAAAACAAACGTCCAAAATCCGAGGTACTTTTACTGTAGACGAAATGCAACATGCCGAAAACGAATTTACCGTGAAGTACAACAAGAAGTGTATTCCTCGGAAATTATAAGTTTGACTCAAGATGCTGAGCGTTCGTTAGAGAAAAATAGCTCTTTGTACGACTCACGCCGTGCCAAGACGACTACCAGGTGTTAAGAATGCGCGGACGAGCAAATCGCGTGCTTGGAACTACATACAACGCAATAAACCCTATCATCATGCCCCCAGATCATTATGTAACTCGTCTTTTCGTACAACAATATCACACTAGAATTCACCACTACCATCACGAAACAACCGTAAACGAAATCAGGCAGAAGTTTGTGATTTTTCAATTGCGAGCCGTATTGAAAAAAGTAAGGTCTCAGCATCAAAAATGCAAAACCGAACAAGCCCGAGCCCCTGGCTCCTAAAATGGGAGATCATCCTTATGCTAGAGTAGCTTCATATCTTGCACCGTTCTCGTATGTGGAACTTTATTACTTTGGACCTATGATTGTAGTTGTTGGTCGTCGAGTGGAAAAACGGTGGGTGGCACTGTTTACCTGTTTTATCTATAAGGGCCCTTCATCTAAAAATTGTGCATAATCTTAACAAAAGGTCTTGCATGATGGCGATACGAAACTTCATTGCGAGAAAAGAAATGTCACTTGAAGTTCCAAGTGATAATGGAACAAACTTTCGAGAAGTCGACAGCAAACTACGTCGACTGTATAGAAATGTCATTTTTAATGATTACAGGTGCGAGTTGAACCAACTGCGCTGGATCTTTATTCGTCCTTTAGCGCCATATATGGGTGGTTGCTGAGAACGCCTGGTACACTCCGTCAAGAAATGCTTATGTGCTGCCATGCATACGAGAAATCCAGACGACGAAGTTTTAAGGTGTTTTCCTATGAAAGCGAAATCGATTGTAAATTCCCGTCCACTGACGTATATACCGATTGATCCTGAGGCAAAGGAGGCCAAACCACTTCTTGCTGAGCAATTCAGGCACCTCTAAACTATTTCGACTATACGACGATAAAGGTGACACCTTGGTCACAAATTGGGAGCTGTTTCAGGTAACGGCGAACCTATTTTGGTAGATATGGCTAAAAGAGTTGAAACTTATTTTTTTTTTTTGACGGGCTGACACTACTACTACTAGTGGCTTCAACTAGCCTCACGCATGGGCACTAGTGTAACGTCTTTCTTAACACATATAACTGACCCTAGAAGTTGGGTGTCAGCAAAACGAAGTCTTCCGACGTAACTAGGGGTCTATTCCTTGGGTAGAGCTATGAGCAATGGGGGGGTAAGTCGAAATCTGTTGGGGGGTCACACTCAAACTAAAACAAATAGGCGCCATCAAGTCTAGATTGATTCATGTTAATAGCATGGCATATTTCTAAGGGCGGACGTGGAGACCCAAAGAAAAAAGATCGCCTTCGGTGACAAAAACCTGTCTTTACAGAATAAGACACTGTTCCTGTAAGAAAGAATAATAATTAAGTCAACATAGAAAATGGGAACACTGTTTGTGTCCCATCAAATATGCCTAAAAAAAAAATGTAAAAAGAATATTTTCTACATAAGGGTGGCATCAAAATTCAACTCTTATTGCTTTTCGGTTGTTAGGTTTGATCACACTTGATCAAAATAAAAAACTTTAAGCTTGGGTTAATAATTTACTAGAAAGAATTCCTTTATCTTTAAATAAAATTTAATGCAACAAAATTAAATAATTACTTGAATTAGTTTGTAAATTTAAGGTAAGGTTTATCAACCTGATTCATGATCAAATATATTACAACAAAGTGTAACTTGTTACACTAATATTTTCTAACCCATTCAGATCTGCTTAGGTCGATTACATTATAAAAATTAAAATACAAAATTTTCTCGTTAAGTTAAATGAGCTAATTTCAGTTTAAAATGAAAATGTTCACAAAGATATTCTCGTTTTCAAAGGTGGTAGTAATATAATACTAAGCATCTGCTTTCAAAGATACAAGTGTCAGCAGCATATTTCAAATAAACAAGTGACGTAGTTACACCTGTTATTTTATACTGAAGCAACGTGTTGTTTCTTACAAAATAAACTGAGTGAATTTTAAGTTTGGTACTGGGAAATCCAGCTTAGTAACAGATGAAGTGAATAACAAAATCGTATTTCTACGTATCGAAACAAAATAGCGTGCTTCTTGAATAAAACACAAAAGAATTTCTTAAAGCTACTACGAACCAAACAAAACTGCTTTCCTAGACTGGATTAGGACGTGCATCGCCATGCGGTACTAACTGCTTACATCCTATCAAAGTAGTATCTTGGCTCGGAGCAACAACCGATCTCCTATTAATTAGATCTGCTTTCCATCCTCTAAATACACGTGTTAAAGTGAAGTGGTTTTCTTAACGTTGATTCAAAGTTCTAAGTTCTTGTCGTTTAAATTCTCATCGCCTAAATTTTGTAGCGTAATCTTTCGTCGTCTAATCTTGGTTGCGGGTTATTCAGAAAATGTCTCACTCTATCAAACCGACCCGCAGGTCACTGGCCATTGTTCTCTTATACATCTTGCTGCTTCTTTTACCTATGGCCGAGTGCCTATCCCGCGCTCTCGGACGATGGGAGGATCCCAAGGGGGGAGTTGTCATTCGTCTCAACGCGCTTGCGACTGGGTGTGGAATACACCGACATCCAAAACAACTAGACTAACGAGTCAAGATGCTGTTACAATGTAATATTTTAATTGTTAAACGTATTACGACTTTACTTAATAAAGGTGTTTAACTATTGTTGTACCTTTAATGAAGAGATTTATCAATTCGAAAATAAAATTGTTACAGAGTTATCTCCCCGAATTGAACCGCACTACAAAGTGATTCCGAAAAGTCGAGGTAATTGAAAAGGATGATATCGTCATCATAATGGACGAAAAAGAACGTCAGTCGTGAAAAAAAAACATTGTGCTGGAGGTTGAAACTAGCGGCAAAAGCAACCAAAGTCGACAATTTTTTTTAAGCTTCTTTGGGAATTAAACCACTCATAGTTTTTAAAATTATCTTTATTAACGTTTCGATCCATAACCTAGGATCGTTTTCAAAATAATAAAAACTTCAAGTTTGACATTTATAACATAAATTGAAGGTTACTTTGATTTATTGATGTTTGAAATATTTGGTTTGAGTATACTAAGCAAAAATGTTTAAAGTTTAAAAGAATGATTGCCTTCAATTTGTGTTGCGACCTGGGATCGACTTTCTTTAGGTAGCCAATACGTTAAGCGACGGGCCCAATTATTGTAGTAGTAGGTGCTTATAGACACCAATGATACCTATACAGCATTCGTCTAAAAAGGTTTACTACCCAAGATGTCAAGAACCAGATGGAGGCTCATTGCTTGCGTGTACATTATGTCCTAAAAAATATCATATCTCATGTTTAAAACTGCGATCGGAAACCAACAAAAAATTGAATTTGTCGAAGTTGTCGACATCTAAGTACTGCAATTCAGAAAAGCTCTGCATCCGGGACATACACAAACCTGTTTTCCACAATTGATTAGTCAACGAAGCATTCGGTAGTCGAACGTCAGTTACATGACATTAAAAATGCATCAAAAACGGAGTTGGATATAATAAATCCTGAATCCAGTCGTATGACCTGTGTTAAATTGCCGTTAGAGCCACATGAGGGCACACACAAATCCAAATCACTATCTTCACGATCTACGAGTAGACAGCAATTAGACCTGGACATGCTCGAGGAAGAACAGTTGTTGCAAGTAAGATATTTACAAAAGAAATACAAGATCCTAAAACGAGGTTTGGAAGTACGAGTAAGTCGTCTTAGTACAGCTACTGATGACAAGGAGGTTTCACAGAGCGAACTGCTCGATGGGTTAATGACCTTCAGCATCCTCGAGTGGAATTCGCGGAAATAGAAAATATGAAAATATGAATTCTAATAACGGTGATTTGTTCCACGTTGCCACACCTCTACCACGTAGGGTGCAAAAGGCCAGCGTATCCTCGAAAGTTTATCACACGACAACACTAAACGACATGCGGCTACCTACTAAAGTGGAACAATCTTTCAGGGAACCGGAACGCTCGACGACTGCACTAAACCATCATCCCTTTGAAACATGCTTACAACAAGAAACCACATCCGTGCCATGGTTGTCCGCACGGACCCAAAAAGAGTTCATGAATAGTACTAGTTTCCACATGTGTTCCAAGGACGTAGTGGAAAACATTAACCTTGCTATGAAACAAATCGTCATCCGACAGTCAAATTCGCACGAACTTCCAAAATTGGACGGCAATCCGAGGCAATAGCCAATGTTTATTTATAGTTATATACGATCGACACGAATTTCTAACTTTTCGGATGAAGAAAAATTGAGGATGCTACAAAGCTGTTTGATAGGTCGAGCTGCTCAACTAGTCGAGGGAAAGCTGCTATTTGCTGAATTAGTGTCCCATGTTCTAGCAATTCTTCGTTCCCATTGTGAACGTCCTGAACAAATTCTACGTATCGTTATTTATCAACTTCGTGACGAGCCGGGTGTGATAGAGGACCGATTGGATTCCATTGTCAGCTTTTCATTGTCGGTTCAACACTTGTGTTCTCCTATGAGAGCTGCCGACATGATGACGTGTAGCGATAATCCCGAATTAGTTTCTATGTTGGTAGAATAACTGAGCGGGACCCTAAAACTACAATGGGCCGAATAGATGCTAAACAGTATAGAAAAAGTTGATCTCTTTCTATTTAATGTTTGGCTAAGTCATAAATCCGTGGCTGCTGCTCTAGTTGCTCTATGCAGTACATCAAAGTCGTCGAAGTTTAAAATGGAGGAAAAAGGTGATCGCAGTTTAGAAAATAAGCCAAAACACTTTCATGCCACTCACGCTACTAACCGAACAATAGCAACTAGAACATAATCACATGCCTCGTTTGTACAGGCACATGCAGTAATCCTAAATAGTGCAAGAGATTTATAGAAATGTGTCCAAAAGATCGAATGGATGAAAGTGCAAACTGTGTAGAAAATGTTTAAACCGGCATGACGTCAGGCGTTGCAGAGTATACAACGATTGTGGCGTAAATGATTGCACATACAAGCACTATCCAATATTGCATAATCCAAATATACACATACCTACACCATCCGCTAGTGTAGTAGTAGCAAACGTTATTATTACCGTCAACACTAGCCTTCCGCCCAAACAGCTTCTCTTTCGAATTCTACCGGTAGTTCTACATGGACCGACTAAAAGCATTTGCACCTACGCGTTCCTAGATGAAGGCTTTTCACTTACACTACTCGATCGTGAAATTGCCGACGATTTAAAGCTTTAGGGGCCTGACACCATCCTACCTTTAAAGTGGACGGGAAAAACCACCAGCGTCGAACATGGTAGCAAAGTAGTTTCGTAGAAATTTCTGGCGTTAGGATAAATTGTAAGAAATTTCAAATTGAGGGAGTAAATATTGTAGACACTTGACCTGCCTATTCAATCGCTAGCTATTCACAACAAGAATACAACGTATCGCCACCTAAAGGGTGTGGTTCGGCGAATTATGGTTAATTATAAGTGCCTTAGTTCGCGCCAAAAGTGTCCTTGTGCATTCGAAGTAAACACTGATAGTGCGCGATAAATAGAACCAGGTTATCTTGTAACGAACACCTGGTTCGCAAGAGTACATTAATATAGAAAACGTAGATCGCGTGTGACCGCAGAGTACTCAAGAAGTGCCTATACTTTTGTTTTACCGCTTATAAATATAACATAAACCGCAACTGTGTGTTAACCGTGGATTGTGCGTGCTGAAATCACCTATAGCACCGAAAGCCAACAAGTTCTGGTGAGTTTTTGACTTTTGTTTTATATAAATTTGTGCACTTAATTAACTTTAAACATTTATCCTGTAACTTGTACAAGCAACCAGATTACAACCGTTTTATCGCTTCCAATTTAGTCCCGCAATATTGAATCCTGATAATTTCTTTACATTAAATTGTTTAAACCACCCGCTTACTTAATTAATTACGTGGAGGAAGTTACGCCCCTCCAGGGTGTTTCATTGCGTCACTACCAGAACGCAAAACCAAGGATTTTAATGGGGCTAAAATACTAGAAACTTGGTATTCTGTTAAAAGTATGCAAAGGCAATTTAGGTAGCCCGTGGCTGCCAAGACTTGGTTAGGGTGGACAGTATTTGGCTCAGTGTATCATTTGTCGGCCAATTACAAAGCACCAAATCCTATATTTCATATTAGCGATACACCTTAAGACAATAAATTAGAGGCGTTGGTTCAGGAGTTTTTCTCGACGGAAAACTTTCGCCTTAAATCTCCCACAGGGCCCATCGAATAAAAAAAACCAAAGAGCTAAAGAAATTATGGAGAGAACGACAACCAAACATGCTAATCGTTAGATCACTGGTCTATTGTGACGCTACGATAGAGTTAGTCTTCCTAATAGTTACCCATTAGCTAAAGGTAGACTTTTGAATCTGGAGCGCAAAATGGCCCAAGAACCTCTCCTAGCGCATAATTTGCAATACCAAATTGTAACCTATGAGCAAAAAGTAGAAAACTAAGCCCGAAAGAAATCAAAACTCTTGGCCCCCAAACTTGACCTATCCATACTTGCAGTAACCAATCCAAATAAATCGGGAAAGGTTCGGATGGTGTGGGACGTAACTGTCAAAGTTAATAGTGTGTCACTCAACTCCGTGTTGTTAAAGGGTTCTGATTTCTTGAAACTACTGTCAGACATCTTGCACTGATTCCGGGAATTTCCAGTTGCGGTTGCAGCCGACATTAAACAAATGTTTCATTAAGTTGGTATAATTGATGCTGATCAAGGCTCACAGCGACTCTTATAGCGCTCTGACCCATTGAAGCAACCATTCGCATATCAAATGGAGGTGATGACATTTGGAGCAACCTGCTCATCAAGTTGTGCCCAATTTGTTAAAAGCAAAAATGCCATGTCGTTCGCGAATGATTATCCACCAGCAGTTCTCGCTATATGCAACAATCATTACGTGTGCGCGAGGCAGTAGCTGTCGCCAACGAGGTCGTCCTAATTCATGTATTGGGGGATTTAAAATACGCAACTGGGTTTCAAACTCTCGGGAGTTTCTGAATACGATGAGGTATGAAAGCAACGAGTATTCAAAAATCTAAATTTATGTGATGATTACGTCGGAGCTAAAGTTTTGGGTATATGGTGGTCTTCAACTGACGATTGTTTTTAATTTCCCCTAAATTTGGAACGATTAGGAAAAGATATTATTATTGATGAGAGTAAACCGACAAAGCGTCAGGTGTTACAGACGGTTATGATGACTTATGATCCTCATGGTTTAATCGCGTTTTTCATTGTCTACACGAAAAAGCTTCTCCGAGACATATGGAAAGCGAACGTGACTTGGGACGAAACTATCCCTGACGTCCTTTACATCCGCTGGTTGAAGTATATTAGCCCCCTGTCAAACTTGCAGAAAATCAGAATCCCAAGATGTTACTCGTTTGCAAGGTACAACTCCACCGAACTACCTGTCTTCGTTGATGCAACTGAAAACGCATTTACCGCCGTAGCATACTTTCGTATCATAACAAGCTCTAGGTTAGCTGTCGACTAGTTGGTGCTAAAACTAAAGTTGCGTCCAAAAAGTACATAACAATACTGCGTATCGAGTTATATGCTGCCCTCATTGGGTCTTGTTTGTCTACCTCCATTAAACACGCACACAGGGTCAAAGTCAATTGTCGAGTATTTTGGTCCGACTTGACCTACGCTGGCTGTCGTCAGACCACAAACGACATAAACTATTTGTCGCATTTAAAGTGAGCAAAATTTTAGAAATGGCGGCTCTCTCTGAATGGCGATGGATATTGACTAACTTGGAGGTTACCGATGAGGCAGCCAAGTGGAAGACAGAACCGAAAATTAATTCCAATGGTAGGTGGTTTATCGGCCCAGAATTTTTTGTCGAGCCGTAGCAAAATTAGTCGATGATACAAATTCCGTCAGTTTCGACCTGTGTCAATGAAGAACAGTCTCCGTTATTAACACATGATACAACAAGTTCATGTCCTTTAAACTCAGCGCTCATTTCAGATGTACTAGATTTTCAAGATAGCGAAGATTATTGCGAACTGTAGCCTATGCATTACGTTTCTTCACCTGGCAAAAACAAACGTCAAAAATCCGAGATACTGTTACTGTAGAGGAAATACAACATGCCAAAAACGAATTATACCGTGTACAACATGAAGTGTATACTTCGTAAGTTATAAGTTTGCCCCTAAGTGCTGAGCGTCCCCTAGAGAAAAATAGCTCTTTGTATCGATTCGCACCGTTCCTAGATGTCAATCAGGTGTTAATAACGCGTGAACGAGCAAATTGTGTGCTTGGAACTACGTCCAACACAATAAATCCTGTCATCATGCCCCCAGATCATCATGTAACTCGCCTTCTCGTACAACATTATCAAACTAGATTTCACCACTACCATCACGAAACAACCGTAAACGAAATCAGGCAAAAGTTTGTGATTTTTCAATTGCGAGCCGTATTGAAAAAAGTAAGGTCTCAGTGTCAAAAATGCAAGTACGGACAAGCTCTGCTCCTGCCTCCTAAAATGGGAGATCATCCTTATGCTAGAGTGGCTTCATATCTTGCACCGTTCTCGTATGTGGGACTTGATTACTTTGGGTTTTTGATTGTAGTGTTTGGTCGTCGAGTGGAAAAACGGTGGGTGGCACTGTTTACCTGTTTTATCTATAAGGACCATCCATCTAGAAATTGTGCATAATCTTAACAAAAGCTCTTGCATGATGGCGATACGAAACTTCATTGCGAGAAGAGAAATGCTGCATGAAGTTCGAAGTGATAATTGAACAAACTTTTGAGGAGTTGACAACAAACTACGTCGACTGTATAGAAGAGTCACTCTTAATGATTACAGAAGTGAGTTCGACCAACTACGCTGGATTTTTATTCCTGCTTTAGCGCCATATATAGGTGGTTGCTGGGATTGCCTGGTACGCTCTATCAAGAAATGCTTATTTGCTGCTATGCCTACGAGAAATCCAGACGACGAAATTTTAAGGTGTTTTCTTATGAAAGCGGAAGCGATTGTAAATATACCGATTGATTCTGAGGCAAAGAAAGCCAAACCACTTTTTGCTAGGCAATTCAGGCACCTCTAAACTGTTTCAACCGAACGACGATAAAGGTGACACCTTGGTCAGAAACTGGGAGCTGTCTCAGGTAATGGCGAACCGATTTTAGTAGAGATGGCTAAAAGAGTATCTCCCCGAATTGAACCGCACTACAAAGTTCGAAAAAGTCAAGGCAATTGAAAAGAATGATATCATCATCATAATGGACGAGAAAGAACGTCTATCGTGGAAAAAAAGCATTGTGCTGGAGGTTGAAACTAGCGGCAAAGACAACCAAAGTCGACAAGTTACCATTCAGACTGCGTCGGGCCTGCAACTAAAATAGCTGATCTTGACGTCGGTGTAGTGTAAATAGTAAGTCGTCCAATAATTCGGGTTTCTTTACTAGTGGGAAGAATGTTCGAGAGAGTGTCTCGAATACGTCTCGCGTTTGCTAATTGCCAAATTTATTTGATTTTGTGGGTCTGATCTCCTTTTGTTTAGATTAGACAGTTTAAACCAGAGAAGACTAAGTTTTGAAAATGTAAAATAAATTGGAATGTCAAACAAAATGCATAACTTAATTTGCCTAATAAAATATAGTCCAGCAAAAACGGAGGTCACAACCCAGATGAAATCACATCCTAAGTTACATATAAGCATAGTTGTTCCACATTGTTAATGTTTAATTGTCCGTAGGAAATTTGTAATAAATGATACGTTCAGTTCTTTATTACAAATAGTGTGTTTCCTGTCTTGTGGACTACTCATACATTCCAACAGTGATAGATTATTTTAGAAATAGAAAGAACAAACAAATCCCGTTGGTGTTTAAGAAACTTTAGAAATAATTAAATAAACTTGTTTAGGTTGCAGTGCGACATTCAACATTTGCACATTTTACTTTGGTAAGTATGTAACGTATTTTTTTATTTAGTTATATATTCTCTATAAATTTAATATTATGCCTTAATAAAATCAAAACGTAATTTGTAATTGTCTGGTGACAAAAGAAGCTTATTATGTGTATTATGTATAATGGGCTCCTTCCCCTTGATATCTAAGTTACTAGGCTAGTTACTTATCTGTCATTTTCGCAATCACTTTTCGACTAGAGCTTGAACGAGAAGGCAGCTCGACTGGTGATAAGAAGAGTCAAGATGGTGCCACATTTGCTTGGCATCATGTTCGTAAAAAAGATTATGTGATTAAAATCATCGTGTCATAGTCTGGTTCCTGATAACTTTTACTGTAGATTGATTTGAATTCTACTACGGGTGAAGTCAGTTTGATTCCTGCAGATACGATGAAAAATTTTGGTGTACATCATTAATGCAGTTAGTATGAAATAATTTTATAAAATTTATTTATTCATTTTCCGTAGTGCAATAATGTAGAGGTAAAAGCTTTACGTAAATTCTGGAATAATGAAAACTGTTGGTTACATCAAGTGAAGATTTTATTTAATTTAATAATATTTTATTAAAAAGGTTTTTGTGGGCTCCAATTTAAATTCAACGTTATAATATGAACATCTCTTTGTGTGGATTGCAGATGGTTTAGCTTGGTTGACATATGGCGTTGTTTTGTTTCGATAAGAACGTTAAAGTTTTTTTGGTTCCAACTGTACTCGTGCACGTGAGTGATCTTGACAATAAATATATTGAATTTATTTAAAGGTTCCAAGTTAGATGAAAGATTGATATTTTATTTTATGTCGTTATCTTGTAGTGGGTTTTTGTATAAACACCCTATTTTTATATTTGTAACTTTACAAACAATTTTAAAGATGGCAGGATTGTAGCCTTGAATATTTAATCTTTAAGGAAATAATTTTTAGCTCCACTAAAAAGTGTTATTAAAACCACATGTCAAAATACCTACAATTTATAGATTCTATCGCCACATATTATTTTGAATTACATAAAAATATTAATGCTTATTATTGAGGACATGTACTTTAACCTTAAGAAATGATTAACTCTTAAAGTACAAAATGTTAAAGTTTACTCTTTGTCTGAACGGTACAATTTAGTAACACTTAAATGAAATATTTTTGATCGTTAATTGTAAAGTCTATTGTAGTACTACTCAAGGCTATCTTAATTTCAAAGTGTAATATTATTAAGAAAACGAATACCTAAGACTGATGACATGTTGTAATATTGAAAATCTAATGAAATTTATATTATTTTAGAAAGAACACCATTAGTTTTCTTTCAAGTAAATTTTTATTATAACTGTAAATATTTCTATCGAAACTAGCTAAACAAATTTAAGTGAATAGAATCTCTTTAATTTTGCTTAATTCTTTTATTATTAAAAATTCAAAGGAAATTTTCTGGTTCTTAATAAGCAAAAGATTAACTCTGTCTAATGTTAACAAGTACCCTGGGCGTATATATTTTGGAACTTAAAAGCAAATATGTTATTTACTAATGAGTATTTTTAAGGACACAAACGGTGTCTCTGTTGTGCATTTGTTTTTTCACAGAATATGCCAGACATCTGTAATACATCTGGTAAGTGACATTTTGGTAAGTGCTATCAAGGTCGATATTTAGGTTTTGTGGCTACATAAGCGGTGTAGACTTCCGGTTTCCGCATTCCCCTAATACTATTACACGTATCTTCGTATGTTGTTGTATTGAAAAATACATAGGCGCTCTTTATCTATATTTTTGGTCGTTTGTTAACCCACGACCCAAGCCCATGATCCACCCAGAGCTAACACTCTACTAGCCGTTTATCTTTAATGAGTTTTCTTTTTCTCAAGCCGTTTTCCATTCAACTTTACCTTGGGCTTCTCTCAGTAACAAAAAATTCTCGGTCTAGTGATGTCAGGTAAGGTAGGTGTTTATGATATATAGAAGTCCAATTTGCTATTTGATATACACCAGGGATTTTTTTATATTGCAAGTAATTATTTATAATTACTGCTTTGCGTTATGTTGTCATGATTGTATAAATATCTGTACCTAGATATATTTCTGTAGTTTAAACGGTCTATGTACAGATAATTTGTATTTTGTAGTTTTTGCAAAAGTTTAAAGAATTTTCTAAGCAATTTACTATTACTTCACCACTCTGTTAAAAAGAGGCCCGCTGTTGAATATAAGCACAAGTGCCATCTACTATCTTTTAACTGGAATGAAGTATTGAATATTAATTAAAATGGTTGCTACATTGATAGTAGTATAGATGTTAAAGTCGTAAGCATACATGAAGAGTGTACTAAGATTACAGAAGAAATGTATTTAAATCAACAACATATAAATAATTGTACAATTTGCTATTTGTATTCAGTCCGTTTAACAAGTTCATGTAAACGATTCGAGCGATAGCTAATTTTGGAGCGAAAATCATCTTGCAGAATCTATTGTATTACCAACAGAGAATGTGCGATAAAAATGAAATGTGAACAAGTGGACGCCAAAGTAAAAGATTATTGGAATATACTTTTTAGATATACAAATAATTTATGTGATCACTGTGCTCCACGTGTATGGTGTGGTTTCACCTCAAACAGTGTTCGTTGTGACCTTTGAACCACGCAAAAAAAGTTTGTATTACATTAAACAGCCATATACACAACGGAACTCCTTCTGCATACAATTTATGTACTTATTTTGCATTCCGTAAAGGCGTATTAAAATGTCGTCACATACTGACGAAAACTCATTTGCGTGCTTTTTATGTGCGTATTCTGCATCTTCTAAATGTAAGATGACAATCCATATGCGATCTCATATCAAGAATCGTGCAATTGCATGCAATTTATGTAATTATACTGCATCCTATAAAAGTACTTTGAAGGTACATATGTTTTCACATACTAAAGACCGTCCATTCTCATGCAATCTATGTAATTATTCTGCATCTTTTAAAAGTACTTTGAAAATTCATATGCGGTCCCATACTAACGAACGCCCATTTGCATGCAATTTATGTAACTATTCTGCATCTTGCAAAAATGGTTTGAGAATTCATTTGCTGTCTCATACTAACAAACGTCCATTTGGATGCAATTTATGTAACTATTCTGCACATTGTAAAAGCAGACTGAAAATTCATATACGGTCGCATACTAATGAACGTCCATTCAAATGCAATCTGTGTAATTATTCTGCATCTCGGATATGTGGCTTGAACATTCATATGCGATCTCATACTAATGAGCGTCCATTTGCATGCAACTTATGTAATTATTCTGCAGCACGTAAAATTAGCTTGAAAATTCATATACGATCTCATACTAACGAACGACCATTCCCATGTAATTTATGTAATTATGCTGCATCTCTTAAGAGTAGTTTGAAAATTCATATGTGGTCCCATACTAACGAACGTCCATTCACATGCAATGTATGTAACTACTCTGCATCTCTACAGAATAAATTAATGATTCATATGCGGTCTCATACCGAACGTCCTTTCGAATGCAATCTATGCAATTATTTTACATTTTCCAAATGCTACTTGAAAACACATATGCGGTCCCATACTAACGAACGTCCATTCGTGTGCAATTTGTGTAACTATTCTGCATGTCGCAACAGTAGCTTAAAAAACCATATGTGGAGCCATACTAACGAACGCCCATTCGCATGCAGTTTATGTGATTATGCTGCATCTTGTAATAGTAGCTTGAAAAGTCATTTGCGGTCCCATACGAATGAACGTCCATTCACTTGCAATTTATGTCATTATACTGCATCTTGTAAAAGTCATTTGATAAAACATATGTCATCCCATACTAACACACGCCCATTCGTATGCAATTTTTGTAATTATTCAGCTTTTTATAGAAGCTATTTGATAATTCATATACGGTCCCATACTAACGAACGTCCATTTGCGTGTAATCTATGTAACTATACTGCATCTTGTAAAAGCCACATAACAATTCATATGCGGTCCCATACTAAGGAACGTTCATTTGCATGCAATTTGTGTAATTATTCAGCATCTTGTAAAAGTAGTTTGTTAATTCATATACGATCCCACGCTAACGAATATCCATTCGCATGCAATGTATGTAATTATACTGCATCTTGTAAAAGTCATCTAACGATTCATATACGGTCCCACACTAACGAACGTCCATTCGCGTGCAATTTGTGTAATTATGCTGCATCGTGTAAAAGTCGCCTAGTAATTCATATGCGGTCCCATACTAATGAGCGTCCATTCGTGTGCAATCTTTGTAGTTATTCTGCATCTATCAAAAATACATTGAAGATTCATATGCGGGGTCATACTAACTAAAGTTCATTCCCATGCAATTTATGTATTCACCCTGCTTCTTGTAAAAGATATCATCTGCAAATTCATATGTGGTCCCATACTAGGAAAAGTTAATTTGCAATCAATCTGTGCAAGCATACCGTATCTCCAAAAGGTAATTTACAGAGGCATATGTATTAGCATACTGACTAGCATTCGTTCCAATGCATTTTGTGTAATGGTTCTAAATTTTACCAAAGGGCATTTGAATTTTATATAAACGACCCGCATCACCTAGTTCAGCACATTTTCACTTATTTTACTTTTTATAATGTCAATTATATCAGCCTCTAATAAATGCAAATTAAATTTTACAAAAACTAATTTATTGGTATGATCAACAGATAAGCGAAATCTTTTCTTAGTTTTTATATTTGTGAAAGTACTTCAATTGCGGTCACAACTTGCTAATGCAGCAGGTAAACTTAATAATACTCGTGCAAGATGTGAATGTTTTTTCTCACAAAAGACCATCCACCATGCAAGAGGATTTAATTTTTCAGATACTTTTCAAAGAGATTCACCTTTCCATATTGATATCTAATGGACGACGGAAAGATCAGAATTGGTCAAATAAATGCCATGCACTGTGCAACTGTAATGAAAGAGCTTAGACAACTAGCCGAAACCTTACGATTACATGCACTTTTTATACATGAACCTTATCTGGTGCATGGGAAGATTCCAAGCATGCCAGTCAGGGCAAGACAAATACATACAGGTAGAAACCCACAAACAGCAGTGGTCATTTTTGATCCCACATTGACAATCACGACAACCCAACGATACAGCGGAGAACACTGCACATGTCTGGAGGTCTCAAACGGTCGGATTGGAAAGTGGATCTTGGTAACAA
This sequence comes from Platerodrilus igneus, assembly GCA_036346225.1. Lineage (NCBI taxonomy): Eukaryota > Metazoa > Arthropoda > Insecta > Coleoptera > Lycidae > Platerodrilus > Platerodrilus igneus. Next base: position 339,749 of record JARFIW010001219.1, read on the forward strand.
GCTACTTCCAGTACAGACTTGATCCCCAGCCGTACATAAACAACATACGCAACATATTACACACTTACAATAACAAACCAATAGTTATTATGGTAGACGTAAATGAAAAATCTCTGATGTGGCACAGTTCCGTCACCGACGAACGCGGAGAACAGGTCGAAAACTTGATTAACGAACTACAACTCGAAGTAATCAACCTTCCTAGTAACCCTTCCATATACAACACCCATGCAGGAACAGGAACAAACATAAACGTTACACTGACAAATGGGCTGGCGTATAACTACATACAAGACTGGCAGGTATTAGAACACCAAACCGTTAGTGACCACAACCTAATCACGTTCAACATTGACATGACAACCAGGCCATTTGACACACCACAAAACTTCACCAATGTACAACGATACAAAATACAAAATGCAAATTGGAACAAACTGAGGGACACATTTGTACCCCCACAAGATATAACATCAGATGAAAACGTTCACGAGTATACAAAACTACTCACCAACACAATTAGACGCACAATGGAGCAAGTGCTCCCGAAATAACGGAACACACGACACACAAAGACAAGTCAATGGACAAGACGCTTACAAAACCTAAAAAAAGGAAACACAGCGAGCGAGAAAAAGCTACCAAAACTCCCTAACACCTGCCGAGAGAGCATACCACCTAACAAATTATCGACAATTAAAAGACATATACCAAAAAGAACTGACTGACATGAAACGGAAATCATGGGAATTATTCGTGGAAAAACACTTACAAACTGACGCCTGGGGAATACCCTATAAAATCACTCAGGGTAAAATCAAACCACCGATGACTAATTCAACTTTAATAAAACAAGACGGTACATATACAAAAGACGGGTGAAACTGCGACACTGCTATTACAAACACTTTTGCCCGAAGACAACGTTCAAGACGACACTAACGAACAACGACTCAGACGACAAGGAGTAATCGATAAGAACCACATAGGTAACCGACCATGGAACAGACAAGACGACAACTTAGATCCTTTCACAGAAGACGAAGTGAGATGCGCACTATGCCAATCGAAGAGCAGGAAAGCACCCGGACCGGACGGAATTCTTGCGGAGATTGGCATAGCGCTACAAGATAAGTTAACACCGACGCTAACAGCACTGTACAATGAATGCATACGACAAGCTGTTTTTCCTAACATCTGGAAACAGGCGAATGTCGTGATTATCCATAAAGGGAAAGGTAAAGACCCCAAACAACCGGACACTTACCGACCCATATGTCTTTTGAACACGCCAGAAAAACGTATGAAATACTATTATGTAAACGAATGCAGGACCACAGACAAATGATATGAGTACATCCAAGACAATACGGCTTTACAGAAAACAAATCAACCGAGGACGCCATAAACCAAGCAATACAAACCATCAAGCAATCACACAAAAAATACGTCCTATTAATATTAGTGGACATAGAAGGCGTATTTAATAACCTTTGGTGGCCTTCACTCTTTGCAAGACTTACGACCATTAACTGTCCATCACAACTATACCACTCTTTCAGGAGCTACTACAGGGACAGGTATGTAACCCTACAAGGCACGGAGAGCATTACCAAACATATAAATAAAGTTTGCCCGCAAGGGTCCATATGCGGGCCCTTATTTTGGAATATTGTAATAGATGAACTCCTGGAAAAGCTGGACACCGTTGACGAAGTGTTGTCGACGATTGCATACGCCGACGACATCTTGTTAGTGGTTGAAGGCAATTCCAGAAGGGAAATCGAACGTAAAGCTAACATCGCCCTTACCCATACACAAAGTTGGTGCAAAACCAACAAAATGACCATAACACCACAAAGAACTACATACCTTGTGATGAAGGAAACCCTGGCAAGGGACCCTACCATCAAACTAGATGGTGTAAATATAAGTAGAACACAACACACAAAATATCTGGGCTTAACATTAGACGAAAAACAGAATTACCCTGCACATATAAGCTCCGTCTGTGTAAGTGCAACTTCTGCAATGCAGAACATTGCAACGCTAGCCCAAAGGACTTATAAGATACCACTTAATTGCGTAAGGCTATATCTCAACAGTGTGCTCGGTGCTATGGTATCATACGCCGCGAGCACGTGGGGACATCGCCTTAACACAATCAAACCTAAACAAAAAATTAACAGTACACAACGAAGTGTTTTACTGCGACTGACGGGGGCTTATGGGACTACCGCACATGATGCACTTCATGTACTGGTGGGAACTATGCCCTTGGACCTAGTAGTGAAACAGCAAGCTGCAATATACAATCTTACACACAATGACAACCAACAACTACAACGTATCTTAAACACAAACCAACTGCCCACGACAAAGACGGAAATAAAGAACTACATACTTGCAGAACGGCAGACAAGATGGGATCAAAGCACAACCGGTAGAAGGGTATGCGCAATGATCCCAAATATTAAAGACCGCCTAAAAGCCAAATACCTGGTGCCCAGTCGGGGATTTATTTATTACCTAACTGGCCACGGACCCTATCCAACGTACAGAGAACGCATGAACTTAGTTGAGAACAACATATGCACGTGCGGAGAATTAGGAACATCGGAACACATAGTATTCGAGTGTAATGACTTACAACCGTACCTCTACGCACATAGACAAACATTATTAAACAAGACCCTACACCAGATGATTTGGAATGAAAACCTCTTTCCACACTTAAATGCACTCACACAAAAAACCACGGCACTCATCCACCAACGTTATCTTGACGGATAAAAGACACAAATAAAACTACTCTGACAGAGACATAAAAGTACCACCTCTCCTTGGACCGAGGCTCTGCCCCGGAGACCGGAGACCGATCTCCTGGAATTCCAAAAGCTCTGCTCTTGACGACCAGAAGCAACAAGATCAAACCATTAACCCGACTTTGAAACGATCCAACCCCCTAATATGTAGAGTTTGCATGCTTCTACATATTAGCAACCCTGTCTCTCACAAATAATAACCAACAGTAGTAGTATAAGTTAATTTTAAGTAGTAGAATAGGGAATTTCTTTTCTTTTTAACAAACGCTAAATTTTAAGAACTTTCACATACTCGAGGCAAACAATACAGCAAACAAATCCTTTCCTGTGAAAGAACCTAATTTTTTATTTATGTAATAGTATAAGTTCAAACATGTACAAAATTATACTAATTCAATCCAACCTTTTAGTAACCCGGGCAAACATAAACACAAATTAACATTTCAAACATACTTCACTCACATACACACACACACACACACACACACACACACACACACACACACACAACAAACACACAAAACACCTCTTATGTACTGTGCAAACATAAAACACTTTTCACACACTTACATTGCCTTTTCAACATCTGGATTTCCGGCTGCCGGTGGTCCAGACTGATAAAGCAACATCCGTCGAGCGTTCCTCTTTGAAGATTGGGATATACGGCTTCCGATGGCCCTGGTCCTAAAGGGGGAACGTAACACGGATACCAACATCACATTCAACACACATACACACAACTCTCTCTCTTTCTCACACACACACACTCGCGCACACACACACACACAAACACACACACACACACACACACACACACACACACCTAAACACACACTTCCATTGCCTTTCAACATCTGGATTTCCGGCTGCCGATGGTCCGGACTGACAAGGCAACGTCCGTTGTGCGTTCTTTCTTGACGACTGGGATATCCGGCTGCCGATGGTCCTGGTCCTAGAGGGGGAACGTAACACGGACCAACATCACACACAACACACATACACACAACCATCCCTCACACATACACACATAACACATGATGGTTACTTTCTGTGGGAAAGCCAGGTCTGCTTAAATTTCAGGTAGCAGACTACTGAAACGTTGGAACAAATAAATAAATAAATAAAAATTCTATTATAATACAAGTTGAGTGATAGTAAATATCTAACTAAGTACTTATTTTGTGTTACTTAGGAGTATGTGATCACACTTTGAAGTTTCTCGATGCATATATTGGTGTTCCTAGGCGTGTACATGATGCCAGAGTATTTCGCAACAGCCCTATAGCTGCCTGTATGACCTCGATGCCTACACATGTGCATGTGCTTGGCGATTCTGCATATCCGCTGACAGTAAACATTTTAACTCGGTTTCGTGATAATGGCAATTTAATTCGCATGCAACGCAATTACAATACAATTCACAGTTCTGCAAGAGCTGTGATTGAAAGGATACTTGGCCGTCTAAAAGGAAAATTTCGAAGGTTGAAATATCTAGATATCGCAACACCAGATTTTGGTACAGATATAATTAGTGTGGCGTGCGTTCTGCACAACTTCATAATAATACAAGATGAAGATGACGAAGAAGAATTCGAACCTGATATCGGGATTGAAAATTATTACAATCATAATGAACCATATGTATATCCCAACCGTGAAGCTGCTGTCCAAAATCGTTTAGAAATAGCTGAACTATTATTGTAAAGATGTACAGATGATAAATAAAGCATTTAGATATACGCATTTTTATTTTACATTAAACAGCAGGATTAAATAATTATATAAACTGATCGCAATTCTAAACCTATAAACATGTACATTTAATACTAAATTTATCTCTTATTGTTGAACTATATAATAAAATAACTTGACTATTAATTCTACACTGACTACTAAATATCATGTTGAATTTATTTATCACATAGTTTGTAATTTGTATATTTACCTACCGCGTGAGGGTATCCAATTATCAATAAATAATAAATGGGCAGGACCTCTAGCTCTATAGCACCCTCACGTTTTGGGACATTGCCTCGCAAGCCGCTGCAATCGGTAAGAGGAGGGAGTTCATTAAATAACAACACACTAAGAAGAAATTCTGGTTGTTTTATTACATGGGCTACCAACTAAAACTTCACCTAATTACATATGAAAACAAACATATACAGTAATTAACATTATTTACAATAGGGCGCCATCATGAGAATTAAACGGCCCATGGACCAATCACGGTAACAGCTCTCGTCGCACTTTGTTCGTGGGCGATGAACCAAGATTGCAGGACGGAAAATAAGTCACTTCACAGGGGCTAATCTTTTAAAGTCTCCGGCTAGCACAAACACAACTTAACTAAACTTAACTAAAAGACTTATTTTTGAATATTAATACAGTTCTGGGTGCAAACACCCCAATAACAAAAATTAATTAACACTACCCTAGTCTACTTAACTTGCATAGTGCGACGACCCTTCTTTAACCACGGGGTCATCAACAACAGGAAAAATACAACCTTCACAAGGGTAAAATAATACAGTAACGGAACTCCTGACCGGAGCTTTGCATACTCAGGTAGTTTGGTGGCTTAGTGATTACAGGCCTCAGACAAACGTCGAAACAACAATAAAATAGAAGACCCTTCTAAGGCGATGTGGTCTCTAAAACAATACTTTAACGGGATAAATTTACTAGAACTGAGCTTTAACCCGACGTTGTATTTTATGGAAATCGACAGGTACTGTATTTAAACAAATAACGGAATTATGATGCAAAACACAGCCTTGAGTTCATGTTAATACCACATATACTAATTACTTACTAAGAAAAATAACTAACTTAGAACATAACGGCACGCACTTGACTTCAGAGAAATAAAACACATCACTCAAACTAACAAGTAACCGCCAGCTTTAGACTCTAACGCGTCTGGAAATAAACAACCCCGTTTTCCCCCGGCTAACATCCTTATATACATTTAAGTTAATTGAAAAATAACCCCTTGCCTAGCTCTTATACTCGAACAAGGATACGCCGGTCGTAAATCTTTAAGATTAATTAAACTGCCAATTGCACTAAGATAGCCACACAAGTAGCTCTCGGAACTAATTTTTAGTTGAGTACTCCGCTAATTGAAAAATTCCTTCCGACCACCCTGACATAAATAGGGTCCTAGAACACGATTGACATCTAATCATAGATAGCAACTTGTAATAATTGCATAATCAACCGTCCGTCGAGGGTCTGTAAAGACCAGTCAAGACGGTTAATTAAGGCCAGGCAGACTAAACTCAGCGGCGTAGGTCGTGGTTCAAACTCTTAACTAAAACCTTGCTTGTACTTACCAAAGATGCGATATGGATAAAAATCATCAATACATATATTAGCAATTCATAATAAACATGGGCGCCAATCAGCGGAAAGGCACTGATACCTAATAAAAGTAATCATGAAATAAACTCGTAGTTTAGAAAAAGCAATAACATTTTATTATACCCTCGACTGTCAGGAAAAGCATGTATAAACAAATAACTAAACAGTCTGGGACTCTAAATGCAATAAGGCCTACAGGGCCCACTATTCCGACATAAAATAACGTAACTCTATCTAACCTAATTGTTATCTGGGGACGTGCACGTCGTCACGTATACCTAACCTTAGCCTAACTATGATTAACTTAATACCTTTAATTAATTTAACAAAAGCACTAATAAGATTGCATATCCTATTTTTAATTGTTTACAGATTACTTGTTTTACAAGCTACTATGCTAATTGATAAAACAGAACTAAAAATTCCAAATAGACGCAATACCACACCTTATCAAATGTCTGCATCAGCGTTTAATACAAAAAAGTACAAGAATCTATTTTAAAATTATACTAATAAAATTAATATTGTGCACAGATGCAATATATTACAAAAAAGTATTTGTAAGTATAGTATAAAAGCGAAACGTTATTTATACAAATATATTAATGCTGTACATCTTGTGTTAAACCATTTCTTACTTTTACAAAGAAAAACAACAATGAAAAGTCTTTGTAACCAACCATTTGTAAATATTCATAACACAAAACAACAAAATAACTTCGCGGAAACGTTGTTCATAAAAAGTAACAATTATTTGACAGGCCCGATAATGTATGTACACCGGAACCCAGAATTAATACTCAGGTTAACTCGTTACAATTCAATAATTGTCTACATAAATCGATGTAGTATCAGGAGAAATTTATATCAAAGTGTTACTTGCATTATTAAAAATAAATGTCCTTTCAAACAAAATAAGTACTTACGTGTTCTAAGCACACACATAAACACGTCTTTCCCCAAAGACACACAAAAAAAAAGCCGAGAATCATTGCTGTTTCTTTACATCTGCAACCACATTCCTGCAAAAACCCCAATGAATTCGTCCGGTCCTGCGGCCATAGGCCGCACCATATGTTTAAATACCAGAAACTAAACCCTCTCACTACATTGTATTGTAAATATTATGCGATCTCAGGTACCGTAGATGTATAACGAAAGCTTTTTAAAATATAGAAGAATTCGCTTGTATGAGGTTATTCCACCACGGTGTATGCAGGCTTTGTAAAACGTACATATAATTCCACCACGATTCGTGAAATATACAAGTGATAATTAAATTGTGTCAACTATTAATACTATAAGAATTGGTACGCAGTAGCGTAACATTATATAAAAAATAATTATAAAATTTATGCTCAACAAAGCGATTGAAAATCGGGTTGTTACACACCCCCCCCACAAAAGTTGAAATTGCGGGAAGAAATTTCAACCCTTCAACCTCTCAACGTAAGGAAACCATACTAAACACATTTTGAACTTGAAATACGTTAAATTCACCAAGTCAATATTAGATTCTACACCTAACACCGATTATCGAAACTCTAAAACAAAATGACTTGCTACAACCTCCAACAAGTTAAAATGTTTCACACATTTAAGTGATTAAAGGTAACTTGAAAACTATTAGCTCCAGCAACTATCGAAACAATAGTTACAAATCCAACTCTTGAAGCTAAGTTCCTAAGTATTAAAACTTAATAATCGGCAAATATCTACTTTAGAAGCCAAGCTTCCATTAAATAAAATGCGCAGTCCAAACTGCAACTACAGAGTTTGAATAAGCGAAAGTGAATGGAGTGATCAGTTCCAACACCAACGAAACTCAAATCCAATAACCCACAAAATATACAAAAAAATAGACTTCTAGGCGAAATCCAAAAATAAGTGTATGGACCAACGTCCACAACAACCTCTGCACCAGCAAAGGCAGAAATAAAATGTGAATACTAGTGAATGCATAAGGCTTAAATCCAATAGCTTGAATTCAACTTAACAACTGAGAACTGGGAATAAAGGTAATAGGAAAATATTTAATGTGGCTTTAAATCTTTAACATGAAAAATACCCAACGGTTTATCATCCACCGTCGCTAAGCGGTAAGTCGTAGTACCAACAACCTCAATTATCTTAGCTTCCAAATATTTAGGAGCTAATTTTTATTAAATGATTTAGTAGCATCCGACAGAACAAAATTCTTTCTCCAAACAATATCACCAACATTAAACTTCAAAGGTCTTCGTCTTAGATTATATGAACGGGTATTGCGCTCATACGCCAAATGAAGATTTCTTTTACCTCCCGAAAAATTGGAGATAGTTCATTCATGTCTCGAACTAACTGTTCTCGATTTTCTAAAACAACTCATCCTCTTTGAAATTCTTTAACCGACCAAAAATCTCCAGAAATAGGAACGGTACGGCCAAAAGCCAAAAATGATGGTGAAAATTTTGTTGATTCGTGAACAGCGTTTCGGAGGGCGTGTCCTATTTTATGGATTTCAACATCCCATTCCTTATGACTGTCTTTAATATAACTACGGATGGCTGTTCCAATAACTTTATTTACTCTTTCGACAAAATTTACCTGCGGATGGTAATTTGCGTTAAACCAAACGGATTGAACGTTATAAGTATTCATTAATTTTGAAAACAAAACGCTTTTAAATTGGGGACCATTATCCACCATACAAATTTGTGGAACCCCGTAAACCAAAAACACATAATTTTCAATATATTCACAGATGCGTTGTGCAGAGGCATTGCGCATTGGGTGGATTAGAGTAAATTTGGTAAACCAATCACTGATGACTAAAGAACTGTATTCCTTGTTTTGAACGAGGAAAAGGACCAACTAAATCGATAGAAAGGCATTGAAATGGGAAAGAGATCTGCTTTTCCTGGCCCATAAATCCATAATGATTAAATTGAGCAGATTTGCTTTCACAACAAATTTTACAATTGCGAATATATTTAGAAATGTCCGACTTCATTTTGGGCCAATAATATAACTCTTTAATCTTTGAAAAGTTTTGAAAACTCCTAAATGAGCCGAGGTAGGGTCATCGTGACACTTTGCAAAATCTCATTACGACTCGACTTTGGAACAACTAGTTTCCATTCCACCAAATTTGATTTAATTGATAAATTATTAGAAATATATTTATAAATTTTCCATCTTCAACTCTCCAATCCGGATAAGAATCAGGTTTATTAGAAATTTCTGATAGCATCTTTTGTACCAGTCATCGATATCATGAGAAGAAAATTTTAAAGAATTAATTTCAACAGGAGCTCTGGAAAGAGCATCAGGTACAACATGTAGTTTACCTTTCCTATGAATCACCTCATAATCAAACTGCTGAAGCTTAACGCTCCAACGCGCTAATCGACCTGAAGGATCTTTTAGGCTATTAAGCCAGATCAAAGAATGATGATCGGTAATAACCTTGAAGTGTGTGCCTTCTATGTAAGGCCTAAATTTCTGAATGCCAAAATGACAGCTAACAATTCCCTTTCTGTCACCGAGTAATTTTCTCAGCCTTATTAAGAGCACGAGATGCGTAAGCAATTACCTTTTCGTTGTCGCCCTCACCTTGAGTCAGCACAACTCCAACACCATAATTCGACGCATCACATTGTAAGTAGAAATGCTTAGTAAAGTCAGGGCTAGCCAAAATGGGAGCCTGGCCAAGACAAGCTTTAATTTTTGCAAAGGATTTAAGAGCTTCTTCATTCCAGGTAATAGATTGAGACTTCCTTTTGCTTTTAATAGGTCATTAATCGGAGCCAAAATTGTGGAAAAATCATTGATGAATCGACGATACCACGAACACATTCCAGTAAAACGTTTAATTTCTGTGGCTGTCTTAGGTAGCGGAAAATTGACTATAGCATCTATCTTAGAAGGATCGGTATGAAGACCGTCTTTATCAACAACATAACCCAAATATAATAACGTGGGTTTACAAAATTCACATTTTGAAAGATTAATGGTAAAATTCGCATCTCTAAGTCTTTTGTAAACTTCCTCTAAAATTTCAATATGTTCTTTAAAAGTACTCGATACGACAATAATATCATCTAAATAAACAAAAACATTTTGCGACAAGGAATGGCCAAAAATAGACTCCATGAGCCGCTGAAGTGTACTAGGCGCGTTGGTTAAACCCATAGCCATTACATTATACTCGAATAAACCTCGGCGAGGAACTGTAAAGGCAGTCTTTCTCTACTCGCCGCGTCTAAAGGTATTTGCCAAAAGCTTTCTTTAAATCAATAGAGGTTAAGTACCTGGCATTGCGAAACCTATCAAGTATGTCATTTAAAAATGGAAGAGGATACGCATCTTTTTGTTACAGAATTCAATTTTTTGCATCAAAGCAAACACGAAATTCTCCCGACTTCTTCTTAACCAACAGCATCGGCGAATTCCAAGGACTAGAACTCGGGCTAATAATGCCTTGAGCCAGCATCTCATCAATCTCTTTATTTGCATGTGCTAGCATGGCAGGTGATAAAGGATAATAACGTTGTTTAATTGGAATAACATCGCCAGTAATAATAGTATGAGTGACTTTATCAGTTCGACCCAATTCTGGACGATCAAGTAAGTTAAATAAAGAAATAATACGATTCAATTCGGATTTTGACCTTCATCCAATTCATCAGCACATTTAATCATATGAAAAGTATCAATTTCAGAAGAACAAGCAAAAAATTCTTTTGTAGAAAAATCTACTTTAATTTCAAATAATTGGCAAAAATCTACACCAAGGGTAAGGGCATTCTCAATTGTATCAGAAACCAAAATTGATAATTCATGAGTGAGACCATTAACACAAAGTGGCAAAGTAATCTTACCAAGAATAGACTGTGAAGTACCATCAGCCGTGAGAGTGACGAAAACTCATCGTTACGATTTAATTTTAAATCGTATTTGTCAATTAAAATATTCCCGATTTCCCTAATATCGTGGTCGTTGCGCCAGAATCCAATAGAGCAACTAAATTATCGTTAAAAATTTTAACAGCGATATGAGGTCTGGAATCTCTTTCAGAATTATAGAAATTAGAAGAAATTTTAGTAGTTTGTAAAAAATTTTTGACTTTTTGAAGCCAATCGGGCCAAATCTTTTTGTCAGCCAGCGCAAATTTTGGTGAAGAGGTACATCGGCTAACGAAATGACTCTTCGAAACTAGTTTTTTGACTTCTGGGAGCATTTTGGACAATCCAATGAAGTAACATCGTGTTGTCCGCACAAATAACAAAATAATGCGCGCTTTTCGGCACAGGTATGAAATGAATGACCTAATTTTTTGCAGTTGAAACAAATTGTAGTAGACTTGGCAGTATTCGTTTTGAGAAATTAGAAATATCAGTTCTTGCTACTATATTTTTGTAGTAGGTGAAACAAGGACCCTAGGATTTGGACTGAATGGCAATCTGTTGGAAGTGGGAAGCTCCTCGACAGGTGCATGTCGTAATTTAATACCTTCAAGGTTTTACATAAAGAGATTAGGTGCGAAATGTCCGTAACCTCAATCAAAGCCAATTGAGTGGCATAAAAGATTGCAAATTTCTTTTAATAATTTTCAGTTGTTCGGAGTTTGCAATAGCTTCATCCAATTGAGCAAATAAATTTACCATGGTAGAAATATAAACAATAGGGGACTCTTCAATTTTTGTTTTCGCGCCTTTATGTCGGCCAATAAATTTTCATTGTAGTCCTCGGGAGAAAGTCTTGTTTAAGTTTGTAAATTAATTCATCCCAGGAATGAACAGAGGAACGGGTGGCTCTAAACCAAGCCAAAGCCGAATCAGAAAATAGGTCAATGGCTCCTTCGAATAAATCTTCAGAAGAAACCTTCCGAGCAACCTGAAGCTCATTGCAACGTTGAATGAAAGATAAAACAGAAATATTTTCGGATCACCCGTAAACTGGAGACCCCATTTATAAATCGGAACCGCTGAACGAGTTCTATTAAGCGAGTCAATTAAGGTACTAAGGTCCTTAGTTGAAATACCAACTGAAGGCTCAGTGTGGGTGACAACGTTGGACGTAGAAGGTAGGTCTTTTCCGGTAGGAACATGAGTAGAGTCGCGATTAACACCTAAAGAAAAATACGTAAAGTTAGAATTAAATTCTTGTTCTTCATGGACTTGCTCTAACATTTCAATAGACTTAATACAACGAGAAAATATTTGTGAATGAAATGAAGAATATTCTTCATTGAAGGTTGTGTATGTTAACCTTCGATAGACGTGTGAAAGTCTGGTATGCAACCGTAAATATTCATTTTCTTAGGAGTAATTTTATAAGAATGAAGCAAGGATTCCAATTCATTAATTTTTGTTCTAAACAATTTAATTCGTCTTTTGATTAATTTGAATTTTTCGTAGTTAGAAAAATTGAAACATCCATTTTTCTAATGCAAGTTTGGAACGTAATAATTTTCTTTTAACATCAACAGTTTTATCAGAAGGATCTGAATTTCGAATTAATAATTCGTGACTCAGCTCGTCAGCTTTTAAAGACTCTACTATAAACATTTTCAATAATAATATCAGTTCAATAAATTCAAAATACACGCATATGTTAACTCCACAAAAAATTATAATGTACATTCAACTTGGCAAGTAAAGCAAATGCTTCAGCACAACAATTCAAAAGTGTCTGCGTTAGTACAATTATGTTTGAAAAATTGAGCAACGTAAAAACGATACAAAATTCGAGCCCCAAGCGTTAGGCGCTAGTGTAATAATTGCATAATCAACCGTCCGTCGAGGGTCTGTAAAGACCAGTCAAGACGGTTAATTAAGCCAGGCAGACTAAACTCAGCGGCGTAGGTCGTGGTTCAAACTCTTAACTAAAACCTTGCTTGTACTTACCAAAGATGCGATATGGATAAAAATCATCAATACATATATTAGCAATTCATAATAAACATGGGCGCCAATCAGCGGAAAGGCACTGATACCTAATAAAAGTAATCATGAAATAAACTCGTAGTTTAGAAAAAGCAATAACATTTTATTATACCCTCGACTGTCAGGAAAAGCATGTATAAACAAATAACTAAACAGTCTGGGACTCTAAATGCAATAAGGCCTACAGGGCCCACTATTCCGACATAAAATAACGTAACTCTATCTAACCTAATTGTTATCTGGGGACGTGCACGTCGTCACGTATACCTAACCTTAGCCTAACTATGATTAACTTAATACCTTTAATTAATTTAACAAAAGCACTAATAAGATTGCATATCCTATTTTTAATTGTTTACAGATTACTTGTTTTACAAGCTACTATGCTAATTGATAAAACAGAACTAAAATTCCAAATAGACGCAATACCACACCTTATCAAATGTCTGCATCAGCGTTTAATACAAAAAGTACAAGAATCTATTTTAAAAATTATACTAATAAAATTAATATTGTGCACAGATGCAATATATTACAAAAAGTATTTGTAAGTATAGTATAAAAGCGAAACGTTATTTATACAAATATATTAATGCTGTACATCTTGTGTTAAACCATTTCTTACTTTTACAAAGAAAACAACAATGAAAAGTCTTTGTAACCAACCATTTGTAAATATTCATAACACAAAACAACAAAATAACTTCGCGGGAAACGTTGTTCATAAAGTAACAATTATTTGACAGGCCCGATAATGTATGTACACGGAACCCAGAATTAATACTCAGGTTAACTCGTTACAATTCAATAATTGTCTACATAAATCGATGTAGTATCAGGAGAAATTTATATCAAAGTGTTACTTGCATTATTAAAATAAATGTCCTTTCAAACAAAATAAGTACTTACGTGTTCTAAGCACACACATAAACACGTCTTTCCCCAAAGACACACAAAAAAAAGCCGAGAATCATTGCTGTTTCTTTACATCTGCAACCACATTCCTGCAAAACCCCAATGAATTCGTCCGGTCCTGCGGCCATAGGCCGCACCATATGTTTAAATACCAGAAACTAAACCCTCTCACTACATTGTATTGTAAATATTATGCGATCTCAGGTACCGTAGATGTATAACGAAAGCTTTTAAAATATAGAAGAATTCGCTTGTATGAGGTTATTCCACCACGGTGTATGCAGGCTTTGTAAAACGTACATATAATTCCACCACGATTCGTGAAATATACAAGTGATAATTAAATTGTGTCAACTATTAATACTATAAGAATTGGTACGCAGTAGCGTAACATTATATAAAAATAATTATAAAATTTATGCTCAACAAAGCGATTGAAAATCGGGTTGTTACAAACTAATCTGACATGTTTAGTGCTTTTCAAGTAAAGTGCCTTTAGAAAAATTAATTAACTCTTGGATTATATCTTCCTGGAACTTCGCTAGGACGCTACTTGGGTGATCTTAGAGCCGTTTACAATTGCAAACATATTTATGCTACACGACCTTCATTCTAATAATTAGAATGCTAAAATTAAACTGGAAAATAACTATTTTTAGAAATAATAGAACTATTAGAGCGTATTAAAACAGTATGTTACAAGTTTTCATAATAAATCATTTTCTTCCCGCTGAATTTTGTTGCTGTTTTCTATTGCCAAGCATAACAAGGACAGTTCTTCTACTCTTGAGTAAGTTATATAAGTTTTTACTTCTTGTTCTTTTTCCTCTTTTTTAATATAATGCAGAGACTCCTTTGGTGGTTGTTAGGGTCTGGAAGAACCAGCTAAATTTTCTGTTATTATTGAAAGAGATTGCTTAGATGAAGGATAATTTAATGAAGTACGGAAGGATCAGGTAAACTGTCAATAATTGTCGATTTCGGTTTATATGCAGATACTGTCATAGGCAAGTTAATTGCTTTATCAGCTGCATATATTTCCTCAAAATGTTGGAAATATTCCCAACCTATTCTACCACGACCAGTTGTCGTTTTATTATCAACTATTGTGGTATAGGTTTTTTATATTCTGCCATTTTCTGTTTAAGTCATCTTCTGTTGGCATGTAACAACGACGTTCAAATTCAGTTTTAATAGAAGTCAACAGTTCCCGTTTCTTATTTTTTGGATTACGAAAATCTTCTAGTCTTTCTTTATATTCCGTAATAAGTAATAGTATTAACTGTGAACTCCATTTAAAATGAGCTGGCTCATTATCTAAAATAAAACAACCAACTTATATGTATAAAGCTTTTACCACTATGTACAGTTACTGTAGAATCATCTACGTGCATTTCCTGGACATGTTGGCCTTGTAGTTGTAGATATTGATCTAGCTTAAGAGCGACTAATTTTTGTTTGGTTTACACCTTTTAGCACAAATTATGAAGTGTACAACTGTTTTTTAATCTTTTGATAATTTTAAATGGTTTTCGGCTGAAGCTTGGATGGTGTAATGCATATTGTTGCGTGCTACTACTCACGCGTTTTACTAATTTAAAACAAGTAGTCATCAAAGTCTTTATTACTCACTGTTCACAAGTCTAATTAACAGTATATGTCTTATTTATAGATGTTTTCTGTCCAATTACAATGAAACACTATCACACTATAGCTATTTACAAGCACTAATATCTTCTTAAACTGAATTCTTAACCATAGGTCTATTAACAACACTAAACACTACTATTTATTTATTACACTGTCTGTACAATACACACGTTCACATAATATAAATTTATGTTTACTCTTGGACTCCCAAAATCTTAACTATTTAACTTTACACAATATAATTTATATTCGACATTCTGATATAGACTAACTCTTACATTTATCAGCGGTTGTATATATACTCTGAATTAAAAGGATGATTCATGCTCCAGTATATCCTAGAAAATTATAAGCTTCTGAGGTATATACATTGCTTACGACTCTTGTGTGCGTTTGACGGGTTGCCTAATAGTAGCTTGTAACAGTGCCCTCTCTTTAAAGCCGATACGTCTCGTAACTGTAATTTTGACGTCAATTCGATGACTGATAACGGTATCGGCAGCTATCTCCTCTGGTGCATCTACCATACCGTTGAAAATAACAGTCAACACTATTTTCTTGGTTTTGGTAGGCAACCGGTTGATAACAACAAACAAGGACCTGGACGTTGGCTCCTTGGAAAATTGCTCCTAGCATATTTCGAACTATCCTCTAATATACGCGATTCAGTCCACAGCCAAGCTTGGGCACCGCTAGTCTCGTTACTCCATTTTTCATCATCTGAGCCTTAAGATTCAGCAAAGCCTCTCATTGATGTCCATAACTAGGTCTCTGCCATGAAGAATTTTTGGTGACCAGATAGTAAACATAACGATTTTTATCCTGCAGAACCAAAGCTTTTGCTACAGTTGGCTGCTGTTGTACTAATTCATCCACACATCCAAACTTTTTCTTGAAAACAACAACTATTCCTCTTGACATTTCTAAATCTTGAGCTACGCAATGTGCAAGAGAATACTCTTGTGGTACTCTAAACAGATCTTGCTGTTTTTCAACAACAACGCCAAATCTCGCCTTAGCGGAACCGTCATACGCCGCCATAAAACTCTCAAAATCTACATTTGGCTCATGATTAATAACTTGTCGAACACCATTCTCATTATTTGAGCCCTCCTGGTTGTTGCCAGCGTAGGATGTTATACGGTCAAAGTGTACCACTTTTGGTTTACTACGGGGAGATCATCTAATCCGGTACACTACATCATTAATTACAACCACACTAAATCTCGAGGTTGATAACCACCTTCTTGTTCTCTCGCGTCATATTGCGATTTCATTCGATCGCTTGCTGCCTGGATAATCTTTCGGACGTTTTCGTGAATACTATGTCATCTTTCACGAAGCTTACTAACGTAATCTTCACTTGCGATTTTCTTTCCAGGTTCAAATCAGTAGTGGGGTAAAGCCGGTCCTAATTCAAAACGTGTTCAGACGTATTTTACATATGTAAAATACACGTGCACCGTTTTGAATTAGGACCGGCCTTATATGATTTCAATGTAAAATAGTTGTGAAAACATTTCAATGTAAAATAGTTGTGAAAACATGAATTCTTATATACTTTCAAATGTAAAATATTTGTGGGCACGTTTTGAATTACGATCGGCTTTATATTACTTTCAATGGAACATACATACTTCAAAACACACGTGTGTTGAAAAATGTAAGTGCAGAGAAAATGTGTGTAGATGTTTTGAATTTGGTTTTCTAGCGAGAAGTTATAAAGTATGCCAGATGCAAAATATCGCATTCAAGTCAATTGTGTTTAATTAAAGTGGATTCTGATTTGTTTTCTATTTATGTTTAGAGGCTGCAAATACACATGGGCCGGTTTCAATTCAAAATGTGTTCACTCTTGTGATAGGTTGAAAAGTGGGTTTGCAAAGTACGCAGATGGTGGTAATCTGCTATATAAGGAGATTGCTCCTAATATTAAATTAATTAGTCGAAGTTTACTGCATATATTTACATACGTACATATACAAACATGTATATAATTGATATTCAGGGATTTAAATATAAGAAAAACGAGTTTGTGTGCAAAGAAATTGCGGTTTTGGACTTATTGAAAGGTGTTGTTTGGCATCACATTTTTAAACTGCCAATGCAGTCTAGCTGTTTGAGCCAAGCTCATATAAAACATAACGACTGGGTGACAAGGAACATTCATGGTCTTTCTTGAGATGAATCTTCAACGGCTGGAATGGTGTCATCATATATAGCGCTTTATTTGAAGCAAATTATTCGACCCGGTGAAGAAGTATGTGTGAAGGGTCTTAAAAAGAAGAAATTGATTGAAACCTATCTAATGCAAAACGTTGTAACTGATATGCTTGCACTAGGTTGTCCTAAGCTATCGGAGTTAAAAATCAACAATCGTTTATTATATAACATCCGTTGTTGTAGATACAGCAATAATAGTCTCCAATGTGCAAAATAAAATACTTTGTTATTAAAAGCATGGTTTGATATTAATAAAAAACAATAGAAAAGACAACCCTGAAAGCAATTATAATTCATCAATGCAATAGCTCTTTACTGGTTTTACAACATTTAACAAATAGTACAGATATCTCGAAAAAAATTTGCCAAAGACAGACAGACAGACTGACTGCAGCAATTTTCTCATTCTCGCTTTTAAAGAATAACAAGTCGTAGTTATTAAATCGCGAATTTAGTTATCTGCAAGAAATATATAAACGAGGAAATTTATGAAATGCTCCAACTTCAAAAAACTAGAAATAAATCTATTGAAATATATGCTATCATTGCAATTGTATTTTATAAATTATATATTATATTATATATATATATATATATATATATATGTATTTTATAAATTACAATAAAGAAAAATACATTGCGTGTTTCATTTCACATTACGCCCGATTTAATAACTACGTAATCTCAGTTTACAGAACGGTGTAAAACAATTTTTTGACTTTTAATCTGAGTGCATATTTCGAATAGATGCTCTCATTTTTTTGCGATTAAAGTTAGAAATGCATTTCAAATAGATGCTTTCATATTTTTGCAATTGAAATTAGAAATGCATGTGATCTAAAACTGCAAAGTTGCCTTCAGTACGTAACTATGGAAATGCAAATGCCGAAGAAGCATTAGACTAGACTATCGTTGACAAAGAAAAAAAGCTGTCTGACATGAGTTCAATTTTCTGCTGTTCTCGTTGTTTAATATCTTTGTATACTCAAGATATGTGTGTGATAATCGCTCAATCGTTATTGTCAAGTTGTAGTTGTGTTCTATATAACAAATCAAAAATGAAAACTTTTTTTTTTTAAATTGCCTTTGTCAGGAAAGAATAATGATAGTGGTTAGGTTAAAATTATTGAGTAGTTTATAGTCAATCCAAATGAAATGCTGGAAGAAATTGTTGTCTCCGTGAGCAGATCCACCAATTGCAACGTTAGCATATATTTCAATAGTTTTATTTCTAGTTTTATGAAGTTGGAGCATTTCATAAATTCCTCGTTTATATATTTTTTGCAGATAACTGAATTCGCGATTTAATAACTACGACTTGTAATTCTTTAAAAGCGAGAATGAGAAAATTGGTGCAGTCAGTCTGTCTGTCTGTCTATCGGTCTATCTGTCTTTGGCAAATTTTTTTCGAGATATCTGTACAATTTGTTAGATGTTGTAAAACCAGTAAAGAGCTATTGCGTTGATCAATTATAATTGCTTTCAGGGTTGTCTTTTCTATTGTTTTTTATTATTATCAAACCATTCTTTTAATAACAAACTATTTTGTTTTGCACATTGCAGACTATTATTGCTGTGTCTACAACAATAGACGTTATATATTAAACGATTGTTGATTTTTAACTCCGATAGCTTAAGACAACCTAGTGCAAGCACATCAGTTACAACGTTTTGCATACTTCTTCACCGGGTCGGATAATTTGCTTCGGCTAACATTGTAAAATTATATTAAAATAAATAATACAGACACAATCTTTCTATTGTTTTTTATTATTATCAAACCATTCTTTTAATAACAAAGTATTTTGTTTTGCACATTGCAGATTATTATTGCTGTGTCTACAACAATGGATGTTATATATTAAACGATTGTTGATTTTTAACTCCGATAGCTTAGGACAACCTAGTGCAAGCATATCAGTTACAACGTTTTGCATTAGATAGGTTTCAATCAATTTCTTCTTTTCTAGACCCTTCACACATACTTCTTCACCGGGTCGAATAATTTGCTTCAAATAAAGCGCTATATATGATGACATCATTCCAACCGTTGAAGATTCATCTCAAGAAAGACCATGAATGTTCCTTGTCACCCAGTCGTTATGTTTTATATGAGCTTGGCTCAAACAGCTAGACTGCATTGGCAGTTTAAAAATGTGATGCCAAACAACACCTTTCAATAAGTCCAAAACCGCAATTTCTTTGCACACAAACTCGTTTTTCTTATATTTAAATCCCTGAATATCAATTATATACATGTTTGTATATGTACGTATGTAAATATATGCAGTAAACTTCGACTAATTAATTTAATATTAGGAGCAATCTCCTTATATAGCAGATTACCACCATTTGCGTACTTTGCCAACCCACTTTTCAACCTATCACAAGAGTGAACACATTTTGAATTGAAACCGGCCCATGTGTATTTGCAGCCTCTAAACATAAATAGAAAACAAATCAGAATCCACTTTAATTAAACACAATTGACTTGAATGCGATATTTTGCATCTGGGATACTTTATAACTTCTCGCTAGAAAACCAAATTCAAAACATCTACACATTTTCTCTGCACTTACATTTTTCAACACACGTGTGTTTTGAAGTATGTATGTTCCATTGAAAGTAATATAAAGCCGATCGTAATTCAAAACGTGCCCACAAGTATTTTACATTTGAAAGTATATAAGAATTCATGTTTTCACAACTATTTTACATTGAAATGTTTTCACAACTATTTTACATTGAAATCATATAAGGCCGGTCCTAATTCAAAACGGTGCACGTGTATTTTACATATGTAAAATACGTCTGAACACGTTTTAAATTAGGACCGGCCTTACTCCACTACTTAAATCCAAACTGAAAATCACATGGTAGCCGTAATTCACGTCCCAACATTACGCAAGCGGGCGAGTATCCTGTTCTATCATATACCGAAGATCGGTACGCCAGTAGAAACAAATGTAAAAATTGGTCCCAGTCTCGTTGATGTTCAGAGACAACTTTGGCTAGGTACTTTCCTAACGTCCTGTTCATTCTTTCAACCATTCCATCCGATTAAGGATAAAGTGGCGTGTTTTAGTCTTCCTGATTCCACGAAGCTTGCAGACGTTTTGAAACAACGCTGATTCGAAGTTCCGACCTTGATGAGTGTTATTCAAACGGAATTCCAAAGCGACAAAACAACTCCCTCACTAGTACATCTGCAACCGTCTCGGCTTCTTAGTTAAGTATAGAATACTCCTCCGGCCATTCGGTAAAATAATCCATTGCAATCAAGATGTATTTATTTCCTTTCTTGCAGCCTACCGGACTAGGTCTCCTTGACAGAGCGTCTGCATTTCGATGGCTAGTTACTACACGATGTTCTGTGTCAAAGTCATATTTCTGCAGCCGCTCTATCCACCTTGCAACTTGACCTTCAGGTTTTCGAAGCTGCAGTAACATTTTAATGCTGCATGGTCTGTTCTCAACAGGAATTTATGGCCGTATAAGTACTTATAAAAGTGCTCTACGGATTTGAAGACGACCAACAACTCCCTTCTTGTCACACAATACTTGCTTTCTGGCCGCGACAAAACCTTGCTGAAATACCCAATAACTTTGTCTTGTCCGTCCTACACTTGAGAAAGAACGCTTTTTATAGCTGCGTTACTGGCATCGGTATACAACACAAATTTCCCCTCCATTCGTAGATAACTCAAAATTGGTAAGTAGGTATGTAAGTAGATTTATTGCATAACTTAATATAGGTTATTAAAGTATAAAACAAAATATTATACTATAAAGCAAATTATTAAAATACAGATTAATAATATGATTAGTTTTCATTTCTACAACTTAAAATATATTTTTTTAAATTACTCTTAAATTTTCTTTGAGAAGGCTGATTTGTAACTGATTTTGGTAATATATTATATATCTTAACGCCATAATGAAATACATTTTTTGTGGTTATCGTTTTATTCTTCTTGTATATATAGTAATTGTCTGCTTGTCTTGTGCTGTAGTTATGTATATCTGACACTTTAATTAAGTTGCTAACCAAGTACGAAGGCAGCAAACCATTTATAATTTTATATATAAAAACCATACTATTGTATTTCATTTGTTCCTGAACATTTAAAAAATTAAGGCATTCTAACATTTTACGGGCTTTGGCAAATCTGCTACATTTTAATAAACATCTCATTGCATGATTTTGTATCTTTTGCAATCTTTCCAAATCACCTTGGTTTGAGACAAATAAAATGGTGCTGCAATATGTTAGGTGTGGATAAACTATTGCTCTATATAAAGTTATTCGAGCAAAACTTGATAGCTTTGCACTAATTCTTCTCAGAAATCCAACCTTTTTGCTTACTTTATTTATAACCATCTGAAGATGCATTTTAAAAGTTAATTTTCGGTCGATTATTACGCCAAGGTATTTAATGTTCTCTACCAGTTCAATATCAGACCCATCTATTTATACATTCCTATTTTCTGTTTTTATCATTTGATAACTTCTATCATTCGTTAACAACATCCATTTTGTTTTATCAACATTTATCTTCAGCTTATTTCCAACTAAATATTTGCTAATTCTTATTAAGTCACTATTTACAGATTGAATCAAGTTTATTACATTTGTACCTTCAGCGTATATTAAAGTGTCATCAGCAAACATATGCATCTTTGTTACCTTCACTACATTCACTATATCGTTTATGTAAATTATAAAAAGCAATGGTCCCAAAATACTTCCTTGTGGAACACCCCACTCAATTTCTGATTTACTAGATGTTTCTCGTTGCCATCTCGTTTCTTGCTCCCTGTTTTGTAGGTAGTCTTTAAACCACTCCAACGCATTGTCTTTAACTCCATATTTTTCCAATTTTTGAATGAGAATATTTCTACTTATAGTCTCAAATGCTCTTTTGTAATCTTTAAAGACTGCACACACTGCCTTTCCTTTATCCATTGATTCTTTCCAGTGATTTATAATTAACTGAATCGCTGTTTCAGACGAGTGTTTCGTTCGAAAACCAGACTGATAGGTGGTTAATATATTAGTCTCATCCAAGAATTGCATCAGTTGCTTATATATTACTGTTTCTAATACCTTTTCAATTGTGGCCAACATATTTATAGGCCTGTACTCTTCGCATTTCTTTGTTGATACTACTTTTTGAATTGGTGTAATTGTTGATATCTTTAAGTCCTTGGGCACAATACCATGCATAAGAGACATATTTATTATATTTAGTAGCGGATAACCAATAATATCAAAAAGTTCTTTAAGAACTCTACTGTTTACACCATCCGGGCTGCTTTTATTTGCTTGCTTATATACCAATTCTTTTAGTTCATGTATTTTTAATAATTTAAAAGTACTTAATTCCTTCGGGCTTGTACGTATTTAGTCGTGAAACTCAAACTTTTCAATACCAATTGATGATGTAATTTCTGTTATGCTACTTCTGAAGTAAGTATTGAAGTTTTCAGCAATAGTCTTGTCATTAGTTTCTAGTGTATTCTCAAATATAATGTGCTTACTATTTTGAATACGTTCGGTTTTTAATACAAGTTTTAAAGTCTTCCACATTTTTACTGGGTTACCTTTATTTTCATCTATTTTCTTTTCATAATATTTAATCTTAGCTCTACGGATCATGAATTTCACATTATTTCTGCATTCTTTGTATGCTTTCCAATCTTCCATACTTCTTGTGAATGTAAATTTTTTATAAAATTTATTTCGTATATTAATTACTCTTTGTATTTCTCCATTAAACCATAATTTTGAACTATTTTGTGACACCTCCTTGTCATATGAATTATGGTCAATTGCATTTTTAATGTTTGTGTAAAATGTTTTATAAAGTTTATCGATGTTGGTTATTTCATACTTCCAATCTGCCAATATTAACTTGTTCTTTATGGCCTCATAGTTAAGAATTTTCTTTATTTTGCTTTCTGCATCAACTTGGAGTTTTGTGTGATGTGACTAATGTCTGCAACAACAATACTATGATCTGTAACTTTTGGAGTGTGCTATACTGTACTTTTTAATCCATTATTATTAGTTATCACTAAATCTATTAATGTTTCAGATTCCTTAGTAATTCTTGTACTCTCAGAAATTAGTTGTACAAATCCACAGTCCTTTACAATATTTTTTAACTTAATTGTATAGAAATCATTTATTTTATTCCAATCAATATTATAATCCCCAATCAGAATGATATCTTCACTACCACGTGATTCTACTAGTTCTTCTAACAAATTTTCCAACAGGTTTAGAAAATTTGCACAACTTCCACTTAGTGAACGGTAAAACGCAGCTATATTTATAGTTCTACTATTCAACTTAATATTACCAACAATACCCCAATATTCTAAATGGAGGCTATACTCTTTTAATATTTCAAACTGTAAAAATGACTAATAGTAAATTATGACACCTCCAGTGTGTCGTGAACTAGAATCAACCCTACCTAAACTGTATCCTTTAATGCCTATTTCATTACTTTCAATATGTTTTTAAGTGATTGATTTTGTTAACAATGTGTTAATGTGCTCCTCAAAGTATATTAAAATTAACTGATAAAAAGTGCTACTTATATATCAAATTTGGTATCATCTTAGAGCTAACTAGACAGGCTTTCAAACTACTAAACTTTTTTTTATAAAAAGTGCATCACAACTATGATATCAACAGATAACTAACATTTTAAATTGGTAGTATACAAACCTTTGGTTATTATCAACAGTTATCTTCACAGTAACTAGCTCTTATCTCAGCAATTACAATTGCCACATTGTTTTATTATTGTACAGGACTGAACCCAGCAAATTGAAAGAAAGTTATTTTGAAAAATATGCATACATATTTTTGGTAAAAGTATTAATAATAAGGGTATAATATGCATGTTTGTTGGGAATGTAATCTAAATATAGAAGATGACAAATGTTGTGAGTGTGATGGGTGTACAAAAATAGTACATTTTGACTGTACAGACTTATCAAGTTCTGAAATAAGATGTATGCAGTTAAAAAAAGGAAGAGTTTTAAAATTTTATTGTTTAAAGTGTGAAAAGCAAGTGACTGAGACGAAATATGTACTTGGGGAAGTTATGCAAAAATTACAATCTCTGGAAAGAACTCATGAGGAACTTTTAAAAAAGTTTGATGAACAGAGTAAAGACTTCGTAGAAATAAAAAATAAATTATTCGAACAAAAGTGTCCAGAGGCAGAACTCAATGTTAATAAATTGTACAGTGCAGTCACTAAACGGAATGTATCTCAACCTCCTATAGTAATAATAGATAAAATTGGTGGAAAAACAGACTCTAAGGAAATCCTTAAAAAATTGAAAGATAATATTGACCCTGTTAGTTTAGAAATTGGAGTAAGTGTAGGGAAAACTACAAAAAATGGTGGTATTGTTATTGAATGTGAAAATAATAGGGCAGTAGAGGTGATGAAGACAACTATATCACAAAAAATGGGAGAAGAATATACAGTAAAGATTCCATTAAAAAACTTCCAATGATAAAAATAATAGGAGTAGATGAAAGTGACAAAGAAGGCATTTACAAAAAAATAATAAATCAAAATAAGTTAGATAAGCATAAACAAAATTTTCAAATGAAAATTAAGCATGAAACCAGAATTGTTAAAGGGTTATTTAACATTATTGTAGAAGTGGATACAGATACATTTAAATACATTATGAGAGAAGAACTATTGAGAATAGGATGGAGGAGATGTAAGGTATTAGAGCATGAGGCAATAAAAAGATGTTATAAGTGTTGTAAGTTTGGGCATATTGCCAAAGAATGCAAAGGGAGTGTAGTGTGCCCACGGTGTGCACAATCTAATAATGAAGCAGATTGTCAAGAAAGTCAATTTAAGTGTATTAACTGTGTGGAAGCAAAAAGTCGTTTAAATATAGAATTATATGAGCAGCATACAGTATGGGACTATAATTGTACATGTTTTAAAAGGATTATTGAATTACAAAAGCGTAAAATAAACTACTTATATCAATTACCTTCTAGATGTTTAAATATAACAGCAGACTATAAGTCAATAATTTTATGCTTAAATACACAAGGCTTAAGTACACATTTTGACGAGATACAATAGCTAGTCAATCGAGAAAAACCAATATTGGTATGTTTAATAGAAACGCATCTGACAAATTGTATTGAAAGTAATTGGTGCTGTAACTAGTAGCCGTTTCAGTTGTTCAAATGCACTGTGGCAGTCGTCATTCCAACTATATTCTTGTCAATCTTCGGTTAGTTTCGTTAACGGTTTGGCATTGTTCGCAAATCCAAGTATAAAACGTCGATAATATGTGCACAATCCTAGAAAACTGCGTAGTTGGTGTATATCTGCTACTGTAGGCTACTCTTGTACCGTTTGCATTTTGTCAGGGTCAGCTCTTATTTCGGTCTCCGAAACGACATGTCCTAGGTATTTTATCTCTTTTCCAAAAAGGTGACACTTCTTGGGACTCAATGTAAGGTTTGCCTCGCGTAATCTTTGGAATATCTCCTCTAGGTTCTTAAGGTGTTCCTCAAGAGACCGGCCTAACACTATCACGTCGTCTAGGTACACCAGACATGTTTTCCAGGATAATCCACGCAGTATCGACTCCATCATTCGTTCAAAAGTAGTAGGGGCATTGCGTGATCCAAATGGCATGACCTTGAACTGCCATAATCTAGTTCCAATTGTAAACGCAGTTTCTTCTTTATCGTTTGGCTCCAAGCCTACCTGCCAGTATCCGCTTTTCAAGTCCAAGGTCGAAAACCATTTAGATCCGAATAGAGTATCCAAGGTGTCATCAATTTTGGACAAAGGATAGCTGTCTTTCTTTGTCACAAATATATAACCGCCAGTAGTCTACCCAAAACCTTGTCGATCCATCCTTTTTCTTGACAAGCACTACCGGTGATGATCATAGACTATTTGAGGGTTCAATCACTCCTTGTTCTTCCATGTCGGTGATAATTTGCTCGGCTTCCTTACGTTTTGTCAAAGGAAGCCGCCTGGGGTGTTGTCTTATCGGTTGCGCATCTCCAGTATTAATCTTATGTTGTACAACATTCGTCTTTCCTTTCTCACTGTCATCCAGTGCAAACACACTTCGATATCGTCCGATCAGTTCTTTTACCTTGCCCAGTTGGTCGCCAATTAATCCTTGACACGAAGGTATCAATATATCCAGTAATTTCTGTAAGCAACCGTTGGCTGGTTTATCTTTCGGGTCGTCTACACAACGATTAATATGGCATACTGGAATGCAACTTCTAACAAACATGTCTTTCTTCAGGGTCACCGTATGCGGATTAATGTTTAGCAACCTTACTGGTATCATATTTCGAAACTTTACCAGCGTTCTTCTAATCAGTAATCCCTCCTGACCCATTCCCGATTCAGTTGCTTCCATCATGCATATTTGTTCTTTCCGGAGTGTACCATCCGGCCGTCCATTACTATCATTTTCGCCTTCTCGGGTATTTTCATATCACAAATCATTCGAACTTGCTTCGTCTGATTACTCGTCCTTTGAAATGGAATTTCATCATCATCTATCCGATGCACATTTTCTTTCATGTTTACATGAAACCCATATTCTATCATGGGATCCATTCTCAAGATCACTTCTTCTGTAATTTCAGCTACCAACACCCGTTGAATATTTAGTTTGTCTCCAATTTCTAACGTTACGGCAGTCTCTCCGTGAGTAGAAATTTTCTCACCACTTGCCGTTCGAAGACATACCGATACAGATAGCACTTTTCCACGACCAACCAAATCTGGTTTTACAATAGTCCTTGTCGCTCCTGTATCCACGAGTAATCGGACAACCCTACCATTAATTCTACCATCGATATAAATGCCGTCCAGACTTTCCATCGACGATGCAGAACGGATGATAATCTCCGGGGCACTACGTTGTGCTGTCGACGTTCGCCCTCTTACATTGACCTGATTTAGCTCAACCGGTTGTTTCTTTGGTTGGGTACACCGTCTCCATATATGACCAAATCCACCGTATCTCCAACATCGCAGACGCTATCTCCGCGGTCGTCGTCTTTCTAGCCTTTCCACCTATTGCTTTTCAAACACACGGTTGATTATTTTATCTATGGTGTTTTGCGCTTGACCAGGTTCTTCTAAGGCAGATCAAACTTTGTGACTCATCTTGTGTGATGTCTGCTTAGCTGCTTCAAATTCAAGTGCGTCATCTAACATTTTTGGCCGTGCTAATCAGGCTTTTATTTGTTTTTTGCAAGCGATTCTTAACTTGTGCATGGTAAACCTGTTGAAGGAGAGCGTCTCCATATCTCATCTCAAGCTTCGATGTTAAGAGGCCGTAATCATTCTGCTGGTGATCGGGAATCGTTTGCAAGATGTTAAGAGCTTCCCCCCGTAGGGCCACTATTAAGGAGATAGCCTTCTTTTTGTTGCGGCAACCAAGGTGTTTTACCATCGAAAGTGGGTGGTTTCACTTTAAATTTTGACGGTATTGACTCGCTTCCTTCCATGCTTCTTATTTCTGGGAAGTTCTGATTTACAACTTGTTTTGCTAATTCAAGTGGTTGCGTTGTTAGTGAAATCACTTGTTCTTGCAGCCTCAACATATCTTCTTCCATTTTTACCAATTTACTGTTCAACTTTTGCTCAACTGTTTTTACCTGTTCCGTGACATCAATGCAATGGAGCTTTCCATTAATCTTTGTTCTAGCGTGACTGTATTTTCCTTTAATTTTTCTTGTATTTTTGTAGCATTTTCATTAAGTGTCACTTCCATACCGTATTTAAACTCTTTAAGGGTTGATTCCAGTTCAACTGACCTTACTACGTTTTCATTTAGTGTCACTTCCAGTTTAGCCGACCTCGCCTCCATTTTATCAGCATTTTCACTAAGCTTTTCATCTATTTTCGCAGCATTTTCACTAAACTTGTCTTCCATATCGGATTTAAATTCCTTAAGGAAGTTCATTAAAGTTTCTGCGTCCATCTTATTTGGCTGCTTGTAACTGGCATATATAAACTACTTAAATGTCTTTAGACTTGTGTGTTTTTCCTTTTAAATTAATCACTATAGACCCCACACCTGACACCAGTAAAGCGGGCTACTGCTACCGCGTTTCTCTAATTTAAAACAAGTAATAACGAGAGTCTTTATTACTCACTTGTTCACAAGTCTAATTAACAGTATATGCCTTATTTATAGATGTTTTCAGTCCAATTAACAATGAAGCACTATCACACTAATGAATTTACAAGCACTAATATCTTCTTAAACTAACTTCTTTACCATAGGTCCATTAATAACACTAACACAACTCTTATTTATTACACTTCTATCTATTTATGTATACTATAAGCTGTATGTATATTAGACACATCATATAACATTTATGTATACTCTTGGATTTCCAAAAACTCAACTACTTTTACTATACACGATATAAATTTATATTCGACATTCTGGTATAGATTGAATCCTGCATTTATTAGCGGTCTTATATATATTCTGTATTAAAAAGGATGACTCATTCTCCAGCAATTGCCAAAAGAATTCTTGCACCCTGGAGAATATGCAGTGCCCATGGCGCTTGTGTGTTTGACGAGTTGCCTACTAGTAGCTCGCAACCATATATATTGCTGATGGGAGTATTAGCGTTACAATTAACAGTAACAACAGACAAATTCACTTGGTGTTTAAGAAACTTTAGAAATAGTGTAAATAAACTTGTTTAGCTTGCAGTGCGGCAATCAATATTTGCACATTTTACTTTGGTAAGCAATTATCTATAATTAATGTTTTGCATTGTGTTACGATCGTATAGATATCTATACCTAGATATATTTCTGTACACTTTAAACGTTCTATGTACAGATAGTTTGTATTGTGTAGTTTTTGCCAAAGTTTGAATTTTCTAAGCAATTTACACCTCACCTCTCTGTTAAAATGAGAGCCGCCGTTGAATATAAGCACAAGTGCCATCTACTAACTTCTAACTGAAATGAAGTAATGATGGGCGGATCGGATCTTTTCAACGAGTCGGCTCATCGGATCTGGATCATTTAAAAGAGCCGGTTTACTGAACCGGCTCTTTTGAGCCGTTCAGGTACTGAACTGATAAATGGGAACAGTGCCAAACTTATCTTTTAAGATCAACTATGTTTTATTGCAGTTAATTTTTTTCTCACTGGTTACCACATTCCTTCTTGCAATAAAAACAACCCTTTAAATCCGCAAACAATAGAACACTTTACCACCTATCCTAAATAATCATAAATATCTTGCAATTTTATTATCCACCTTGGTTTTGGAAGATATAAAATGCCACTTTTCTTTCTGTACAATATTATTTCAGCTGATAAAGTGTATATCAGTACACCTATGGGTTTTTATTTTAATATTCACTTTAGTTTTAAAAATATTATAAAAATGTCCCTTTTCTTTCAGTACAAATGTTATTTCAGCTGTCGAAACCTACAACAGTACACTTATACCCTGTTGTAAAATCTTGAAAGAATTAACTATCTCATCCCGCTTTTATTTTTGCTTTATATATAGGTTACTTCGTTAAGTATTTGCATTCAGTTTCAGTTCAGTAGTTCAGTTTGGTCTTAGAAATCATTACAAATAAAACGAGTTTACGTAAAAGAAGCTTACTATGGAATCATTTTACAGCAATTGGCAATCAAAAAGCAAAGTGCGATCATTGTTCACAAACAATTAGTTCTAAGGGTGGTTCAACTGGGAATTTAAGTACACATAAAAAACCAAGCATTTTACGGTGGAAATTGATGAAACACAAAATATTAATTTTTGCCCATTACCGTCCACTACAACTACGGATAAAGATAATAATGCAGATACAGAATGTTCTACTTCTTCATACATGGTAAGTGAAACCAATAAAATTACAACTAACTCCGAAGCAACTAGTGCATTTGATGCAATCGATCCTTCAAGTATGCTTAAAAAGACCCGTGCATTAATTATTGATTTTGCACGCTATAACAGGCCTTTGTCGATCAACAAATCGAAAGAAGTTGACCAACAACTCATAAAAATGATAGTTAAAGAGTATTCATCCATTTAGATTGGTAGAAGATGCAGAGTTTAAAAACTTAGTAAGCCTGCTATCTCCTGCATATAAACCGCCAAGTCGCAAGACAATATCGTCCAGTTTAATTCCAAAATTATACCACTCTACAAAGGCCCACCTATTTCAAAAAATTGCTGATGTATCACCAATCTGTTGTAACAAAAACATTCGTTATATTAAAATCTTTAAAGAAAAACATTTCTAGCCATTGTTATTCTACAGCATATGAAATTGTCATTTAGCGTGAAATCGTTAAATAGTTTAATTTACTATAAGGAAGAACACCTCTTTCCTTTTATACATTATCTTCACCTATATAAAGCAAATAATAGTGACTCCTACGCTTTTGATATCTGTAAATATCTTGAACGTAACTTGTGTTGCATAGGCTACAGGTATTCTTAAGCCCACTTGTGCAATTACTGGACAGACACAACGCCTGCGCGTAAGGTGACGCTATAGGTAGGGTGTTGGCTGGTTGACAGGAAGGCGAGGGAGAGCGCGGCCATCTTGCAAGCAACAACGAGCAGGTACGGTTCGTTTTTAAGATGCGGAGTTTTCCATGCTCAAGGGGGGCATTTGGATTGTCCTACTACCGAAGAGGGTGTAAAGGTTGTCGTGGGGGGGGGGCTTTGCAAAGAGTTTTGTAAAGCCGCCCCGGACAATGAAGAAGAGAATGTAACAACACGTGCTGGTGTGAAGTCCGTTAATGGTGAGATTGTGTAATAAAACTACCTTATATAAAACTAATAGATGCTTTAATTTCCTTAGCACATTTAAGTAGGCACATCTAAGTATGCTCATCTAAAGAATAAAAATTTTAAGCACGTTTGAGAATGGTAGAATTGAGAATTCAAGTGGTTTGTATGTCGAGCAGAATTCCATGTAATGTTATTGGAACGTAATTATGTATTGTGGAATCACTCGTTTTGAAGCTGTCTGTGGGGCTGTTTATGTAGGAATGCTGTATCTAGCAATTGCCAACTTCGTACCTTTTTAGAACTTCAATAAGATGGAGTATAATGTTGTTTTGGTTGGTCTAGAGCGTTTTGCAGCATCACCATCAAGCAGTTAAAACAAAACCACCCAGGTACTAATAAAACTATTTATTGAGTGAATTAATTTTACGTATTAATTACGGTCAAAGCTTTGATTTAACGTTTTCCAAATTATAAGAAACTTTTGTTAAACGAATGTTAGTGTTAAATTTTTTTGCAAGATATGTTTATGCTTAAATCCCAAATAAAAATCAGTTAGAGAATTATATCCTAGTAACCTAATAGGTCAAATACCTTTTTGTTCAGAACTAAATTTTTTTGACATAAGAGGAATTTTTAAACTTTTAGAATAATTAATTTAAGGTTGTTATTCAAAGCACGTAAGTAATGCACATGTTAATTGGGAAAAATAAGTATAAAGTTCACTTTTGATTGAAAGATGTTTAACTACAATATGCCATATGATGAGTAGAATATCAATGCTGCTTCTAACATATGACGAACTAATTTTCTTTAATTTCATATAATGTTTGAGCCATATGAACTTTTTGTATAATAAGTTCGTTAGAGAAATTTTGTAAGCCAGAATAGATCTGTTTTATGGATGTTTAAGAAACCGACTGTTCTAAAGAACTTAAAAATGTTAAGATCTCTCTATGTAGAAAAACAAATTCAGAGATTTTTGAAACTTATTCTATATTGATTATCAGATTTTTTATATATAATTTTTGCAACAAAGAGAATTACATTTAGATTATACTTTGGTTTAAAACTTTCGTCTTTTTATTTTACTAATTGAAATTAATAATATCCAAATTAGATAAACAAAATTTTGAACGGTGAAATAAAACATAAAATTAGAAAACAATAGAAGGGAAGCTAGCTCAGAATATAAATAAGTGCAGGTACGTGTCCAACCAGTTTTGAGATGAAGATCCAATGATGATGATGATGAAGCATATTAACAACCCCTGTAAAACAGCATTGGTATCTGACAGGTGTAAACCCGCAATAGGGTTACCTCACAACCATATACAATCTCCGTTAAACAGTATTGGTATCTGACAAGTGTAAACCCGCCATAGGGTCACCTCAGATCTATATGCAATCTTCATAGAACAACATTGGTATCTGACAAGTGTAAATCCGCCATAAGGTCGCCTCAGAACCATGTTAAAATCTACCAAAGAGGTAGCCTAAATCATAATGATTTTCCCCTTCAAAATAAATATAAAAAACGACTACTTAAGCCTTTTAATAATGCAATCGCACACTTCTTTAATAACCATCCTCTCAATTGTATAAATAGAAACATGTTAAAAAATGTTTTCCAATTCCCAAGTTATTGAATTTATATAAAATTCACCAATAAAAATTAATCAGTTGATTTCACGTTAACGCATTGGCTACCTAAAAAAAGTCGGTCCCAGGCCGTAACACAAATTGAAGGTAATCATTCATTTAAACTTTAAAAAATTTTTACTTAGTGTACTCAAACCAAATATTTCGAACACAATAAATCAAAGTCACCTTCAATTTATGTCATACATGTCAAACTTGAAGTTTTTATTATTTTGAAAACGATCCTAGGTCATGGATCGAAACGTTAATAAAGATAATTTTAAAAACTATGAGTGGTTTAATCCCCAAAGAAGATTAAGAAGAATAGAAAAAAGTTGACACAGCATTAGGTATTAGAAACATAGTAAGTAATTTTCAGTAGAGTACATTTTCATAGGTAAGGTGTTGTTGAGATTTCGAATTCAAGACAGTCGATCTATAAAGACCGAAATATTTTGTTGTCGTAAGACACAAACAGTGTCTTATATTTTATTTTTTTTGTGTGACATTTTTTTGCAGGTCTGACATCGCAGAAGCTGAAGCAGAGGTCCAAGAGGTTTCCAGAGGTATTGCTTATTTTAATTTGTATGCTTTTTGATAGTCATTATATCCTATAGGTTTCTGCGTCTTCCTGTAGGATACTTTAGTTTTATTTATTATCCATATAGATGCAGTGGCGCTCATTTCCTTTTTTTGTTCACGTTTGTAGTCGAGCCCACCCTATATCCACGCCCAATCTCTTTGCTCACCCTTGGGGTAATTCCCAGATTAAGCCGCGAATATAGTAAAGCCCGTGGGTCCACCGAGGTTTTGTTCACTAATTGACTCACTCCCCATTTAAAGAAATTTAATATGTCTCACTGATGCCCAACGTCATGACATAGTTAAATTAAATAAAGAAAAAATTTAGTTTCACTGTATAACTACGGATGGTTGGACTTCCATTAAGAATGAAAGTTTTTTGGCAGTAACGGCTCACTGGATACATAGCAGCAACCATCAAATAAGCTCTTATTTATTAGATTGCATTTGCTATCAAGAGAGACACACTGCAGTTAATTTATCAAATTTTTTAAAACAAGTGTTTGTAGAATGGAAAATTGATAACAAAGTAGTTTGCATTGTAAGTGATAATGCGGCTAACATTACTGCAGCAATTCGAATGGGAGGTTGGCGCCATTTAGAATGTTTTAGACATTCCTTAAATCTTGTAGTACAGGCAGCTATGATTCGAATATCAACAACAATCGAAAAGGTAAAAAAAAATGTTGAGTATTTTAAAAGAAGTTCTCATGCACTGACAAAGTTGTATCAAGTAGAAGAGCAAATGGGACTTCCAAAATTGAAATTAAAGCAGGATGTGTGTACAAGATGGAATTCGTCATATGATATGCTACAAAAGAGTGTTAACAGTAAAAGATGCCGTTCTAGCTACCATTGAAATTTCATCTTGTGAATTGCAATTATTATCTAATGAAAAGTGGGTCATAGTGGAAAATGCAGTCGACATTTTGAAAATATTTTACGAAGTCACAAATGAAATTAGTGCAGAAAAAAACATTTCGGTTTCAAAAATAATAGTTTTTGTGCGGTCAATTAGGCGTCACATTTCTAGATACCAGTACAATGAAAGTTTATTAATAGATATACGTGAATTTTGTGGAGTAATAATCGCCTATTTAAACACCCGATTCAAAGACCTCGAAGAAAATGAATTAGTAACTCAAGCCACCCTTCTAGATCCCCACTTTAATAAAATTGCCTTTTCAGATGTAAATAAAGCCGATAATGCCTTGTAACAGATTTTTTGAAGCACTAGCCCCACCTGTGTGCCAGTGTCGCATTTTTCTTTATGTGGGCGCCAGTGTAGCGCTTTTTAAAATGCACCAGCCCCAAACGTTTATTGAAAGCCAGTGAAGCTAATTTTTCTTACATATAACTGGTCTCACGTTATGAGCAAGTGTAACGAAGTCTTCCGACATAACTAGGGGTCTATTCCTTGGGTAGAGCTATGAGAAATGGGGGGGTAAGTCGAAATCTGATTGTATGTCAAACTTAGTCTAAAACAAATAGGCGCCACCAAGTCCTGACTTATTTATGATAATTGCGTGGTACATTTCTAAGGGCGGACGTGGAAACCCAAAGAAAAAAATCGCCTTCGATGACAAAAACCCGTCTTAACAAAATAAGACGCTGCTCCTGTAAGAAATTGTAATAATTAGATTAATAGAAAGGTGGAACACTATTTGTGTCCCGCAAACATACCTAAAGAAATATTAAAAAGATATTTTCTATATAAAATTGGCATCAAAATTCTACTCTTAAGGATATTAGTTTCCTGTTGTTAGGTTTGACCATATTTGATCAAAATAAAAAACTTTAATCTTGAACCAATAATTTACTCAAAAGATTCTCTTTTAAAACAAAATGCAATGCAACAAAATTTCATAAATAATTAAATGAGTTCGTGAACTTTAAATTAAGGTTTATCAAAATTGTTGATAATCAAACATTTTACAGCTTAGTGTAAACTTGTTACACTAAAAAGGTCCGACCCGTGCAGATCTGTTCAGGAGGATTACATTTTAAAAACATTGTTACTCAAGTTTTTGCTTTTCTAAATTACTTGTATTAGTTTTAATTTCTACTAAAAAAAGCAGATCACAAAAATATTCTTGTTTACTCAACTTGGGCAAACGCTGCTCGAAGCATTTGTTTTCTAGAACACATCTGTCAGCAGTATACTGCAGACAAACAGGTGACGTTAGTAACACCTGTTGCTGTTACTAACGGTACAAAATGAACCACGTGTGTGGTTTCTAAAACCATCAAAATAGTGAATTAAAATTTTAACACTGGAAAATTCCAGCACAACAAATAATTGAAATTTTTATAACATTCGTACTTTTACCTAATCAAACAAATTAAAGTGTTTCTAATGTTTAAACCATCAAAAAAAAGATTCTTAAAACTAACTACGAACCAAAACTGCTTTTTGTGGCCTTGAAGAGGTACTTGTAATATCAAGCGGAATTTACTGTATGTTGTGTGAACCCAGCTCATCCTCAACAGCTCCTAGCACATGGAATTGCTCCAGGTGTCGAATTAAATGCAGTCACAATACATCCGTCAGCTGCTGCAATATATGGAATCACGCTGCCTTACCAAATAACATCTTTACGTTGTGTAATAAAATGGTCTTCTATAAATTAGTCAAATTTTCCATCTTCTAAGTTGCTTTTTACAGGTTGTAATACAAAGTGGTGTTTTTAAAGTTGCATTTTTTAGTGTTGTTTTTGCGCGCTATTTAAAGATGTGTCTCGACTGCTCAAAATTTATACGCAAATTGGCGGCCTGCGTTTTTTCGTACATCTTGACTCTACTATCTCGCATAGCCGACTGGTTATCAATCTCGCTCGGACGAACGGAGTGTCCCAGGAGGAGGCTGTCAACCAAAACGCGCTTGCAAATTGCTATCGAAGACACAGATATTTGACTATACATAGAATGCTACATAAAGATGCCGCTTTAGCGTAATACCAAAGTTGTTAAATGTATTTTACTTATTATTTTAATAAAGAGTGTTTTATAATTCTTGCACTTTTATGAACGGATTTAAGAACCAAAAAATAAAATTGTTACAGCCTGTACACTTTAAAAAAAAAGTGTGTTCTACTTATATCGGTACATTGATGCACGAAAATATAATTCCCGCTACAGAAGACGCTTCTGCAAAATCGTCTCGTTCATCGTTATGGGACGAATTTGATGCAGAAATAACAAAAATGAAAGCTACCTCAAATCCGACAGCGGCTGGAATTATAGAGTTTGATAAATATATACACGAACCATTAATTCACCGTACTGAAAATCCTCTTGTGTGGTGGAGCGAGAGGAAAGCTGTCTATCCCATGTTGTACCAATTAGTAAAAAGACGACTCAACATAATTGCAACTTCTGTTCCATGTGGAAGAATTTTTTCTGAAGCTGGACAAGTTATAGCTGAAAAACGTAGTAATTTAAGATCAACAAAAGTATCACAAATTTTATTTTTAGGGCATAATTTAGAGTAGGTTAATGTGTTTAATAATTTAATCATTAGATGTTTTCGTTGTTTTGTGAATAAATAAATATTAGAAGTTCTTAACATTTTTATACTTTTACAGACTGTTTGTACATAAATGGATAAAATTATCTTAAGTTATATTAATATAGTTGTTAAAAATTTATCGTTTTTTGATTGATGTATTTTGCAATTAATTTGGATCATTACCATATAATTCAATACCAATCAAAATAATTTTAAGAAATAGCAATCCAAACTTAAGTTGCAGATGTTGGATTATTTAGATTGTAAACAAACGAATGACGCTTCCTGCTAAATTGTAAACAAGGTAAATTTAAAACCAGTTCTTCTGCTATCAAGTTTGAGCAAGGGGTAAGATATGCATCTGTGGGTTTACGCTTTTACTTTGAAACTTTTTTTTTTCAAAGTGCCTAGCCGTTGCCGGCGCCAGTGAAACAAATATTGTT
This sequence comes from Platerodrilus igneus, assembly GCA_036346225.1. Taxonomy (NCBI): domain Eukaryota; kingdom Metazoa; phylum Arthropoda; class Insecta; order Coleoptera; family Lycidae; genus Platerodrilus; species Platerodrilus igneus. Next base: position 377,664 of record JARFIW010001219.1, read on the forward strand.
TTTTGAGGCACCTGCCCTACGTTTATTGGAAGCCAGTGAAACTAATTTTTCTTATATATAGCTGGCCTCACGTTATGAGCAAGTGTAGCGAAGTCTTCCGACATAACTAGGGGTCTATTCCTTGGGTAGAGCTATGAGAAATGGGGGGGTAAGTCGAAATCTGATTGTAAGTCAAACTTAATCCAAAACAAATAGGCGCCACCAAGTCCTGACTTATTTATGATAATTGCGTGGTATATTTCTAGGGGCGGACGTGGAAACCCAAAGAAAAAAAATCGCCTTCGAAGACAAAAACCTGTCTTAACAAAATAAGACGCTGCTCCTGTAAGAAATTGTAATAATTAGATTAATAGAAAGGTGGAACACTATTTGTGTCCCGCAAACATACCTAAAGAAATATTAAAAAGATATTTTCTATATAAAATTGGCATCAAAATTCTACTCTTAAGGATATTAGTTTCCTGTTGTTAGGTTTGACCATAATTGATCAAAATAAAAAACTTTAATCTTGAACCAATAATTTACTCAAAAGATTCTCTTTTAAAACAAAATGCAATGCAACAAAATTTCATAAATAATTAAATGAGTTCGTGAACTTTAAATTAAGGTTTATCAAAATAGTTGATAATCAAACATTTTACAGCTTAGTGTAAACTTGTTACACTAAAAAGGTCCGACCCGTGCAGATCTGTTCAAGGCGGTTACATTTTAAAAACGTTGTTACTCAAGTTTTTGTTTTTCTAAATTGCTTGTATTAGTTTTAATTTCTACTAAAAAAAAGCAGATCACAAAAATATTCTTGTTTACTCAACTTGGGCAAACGCTGTTCGAAGCATTTGTTTTCTAGAACACATCTGTCAGCAGTATACTGCAGACAAACAGGTGACGTCAGTAACACCTGTTGCTGTTACTAACGGTACAAAATGAACCACGTGTGTGGTTTCTAAAACCATCAAAATAGTGAATTATAATTTTAACACTGGAAAATTCCAGCACAACAAATAATTGAAATATTATAACATTCGTACTTTTACAGAATCAAACAAATTAAAGTGTTTCTAATGTATAAACCATCAAAAAAAGATTCTTAAAACTAACTACGAACCAAAACTGCTTTTTGTGGCCTTGAAGAGGTACTTGTAATATCAAGCGGAGTTTATTGTATGTTGTGTGAACCCTAGCACATGGAATTGCTCCAGGTGTCTAATTAAATGCAGTCACAATACTTCCGTCAGCTGCTGCAATATGTTGAAGCACGCTGCCTTACCAAATAACATCTTTACGTTGTGTACTAAAATGGTCTTCTATAAATTAGTCAAATTTTCCATCTTCTAAGTTGCTTTTTACAGGTTGTAATACAAAGTGGTTTTAACATCAGTGATTGGATTTGTTGTTTTCAAAGTTGCATTTATTATAGTGTTGTTTTTGCGCGCTATTTAAAGATGTGTCTCGACTGCTCAAAATTTATATGCAAATTGGCGGCCTGCGTTTTTTCGTACATCTTGACTCTACTATCTCGCATGGCCGACTGGTTATCAATCTCGCTCGGACGAACGGAGTGTCCCAGGAGGGGGCTGTCAACCAAAACGCGCTTGCAAATTGCTATCGAAGACACAGATATTTGACTATACATAAAATGCTACATAAAGATGCCGCTTTAGCGTAATACCAAAGTTGTTAAATGTATTTAACTTATTATTTTAATAAAAAGTGTTTTATAATTCTTGCACTTTTATGAACGTATTTAATAACCAAAAAATAAAATTGTTACAACTTTTCAAGTAATATAATAGATATATCCTCGTAGGTAACTAAACGCAGGCAATGCAGAATCGTCGAATCAAAGTGAGCCGAAGAGTCGGCTCATTTGAAATAAAGGATCCGGGTCGCACGGCTCTCAGCTGGGAATCGATTCACAAGAACGGGTTGTTAGTGAACGACTCATCTCTAAAATGAAGTATTGAGTATTAATGGACGAATTTCATTAAGAAATCGACCGCAGCGCTCACGGCAAAATGGGTAACTATCAGTACAAACATTTGAAAGTTACATTTGCCTAGAGGGTTAACTTAAAAGAATAAGAAGATCTAATAACTATAAATTTCGGACGCCCGTCTTTTGTGTTAAAGTTGAGAGGCGCGAATCGATCGCTTATTGGGATTTGCGTCCGAGGGTTTCTGGGTTGGGGGCGCGGGCGGGTGGTGGTTAGGTGGAGAATTTTTGCGTGCTTAGGATAGGCCGGTTTTTATGGCGGAAAACCGATAACTTGCGGAGAAATAAGGATTTTCCGGGAAAAGATTAATTTGAAGCGACGTATTCGTTAACGTGTTAAAAAAGCTTGGATCCCTCAAAAAATTCCGATCTAAAAACCGAACCAGTCGTGCGACGAGGTCGGGAACTGTTCCATTAGCGTTGGTGCGAGAGAGTAGAAAGATCGAGTTGGTTTCTAAAATTCGTATTCGGGCGTTAAAAAATATCTAATATATACCAAATAACGCTATTCGTATTCTAGAACCTGAATTATTAACGATTTGCACGCTGGTAGTATAGTATTTTCTTAAAACAGGTACTAAAATTTGTATAATTACTTTGACAAACGTCAAACACACGTAACGAAAGCCGACGGAAGCGAACGAATATGTACCTTCAAAATTTATGAGGACATATTTCTTTTAAAATTTCTCAAATTTAAATTTATAATTCGTCTAATATCATTTAAGAGTACCGATAATTGACTACAATTATACGAAAACATCGCTTTTTCATAAACACGGACTACTTATTTGAAAAATAATTATACAATACATTTGACGTTTGTTTGCGGAATCGCCCGAACAATTACAATAGACCGTGATTTATTCCTAAAACGATTTATTTCTAATGTGGCATTAGACATAGCAAGTATACAACCAACGCGATTTCAATATACATCGCCTTCATAGCGCCAGTCTAACATGTATGGCTACGAAACGTGACTCCGGTGGTTCGATGCCCAGTCAAATTCATTTTTTTAAATTTAATTTTATGTTGTTTTTTAAAACATGCAATAGCATTTATTTAACAATATGCATTAAATAAACCAACACTTTCTTTTCATATGCTTCAGTGCGATTCACATATTTAGTCGAGAACCATTTCCAATCTTTACTTTTCAGATATTGTCCAACTTGCAGAAACGTATTCGCTTATATGTGTATAAAAACTAAAAGAAATTTGATATTTTACGATCTAAAAACTCAAAAGTCCAGAGCTAAAACCGGTACATTTGCGTTGATGAACAGACAATTGAGTTGGTTTCAAAATTTGTATACAATCCTTAACATATTTCTAAATGTACCAAAAATATTACATCTATCATAAATTCTACATCTGTATTTCAAACTTTTACTACGATTTGTGTAAAATATTTGAGACATGTCAAAAGCAGGTTACGGACCACGGTGGTGCCACTCTATACGATTATGTTGGCGCATTTTAGTATTGACACTATCCGAATAGATGGCGCCCACAATTTCGACTACAATTACAATTGTCATTTATTTGACATTAATTTGACGTTTAGAATTATTGTTTATCTAACCGTATCGCTATTCAAAGATTGTTTAATTTGATTTGCTGCATTTCCAAAAATTTATTATGAATTGTGATATTAATATTCGACTTCTTCAATATATCCACGTATGTGATTAAAAAAAAACATTAGTTTTACTTAAGATTACATTACTATTCTTTTTATAGGTACTTATTTCACCGTCAATGTTGTTATTACATACCTACCGATATTGCATGGGCAAATAATTTGTTGTAAAACTGCAACTTACGAGAAACTGATATCTTAAAGTTAGAGCTTGGTATTTGTTTATACATTACTGTATTTAGAGGAGATTCATATTTATTAGTTTTTGTAACAAATGGTTAAATAATGGGTTACATATTTTTATCCGAATCGTGGATTATGGATGCTTTCTCTACTATGTGAGAGGTTGCGGAAATAAGAATGCCACTAGGCATAGATTTTCAAATCCTTATAAGAATAAAATTAGGTTTCCATGATTATTTTTTTAATTTGTATGCCAATGGTCCGCGTTTTGTTGTATTTCTCAATTGTACATGAAATCAGTTTTCTTCTTCCTGTAACATGCAACAAGCCAATAATATATTTTGGTAAAATGTTTATTTCATTTCATAAAATGCATGTATGATGTACAAACTTATATTTTCAGTTTTATTAATTTGACTTATGTACATACATAATGTATGTATGTAATTCATTTGAGTGAAATATGGAAATATAAATTTTTGCATCTACAACCTTTCAAATACATTTGCAATGCATTCTTCGATGTAAATCATAGCAGGGTTTTTAACCTTTTAAATATAGTGAAGATACTAACCAAACCTATAATTTCATAGGAAGTATTAACACTATCCTCCAAAATGGCGGACAAAGACGGCAACAGTTTATAAACAGGAAGTGGCGCATATATACTAACTCATCTAACCTATGTTACGACCTTGAAGCACGAGTACGCACTATCTGAAACTCTGTTAACACAGTTAATTTGCAAATTTCTACAATTAAAGCTTCTAAATTACATAATAATTCTTTATACTACTGATAATTATTAATTCTGATTATAAAAAAGTATCACACATCAATACACGCGGTCTATTTTAAACACAAAAAGGTAAAATTTTTATTTGACGTTTATTACCGAATACATCTGAAAAATTTCAAGTCTACGTAAATAATTTAGAAAACGCTATATTTCTTTTGAGGCATCGACTATTACACGTATACAAGCAAGAAATTTTGTACGAAATAAGGTTCGATAGCGTAAGGCTAACACCTCCGTCTACCCGCTCTTTGTATATAGTTTTTTAGTTTTTACTGTATATAGTTTAAGGTAGTATTAAGGTTAAAATTGAGTTCAGAATAGGTTTTTTCACTACTTTTCCTATTGTACAACACGCAACAATGGTATAAAAAGCAAATAAAATAGAACAAATCGTTAATTACTTTAAACAGTTAGGTAAATATTTTAGTACAGTTGCCGATTATTGTCATTTACATTACTTGAAGCTAAACGTCGCATCGTAGGTACTATTAAGGAACTGATCTTGATCCTGATCAACTCCCCGAAGTGACTTCGACAGTCTACTAGCGCGAAGTCATCTTGATCCTATCGGCTCCCGTAGTGATTTCGACAGTCTACTAGGACACAAAGGTCTTTATCCGATCGACTTCCCAAAATGATTTCGACAGTATACTATGGCGAAGCGATCTTGATCCAATCGACTACCACTAACTGATTTTTACAAAGTCTTCTATGACAAAGTGATCTTGATCCAATCGACTCTCCCGAGGTGCTTTCGACAAGTCACTAGGACGAAGTGATCTTGATCCGATTGATTCTCCGAAATCATTTCGACAAAGTCACTAGAGCGAAGTGGTCTTGATCCGATCGACTTCCCAAGTTATTTCAACACAGTCTACTACGACGAAGTGATCTTGAACCGATCGACTCCTGGAAGTGATTTCGATAAAGTCTACTAAGGCGAAGTTGTCTTTATCCGATCGACTCTCCGAAGTGATTTCGACAAAGACTGCTAGGGCGAACTGGTCTTGATCCGATTGGCTCCTCCGAAGTGTTTCGACACAGGCTACTAGGGCGAAGTGGTCTTGATCCGATCGACTCCCTGAAGTGATTTCGTCAAACACTACTAGAATGGAGTGGTCTTGATCCGATCGACACCCCGAAGTGATTTCGACAAAGACTACTAAGGCGAAGTGATCTTATTTCGATCGACTCCTCGAAGTGAATTTGACAAAGACTACTAGGCCAAAGTGATCTTGATCCGATCGACTCCCCGAAGTGATTTCGACAAAGACTACTAAGTCAAAGTGATCTGGGTCCGATCGACTCTCCTAAGTGATTTCGACAAAGACTACTAGGGCGAAGTGGTCTTGAACGGATCGACTCCCTGAAGTGATTTGGACAAAAACAACTAGAACGGAGTGGTCTTGATCCGATCGACTCCCCGAAGTGATTTCGACAAAGACTACTAAGGCGAAGTGATCTTATTTTGATCGACTCCCCGAAGTGAATTTGACAAAAACTACTAGGCCAAAGTGATCTTGATCCGATCGACTCCCCGAAGTGATTTCGACAAAGACTACTAAGTCAAAGTGATCTGGATCCCATCGACTCTCCTAAGTGATTTCGACAAAGACTACTAGGGCGAAGTGGTCTTGAACGGATCGACTCCCTGAAGTGATTTGGACAAAAACTACTAGAACGGAGTGGTCTTGATCCGATCAGCTCCACGAAATGATTTCAACAAAGTCTACTGGGGCGAAATGATCTTGGTCCGGTTGACTCCCCAAAGTGATTTCGATAAAGTCTACTAGGGCGAAGTGCTCTTGATCCGGTCGACTCCTTGAATTGATTTTGACAACGTCTACTAGGGCAAAATGATCTTCATCCGATCGACTCCTCGAAGCAATTTCGACAACGTCTACTAACACAAAGTGTTCTTGATCCGGTCGGCTCCCCGAAGTGATTTCGACAAAATCTACTAGAGCGAAGTGGTCTTGATCCGATCGACTTCCCGAAGTGATTTCGACAAAGTCTACTAAAGCGAAGTGATCTTGATCTGATCTACTCATGAAGTGATTTCGAACAAGTTTACTACAGCGAAATGATCTTGGCCTGATTGACTCCCCAAAGAGTTTTTGACAAAGTATACTAGAGCGAAGTGGTCTTGATCCGATGGTTCCACGAGGTGATTTCGACAAAGTCTACTAGAGCATCTTCATCCTATCGTCTCCCTGAAGTGATTTCAACAAAGTCTACTAGGGCAAAGTGATCTTGATCCGATCAACTCCATGAGGTGATTTCGACAAAGTCTACTAGAGCAAAATTATCTTGGTTCGATCTACTCCCGGTGTGATTTCGGCAAAGTCTACTTGAGCGAGGTGATCTTGATCCGATTGACTCCCAGAAGTGATTTCGACAAAGTCTGCTAGGGTGGGGTGTAGAGAGCGCGAGGTGTAGAAAAGGCGTGGCGTAGAGACGACGGGTCGTAGGGAGGGCGGGGCGTACAGAGAGCGGGCGTACATAAAACGGGTTGTAAAAGATCGGGGCGTAAATAGGACGGGGCGTAAATAGGGCGGGGCGTAGATAGGACGGGGCGTAAATAGGGCGGGGCGTAGAGAGTGCGAAGCGTAGAGAGTGCGTGGCGTAGAGAGTGCGTGGCGTAGAGAGTGCGTGGCGTAGAGAGTGCGTGGCGTAGACAGGGTAGAGCGTATAGAGGGCGGGGCGTAGAGGGTGCAGGGTTTAGAGGGGGCGGAGCCTAGAGAGCGGGGCGTAGAGAGAGCGGGGCGTAGAGAGAGCGGGGCGTAGAGAGAGTGGGGCGTAGAGAGAGCGGGGCGTAGAGAGGGCGGTGCGCAAAAATGGTAGGGAGTAAAGATGGTGGGGCGTAAAGAGAGTGGCCCACAAAGCGAGTAGAGGCGTTCAAAGTAGTCCCGTAGGGACTACAAACCGCTTCTAGTCTAATAATAACTATAAATTTCGGACGCCCGTCTTTGTGTTAAAGTTGAGAGGCGCAAATCGATCGCTTATTGGGATTTGCGTCCGAGGGTTTCTGAGTTGGGGGCGCGGACGGGTGGTGGTTAGGTGGAGAATTTTTGCGTGCTTAGGATAGGCCGGTTTTTATGGCGGAAAACCGACAACTTGCGGAGAAATAAGGATTTTCCGAGAAAAGATTAATTTGAAGCGACGTATTCGTTAACGTGTTAAAAAAGCTTGGATCCCTCAAAAGTTTCCGATCTAAAAACCGAACGAGCCGTGCGACGAGGTCGGGAACTGTTCCGTTGACGTTAGTACGAGAGAGAAGATAGATCGAGTTGGCTTAGAAAATTCGTATTCGGGCGTTAAAAAATTTCTAATATATGCCAAACAACGCTATTCGTATTCTAAAACCTCAATTATTAACAAGTTTGCAAGCTGATAGTACAGTATTTTCTTAAAACAAGTATTAAAAGTTGTATAATTACCTCGAGAAATGTCAAACACAAATAGCGAAAGCAGACGGAAGCGAACGAATATGTACCTTCAAAATCTATGAGGACATAATTTTTTTAAGTTTGTTAAATTTAAAATCATCCAATATTACGTAATACTTCTAATAATTGATTATGAGTATACAATAACATGGCTTTTTAATATACACGGGCTATTTATTTGAAAAATAATTTTTTATTGCATTTGACGTTTGTTTACGGAATCGCCCGAACAATTACAATAGACCGTGATTTATTCCTAAAGCGATGTATTTCTTATGTGACACTTAGCATAGTAAGTATACAACCAATGCGATTTCAATAAACAACGCTTCGATGGCGCAAGTCTAACAACGCTGCTTACGAATGCTAACCCCGGTGGTTCGGTTCCCAGTCAAATACATTTTTTTAATTTAATTTTGTGTTGCTTTTCAAAACATGCAATAGCATTTACTTAGCAATATGCATTAAATAAACCAACACTTTCTTTCATATGCTTCAATGCGATCTACAATCTACAATTTGTGAATTATATTTACTCAAAAATCATTTACAAAGTTTACTTTTCACAGATTGTCCAACTTACAGGTACGTATTCGCTTATATGTGTATAAAAACTAAAAACCTTTAATATTTTACGCTCTAAAAACCAACGCACAGAACTAATAACCGGTACATTTGCGTTGATGAACAGACGTTCGAGTTGGTTTCAAAAATTGGTATACGATCCTTAACAAATTTTCTAATATGTACCAAACATATTGCATCTATCATACACTCTACATCTTTATTTAAAACTATCCGAATAGATGGCGCCCACAATTTTAAAAGCAATTACGTTTGTCATTCATTTGACATTAATTTAGCGTTTTGTTTGGCGCTATTCAAAGATTGTTCAATTTGATTGGCTGCATTTCAAAAAATTCATTATGAATTGTGATATTAATAATCGACTTCCTGAATATATCCAGGTATGTGATTAAAAAAAAATTACTTTTACTTAATATTACATTACTAAGGTTTTTATAGGTACTTATTTCACCGTCAATGTTGTTATTACGTACCTACCGATATTGCATGGACAAATAATTTATTGTAAAACTAAAACTTAAGAGAAACTGATGTCTTAATGTTAGACCTTGGTGTTTGTTTATACATTACTGTATTTAGAGGAGATTCATATTTATTAGCTTTGTGACAAATGTTAAAATAATGGATTACATATTTTTATCCGAATCGTGAATTATAGATACGTTCTCTACTATGTGAAAAGTTGTGGAAATAAGAATGCCACTAGACATAGATTTTCAAATCCCTATAACAATAAAATTACGTTTTCATGATTATTTTTTAATTTGTATGCCAATGGCCCGTGTTTTGTTGTGTTTGTCAATTGTACCTTAAATCGGTTTTCTTCTTCCTACAATATGCAATAAGCCAATAATATACTTTGGTAAAATGTTTAATTCATTTCTTAAAATCCATGTATGATGTACAAACTTATATTTTCAGTTTTATAAATTTGACTTATGTACATACATAATGTATATATGTAATTCATTTTAGTGAAATATAGAAATATAAATTTTTGCGTCTATAAGCTTTCAAATTCATTTGCAATGCATTCTTAGATGTAAACCATAGCAGGATTTTTAACCTTTTCAATATAGTTTAGATGCTAACCAAACCTATAATTTCATAGGAAGTATTAACACTATCCGCGCAAATGGCGGACAAAGACGCCAACGTCTTACAAACAGGAAATGGCGCATACATACTAACTCATCTAACCTATGTTACGAGCAAAGACGTTGAAGCACGAGCACGCACTATCTGAAACTCTGTTAACACAGTTAATTTGCAAATTTCTACAATTAAACCTTCTAAATTACATAATAATTCTTTATCGTACTGATAATTATTAATTCTGATTATAAAAAAGTATAACGCATTAATAGATGCGGTCTATTTTAAACACAAAAAGTTAAACATTTTATTTGACGTTTATTACCGAATACATCTGAAAAATTTCAAGTCTACGTGAATAATTTATAAAACGCTATATATCTTTTGAGGCTTCGACTACTACAAGTATACAACCAAAGGATTTTCTACAAAATAAGGTTCGATAGCGTAAGGCTAACACCTCCGTCTGCCCGCATTTGTATATAGTTTTTAGTTTTTAGTTTTATAGTTTAAGGTAGTATTAAGGTTAAAATTAAGTTTAAAATAGGTTTTTCCACTACTTCCTATTGTACAACACACAACAATGGTATAAAATACAAATAAAATAGAAGAAATCGTTAATTATTTTAAACAGTTAGGTAAATATTTTAGTATAGATACCGAATATTGTCATTTAAATTGCTTATAGTTAAACGTCGCATCGTAGGTACTATTAAGGAAATCAATTGTTATTATTGTTAATATTCGGCAAAATTGTATGAAAAGTTAAAATAGATTATCTTTCCTTTCTTTCCTTTCTTTCCTTTCCTCCGTCTACCATACGCAACCTCGGTGGTTCAATGCCCAATTACATTAATTTTTTTTCTTTATTTTTTTGGATTTTTTTAACAAGCGTCTAATATGCGTCAAATAGCCAAACAAAATTTATAACCCCTACAAAATGGTCTGCAATAAGTTAACTATTCTTTATTTACATTAACAGTAATTAAAAACTTTAACATTTCAAGCGTTTTGGTTTTTAATTTCTTCTACATTTCATTTATTTTAAATACAGACGTAGGGAACGCCCTGCATTCCTTTGATATTTGTTTATTTAAGGTCCACTTGTTTTAACAAACATCAAAAGTTAACAATAAAAACCAATTGAAAAAATTCATACGTATTTTCAACTTAAGTATTCATAATCGCAATACAAATACTTTTTTTTTATATTGAAATTTTACTAACATCCAAAAGAAAATATACTCAAACAAAATTTATAAACGTTATACAACTGTCTACAATAAGTTAATTATTCCTTATTTACATTAACAGCAATTGACAACTTTATCTTGCGAGCATACCCAATACGTAGTAATGAGGCAGCATGATGTGCAGACAAGGTAGAACCGAGCGGTTGCCTACATTCACTAAAAGTCTTTATAAAATACCAAATATGTGCTAAAACACAAATCTTCCGGGCGTAAAACCTAAATTCAATACCGCTTACGTATACGTATTATACTCATTTTTTAATTTAAATTGAGAAATGTTAAACGCATGTTGCGGCATAGAAAAAAACCTCTTTTTATCAAAATCTCTAATAGCAAAATTGATAGCATAGACTTCAGGTGAAGGTTATCTTCAACATAATTGCTATTTGCAAACACGTTATTACACATGTAACATTGGCAACAATTAATAAATATTACTTAATTTTGTTTGGTTTGCATATGTGGATTTTTATTTGGCCCGATCGACTCCCTGAAATGATTTCGACAAACTCTTTTAAAGCGAACTTATCTTGGCCCGATCGACTCCCCGAAGTGATTTCGACAAAGACTACTAGGGCAAAGTGATCTTGACCCCCCAACCAACTCCCCGAAGTGACTTCAACAGTCTACTAGGGCCAAGTAATCTCGATCCTATCGCCTCCCGCAGTAATTTCGACAGTCTACTAGGGTAAAGTGGTCTTAAGCCGGTCGACTTCCCGAAGTGATTTCGACAATATACTATGACGAAGCGATCTTGATCCAATCGACTTCCACTAAGTGATTTTGACAAAGTCTTCTTTGGCGAAGTAATCTTGATCCAATCGACTCCCCCTTAAAGTGCTTTCGGCAAGATCACTAGATCGAAGTGGTCTTGATCCGATCGATTCTCCGAAATTATTTCGACAAGGTCACTAGGGCGAAGTGGTCTTGATCCGATCGACTCTCCTAAGTAATTTCGACATAGACTACTTAGGTGAAGTGGTTTTGATCCGATTGCCTTCCCGAAGTGATTTCGACAAAGACTACTAGAACGAAATGATCTAGATCCGATCGACTCCCAATCAATGATTTCGACAAAGTCTACTAGAGTGAAGTGATCTTGATCTGATGTACTCCCCAAGGTGATTTCGAACAAGTCTACTGCAACGAAATGATCTTGGTCCGATCGACTCCCCGAAGTGATTTCGACAAAATCTACTAGGTCGAAGTGGTCTTGATCCATTCGACTCCCCGAAGTGATCTTCACAAAGTCTACTAGGGCGAAGTAGTCTTCATTCGATCGTTCCACGAGGTGATTTCGACAAAGTCTACTAGGGCATCTTGATCCAATCGACTCACTGAAGTGATTTCAACAAAGTCTGCTAGGGCGAAGTGGTCTTGATACGATCAACTCCAAAAGGTGATTTCAACAAAGTCTACTACAGCGAAATAATTCTTGATCCGATCGACTCCCGGTGTGATTTTGGCAAAGTCTACTAGATCGAGGTGATCTTGATCCGGTTAACTCCCAAAAGTGATTTCGACAAAGTCTACTAGAGCTAGGTGATCTTGATTCGCTCAACTTCTCAAAGTCGTTTTAATGAATTCTACTAGAAGAAAGTGAAGACGGGGTGTAGAGGGCGGGGCGTAGAGAGGGCGGGGCGTAGAGACGACGGGGGAGACGGCGGGGCGTAGAGACGGCTGGGCGTAGAGACGGCGGGGCGTAGAGACGGCGGGGCGTAGAGGACGGGGCGTAGAGAGGACAGGGCGCACAGAGGGCGGGGCGTATAGAGGTCGCGGCGTAGAGTGGGCGGTGCGCAAAGATGGTAAGGCGTAAAGATGGTAAGGCGTAAAGATGGTAAGGCGTAAAGATGGTGGGACGTAAAGAAAGTGGTCCACAAAGCGAGTAAAGGCGCTCAAAGTAGTCCCGTAGGGACTACAAACCGCTTCTAGTCAATCTTCAATATAGTTTTAACATGAGGTGTGCTTATGGTAAATGTAATAGTGATTCAAGATATAGACATAAAGAATATATGAAAGGTGTGGAGTTCATTCTATTTCCAAAGCCTCATGAAAACATTAATAAATGTAAAAAATGGGTGCATGCTTGTGGTAGAAGTGGATTTACCTTTAACAATGTTTCATTAAACACATATATGTGTACAAAACATTTTGTGGGTGGCAAAGGACCCACTAAAGAATACTCTGAACCAATTCCGCAACACAAAGTAAGTTTTTACAGTTTGTACTTAGGTAGTTTACAATCTGTGTTGTTTTTAGGAAAATGAGGGCATCGTTCGAAAACGAAAACTACCATTTAAGGAAAGGCAGGATCCACGAAAATCTCTAAAAAAGCAGGAAGCTTCAGTAGCAATTGAGGTTACGGAGATTCCAGCAATCGTGGACACGGCTGATGAATATGGGGCGGATAATCAAGAAGCTTCTACATCTAGTATAAACAAAACCAATCTTAAAGTAAATAAATGTGTGCAAACTGTTGGTGCTCAATATGCTCTCAAACTGTTTAAAAATATAGAAGATGCTAGATCAATTGAGCAGAGTCATAAACATATAGAGTTTAAAATGTCTTACGAGATTTTATCAACCTCTCCAGAAAAATTTATGTTTTTTTGTGGCCTCACTTTAGAAATATTCAACATTTTATATACATTCCTGGGTCCAGATAAAATACAATCTTTAAAAATGCAACCGATTGCAACAAAAACTAAAAGAACGACCAGTGCCACATTGTCTGATAAAGATAAACTTGTATTAATATTAGTGCGTCTCAGAAGAGGTTTTACTTTAACAGAGTTGGGGTACTTTTTTAGAATATCTGCTACAACAGCCTCTCGTATTATTTATTGTTTTATTCAGTTTATGTATATTGAATTTAAACGATACAAGAATATTATGTTTCAAGGCAGGTATTCCCAAAAAAGGAAGCTTTCTTGTTTCAAACAATTTAAAAATGTGAGAGTTATTGTTGACTGTACAGAAGTTGCCATTCAAATGCCCAAAAATTTTAAAGAACAAGGGAATACATATTCCAGTTACAAAAATACCAACACAGTGAAGTTTCTTGTAGGGATTTCTACAAGTGGTGCAATTATATATATAAGTGATGGTCATGAGGGATCGGAGACTGATGCTACAATTTTTGAAGATTTAGTTTCTTATTTAGTACCTGAAGATGTTGTGATGGCAGATCGAGGTTTCAATGTGCAACATATGTTTGACGCTGTTCAAGTGACACTGTTGATTCCGCCTTTTCTAAAAGGTAGAAGTAAATTGACCACAGTTGAAGAAACATTAACCAATAGGATAGCTAAAGCACGCATTCATGTGGAGAGAATGAATAAGCGCATAAAAAACTATAGAATCCTTACTAGAACAATTTCAAACAAACTGCTACCTATTCTTTCGCAAATGTTCTATGTAATTTGCTGTTTAGTGAATTTTGAACAATCGGAAGTGCTTTGACGTTTTAAATGAATTTTTTCTTATAATTTGTACATACAGGGTTGTTTTGTCTTGAGTGTGCCAAACGAAAACCCGTTGTAGAAAACGTTATTTTAAGCAGAAAAACCGTATATAACATCTAGTATTTTAAATATTTTTTGTGGTTAAGGGTTTTTATTCATTTTTATTTGGTTAATTGAAGTTTGAAAATACATTTTGAAAAATACATTTATTAGAATAGTACATTGCTAAAAGTTAATATTTACATTTAAATATAATGTATAGTCGCACCAATATCTAACTTAATATTAAGTATTGAATTTAACTTTAACCTAATTTGTACATCCAATTTTCCTTTTTTGCAAATGAGTGCAATGTAAATAAAATTAAATAAATATATTATGTATAAATTAAAACTCCTTAATAATTCAATTGCAATGGTTGTAAATTCCTTACAGTCCTCATCAAGAAATACTCGGGTACTATAAGATGCCGATGAATTTCAGCAAGACGAGGTATAACAGATTGAACAAAATCCTTATCAAATCTAATTTGTAAAATCAATATTCCTTTTGGTGACTACACGCAAAAATCACAAAACGATGTATCTGTAATTGCCATTGTTAATTGAATTTGCATATAATATCTATGGGATTTTTTAAGCTGAATACAGTCATTCTTTACTATTAAACAAAAGTTATTCTTTTGGGAAGTAGATAATACATCATTAAAATTCTTAGGAGCATGATCTTTAAGTATAATGGGACATTTGATTTCGAGAATTCCCCTTGTGACATATCGAAAAATAAGCCCATCTGGACTACATCCAAATTGAGGATATTTTTTGCACATCCATAAACCTGTGGTAACGACATGCCCTTCTGTACAACTAGTATTCAAATACATTTTATATTCTTCTCTGGCATTTTGTTCATTGTTGGTACCATACAACATAGCCTTTGTCGTCAATCGATCCTCATTCCACAGGTTTCTCCTTAGATAATTGAGTTTGGCGTTTGTCTCAGTCAAGCCAAGAAGTTGATGCGCTACTGAAGATGTCACTAGTATACTGTGCCATCTATTCCATGTACTACTAAGTGACTGGTCCTCAGTATCTGGTAATACAAATGTTTCTTGTAATTTATTGTTTACAAACTGTTTTAAATTATATAATAGCCCATTGCACTGATTTATTATTACGTTCTGTTCTTCTGATATTAAATTAAAATCTTTATAAGTGTATTGTAAAATTTCTTGCCAAAATGTCTTTTTATCTCCACATGTAGAATCCAATAAAAATAAAAAGTTGTTTGCTTCCTCTAAAGTAGCTTCGTTGCTCTGGCCCGAGGGAGGCCTTGGGTCAAATGATGCTCTTCTAACTCTGTTCGTTATAAATGAGTATTGGGCTTCGGCAATTTTTTGTGGAGTTCGTTTTTGTGAACCCTTGCCCCATGTTCTTGGTTTGCTTGTTGAAGTTTGCGCATTAAACCCATATGCTTCGGTATGCTTGATTAAACTCAACAGTAAAGCACATACATGACTACACCTACCCAGAGCTGATGCTTTACATTCACAAAATCCCTGAATGATAGAGCCAGAAAAACGAGATATTTCAACACTAACATTATAATATATATCCCTGAAAGAAGCTTTCACTGTACACTTAACAACATACTTATTATGAACAAAGCAATCATATATTTGATCAACATGACCACTATCAATATATTGCTGTCCCCTTCGAAAAGGTTTTTCTGTACTGAGAACATCAGCATCTTGTTCGCCATGTACAGTATCAGTGGAAATGCTTTCTATCAAATAATAATACACATGTCCCTTATTAAATGATTTAGGAATTTCTACAGATGGAAATAATTGAAAAACTTGAATCTGCAATTCCACTTCAGCTGCAGTAAGTGTAGAGAAAACTGATGCCTTTTCTTCAGGACCGGTTAATTTATTTTCAAACCACTTCCCACCATCGACAGATACATCTAAGATGTTACCTTTTCCAGCTCGAATACAATTATTGCACCTAAAAAATAGAATTTGTGGACATTTGTATCAAAAAGTTAAATTGTGCGTACCGTTCTACAAGTTCTTTTTTGTTACCATTTCTTTTGAACCCTCTGCATTCCAACCAACAGTTCTCGCACAGAATGATCTTCCACAATGGTAGATCTAAATTTAGCACCTGGCACATCTTCTTCTTTTAATGTTACAACTGATGACATGGTAATAAATATTAAAAAATGAACTATACTCTACTAGTTATATGTATTTGCACTATAAATATACTACTTGATTGAATAGAATATATTTTATATTGAATTCTTCTTTTATAACCGATAACTATAGGTTAGATAACAATAACAAACAGACATTTGTTTGTACTGATAGTTACAAATTTTTCCACGGCGCTAGCGGCGCTACGTCATAATGAAATTCGTCCATTTAAATGGTTGCTACATTGATAGTAGTACAGATGTTAAAGTCGTAAGCATACATGAAGAGTGTACTAAGATTACAGAAGAAATGTATTTAAAATCAACAACATATAAATAATTGTACAATTTGCTATTTTTATTCAGTCCGTTTAACAAGTTCATGTAAACGATTCGAGCGATAGCTAATTTTGGAGCGAAAATCATCTTGTAGAATCTATTGTATTACCAACAGAGAATGTCCGATAAAAATGAAATGTGAACAAGTGGACGCCAAAGTAAAAGATTATTGGAATATACTTTTTGGATATACAAATAATTTATGTGATCACTGTGCTCCAAGTGTATGGTGTGGTTTCATCTCAAACACTGTTCGTTGTGACCTTTGTACCACGCAAAAAAAGTATGTATTACATTAAACAGCCTAATACACTACGGAACTCCTTCTGCATACAATTTTGAATCTTATTTTGCATCCTGTGAAGGCGTATTAAAATGTCGTCACATACTGACGAAAACTCATTTGCGTGCTTTTTATGTGCTTATTCTGCATCTTCTAAATGTAAGATGACAATCCATATGCGATCTCATATCAAGAATCGTGCAATTGCATGCAATTTATGTAATTATACTGCATCCTATAAAAGTACTTTGAAGGTACATATGTTTTCACATACTAAAGACCGTCCATTCTCATGCAATCTATGTAATTATTCTGCATCTTTTAAAAGTACTTTGAAAATTCATATGCGGGCCCATACTAACGAACGCCCATTTGCATGCAATTTATGTAACTATTCTGCATCTTGTAAAAGTAGTTTGAGAATTCATATGCTGTCTCATACTAACAAACGTCGATATGGATGCAATTTATGTAATTATTCTGCACATTGTAAAAGTAGCCTGAAAATTCATATACGGTCCCATACTAATGAACGTCCATTCAAATGCAATCTGTGTAACTATTCTACATCTCGGACATGTAGCTTGAACATTCATATGCGATCTCATACTAATGAACGTCCATTTGCATGCAACTTATGTAATTATTCTGCAGCACGTAAAACTAGCCTGAAAATTCATATACGATCTCATACTAACGAACGACCATTCCCATGTAATTTATGTAATTATGCTGCATCTCGTAAGAGTAGTTTGAAAATTCATATGTGGTCCCATACTAACGAACGTCCATTCACATGCAATTTATGTAACTACTCTGCATCTCTACAGAATAAATTAATGATTCATATGCGGTCTCATACCGAACGTCCGTTCGTATGCAATCTATGCAATTATTTTACATTTTCCAAAAGCTACTTGAAAATACATATGCGGTCCCATACTAACGAACGTCCATTCGTGTGCAATATATGTAACTATGCTGCATCTCGCAACAGCAGCTTAAAAAACCATATGTGGAGCCATACTAACGAACGCCCATTCGCATGCAGTTTATGTGATTATGCTGCATCTTGTAATAGTAGCTTGAAAAGTCATTTACGGTCCCATAGTAATGAACGTCCATTCACTTGCAATTTATGTCATTATACTGCATCTTGTAAAAGTCATTTGATAAAACATATGGCATTCCATACTAACACACGCCCATTCGCATGCAATATTTGTAATTATTCGGCTTCTTGTAGAAGCAGCTTGGTAATTCATATACGGTCCCATACTAACGAACGTCCATTTACATGTAATCTATGTAACTATACCGCATCTTGTAAAAGCTACATAACAATTCATATGCGGTCCCACACCAAGGAACGTTCATTCGCATGCAATTTTTGTAATTATTCAGCATCCTGTAAAAGTCGTTTGATAATTCATATACGGTCCCACACTAACGAACATCCATTCGCATGCCATTTATGTAATTATGCTGCATCTTGTAAAAGTCACCTAGTGATTCATATACGGTCCCACACTAACGAACGTCCATTCGCGTGCAATTTGTGTAATTATGCTGCTTCGTGTAAAAGTCACCTAGTAATTCATATGCGGTTCCATACTAATGAGCGTCCATTCGCGTGCAATCTATGTAGTTATTCTGCATCTTTCAAAAATACCTTGAAGATTCATATGCGGGGTCATACTAACTAACGTTCATTCCCGTGCAATTTATGTATTCATTCTGCTTCTTGTAAAGGTTATCATCTTCAAATTCATATGTGGTCCCACACTAGGAAATGCAATCTGTACAAACATACCGTATCTCCAAAAAATAATTTACAGAGGCATTAGCATTAGCATACTGACTAGCATTCGTTCCAATGCATTTTGTGTAATGGTTCTAAATTTTACCAAAGAGCATTTGAAATTTATATAAACGACCCGCATCACCTAGTTCAGCACATTTTCACTTATTTTACTTTTTTACAATGTCAATTATATCAGCCTCTAATAAATGCAAATTAAATATTACAAAAACCAATTTATTGGTACGATCAATCGATAAGCGATTTCTGTTTTTAGTTTTATATTTGTGAAGGTACTTCAATTGCTCTCAGAACTTGCTTATGCAGCAGGTAAACTTAATAATATTCGTGCAAATTGTGAAAGTTCTTTTTCACATATATATATATATATATATATATATATATATATATATATATATATATATATATAGTAAAATTGGTAACGACCTTGCCTTTTTAATAGTATATAACTTTATGGGTTTTAGGTCAGCAGAACTGAAGAATTCTCTTTTTTTATAAACTCAAGCTTTCGGAAATTTATTTTTCCATTATCAAGAGTACTAAAAGTAAATACAAATGAATTAGTTATGAGAACAAGATTTGACTAATAGCTAAAAGTATAGAAATAGTATTTAATACTTACTAAAGTGAGATAACAGTCAATTGGATGATTAATAATAGTAAATAGGATGATGGTGTGTAGTATAATTAAATATAAAGATAAAATATTTAAAAAATGTATAAAATGTGTTTTAGAATTATAAATAGTAATATTATTTTGATGTTGAAGTATGCTGTCTTGATTTTTTAATTTTTGTAAATCAGTTGTTTGTATGTTGATTTTTATTGGTTTATTAAAAATGATCTTGTGTATATAATTTTTAGTAAATTAACCTATATTGCATAGATAATACTAAAATACTCCCATTTTGTTTAAGTGAAAATTTAGGAAAAAAAGAACCTATTAATCTGTTAGTTTTAAATAACGATTCCTTACAATATTTTCGCCCGACAAATGCTAATGAGAATCACTTTCATTTTACTTGAATTAAGGATATGTCAAAATTATTTGCAAAACAGTTGTCTTCACATCACCATAGAAAATTTTTTTGTTATAGATGTTTAAATAGTTTTAGTACACCAGCATTACTTAAGCATCATTCGAATCATTGTGAAAAACAGAATACTTTCCCAATAAGGTTACCCGAAGAATCTGAAGAGTATCTAATATTTAAACATTTCCACTACCAAGAAAAGGTACCATTTGTAGTTTATGCAGATTTCGAAGTATGTTGAAACCGTCCAATGGGCCGGAGGTAATATTAAACACACTCCGTTACCAAAGACATATACCCTTTAAACGTAGCATACTATTAGAAAAGTTCGTATAATAAATATTTCAATTTTCAATTGTATCGTGGAAAGGATGGTATGAAATGGTTTGTTGCTCAATTGAAACTGATTTTGGAAACAACAAAACCTATGAACCCTTTAACAGAAGAACAAAAGTCAGCATTTAAATTTGCCCTTCACTGTCACATTTGCAATAAACCTTTTAGTATAGATGATATTAGAGTTCGCGATCACAGTCACTTTACAGGCAAACTTCGAGGAGCGGCCCATCAAGATTGCAGCATCAATTATCATAATTCTTATATGATACCGGTAGTTTTTCATAACTTATCAGACTACGATTCGCATTTCATTATTAAAAAAATCGCGTTATGGTTTTCAAGTTCGTTAAGCATTCTACCAGTAAATAAGAAAAAATACATATCTTTCACAATATATGTAAAAGGTACGAAAGTTAGTTTTAGATTTATCGATTCATTCAGGTTTATGGCATCTAGCATCGAAAAATTAGCTTTCTACTTAGATGATAATAAAAACATCCATTACCAGGGAAAATTGTGACACTGATAATGAGTTTGGGTTACTTACGCATAAAGGCATATATCCCTATGATTACATTAACTCTTGGGGTAGGCACAATGAAACCAATTTACCTTGTAAAACCGCATTCTTTAATCGTTTGCGCAATAAAGAAGTCTCACATGAAGACTACAATCATGCTAAACACGTTTGGTAAACATTTAATATAAAAACACTAAGGGACTACTCAGACCTATATATAAAAACAGATGTACTGTTCTTGACTGACATATTTGAAGACTTTAGAAAAACTTGCATGTTCACGTATAAGTTAGATCCACTTCACTGCTTTACGGCTCCTGGTTTAGCTTACATTGTTTTGTTAATGATGTCTGACTACTAATTAGGAAAGATACTTTCCTACAATTCTATGTAATATATGGGAATACGTATTCTAATAATTTGATTTAAATTGGGTGAGTGTAAAGACAAATTATACTTTATTTTCTCCATGTGCATAAATACAAGGAAAATGGTACTAAAAATTTATTCTGAATTTATTTTTGTAAAACGTAAAGTCGTTCAAAGT
This sequence comes from Platerodrilus igneus, assembly GCA_036346225.1. NCBI lineage: Eukaryota > Metazoa > Arthropoda > Insecta > Coleoptera > Lycidae > Platerodrilus > Platerodrilus igneus. The sequence continues at coordinate 399,218 of JARFIW010001219.1, forward strand.
GTAATACTGATGCAGAATTTTCCATCTTTGAAAATTTTGAAGTAAGACAACATTTTTAAAACTCGCATATTTAAACTGCGATTTTCTACTGTTATTCAGCAAATTTACCTGCAAAACACCTTATATATAATCCACTTAAGGTTAACGCCACAACATTATTGCTCACGTTTTCATTAAATCGACGATTTAATAATATATTTTTTCGAAATATTCACTGTGTGAGGACTATCGACAAAGAAAAGTAAGTCTTAGTTGGAGTTTTAACTTGTAAACGTTGAAGAAATTAACATTCAAATGTATAATTCAAAAACTGTTAATCGTCATTTTTTTATATGAACATCTTAAATATCTCTTGCAGTGTGTGTGAAACCGTTTTTACTGGAGGTAACGCCGTAAACAAACACAACGAGAAGAAAATCGAGATGATTTGTTTCCAGGTTAAACTAAAAATTACAGACATTGAGTGGGGGCATCAAGGACTTGAAAAGCAGTCGACCGCAGCGCATGAAGAATATATAAACACAGTAATTCAGTTAGAGCGAACCAATTTGCTATTTGATAAACCATACGCCTTAACAAAATTTTCTTCCAAAATCATAATTGTAGGCCTGAACCCGTTCGACGATTGTAAAATAACTTTCAGATTCCTTGACATCATATCGCAGACCGTACTTGATGTATCCCTCAATGTATTTAAGAAGCTTATATCAAATCTTCCATATATTATACGCACTATGGAAATTGGTGTACGAAATCAGATATGCAAATTCGACAACTTGCGTTTTTATTTAAATAAGAATTGTTTAGTGAAGATGGTGACATTTGATGAGGATTAAGTTATTTACCAAAGCAACTTTAGAACACTTTTTAGGGATATTTTAGCTCGTTCTCAACTACGCTAATACTTTAAGAGAACTAACAGAAAACGGTACTTCTAATACAGATTTGTTTCTGTTAGGTATAGTAGGATATAATAGAAAATGTTTTACAAAATATTTTACAAAATCTCGCACAAGATATAATTAAAAACAAATACAATAATAGTGATATTGGGCCATGTTATACGAATTTATAAGAACTTATCCAAGATTGCTTAAAAATAGTATTTGTAGACAAATCGACTATTTGAAAGAGTACAATAGGTTTTCATTCCACGCATTTACGAGCGATGTTTAAATTTTAAACTATTGATTTTAGAGAAATTCATGTTCTGCGAATTACGGTTAATTCTCTTATATCTTTCTAAATTGTTGTACTTCCACTACATATATTAATAGCTGTAAATAAAATTATGTTATAGATTCAAATAAAACGATTCCGATTAATAACTTTGTATTACACAACTTTGTTATAATTCTTTTCATAAGAGCTTATATACTCATTTCAGTTATGTGGACATTTGAATTAAACAATAGCAATGCATACTTTATATTTTATTATAAAGACAAGCTAATATGTACAAAAATAATTTCTAAATTTACATCATTCATTTCTTATGATAGTAGTTGAGGTGGGTCTGTTCGTTTTCGATATACTTGTTTACTTTAAACAGAGGTGAAAAATTACAAACTTCACACCATTGTTTCTGCAGTTTAAATCATTATCATAACAATAGAAGCATATATACTGATTGTTTGCATTTAAGAAATGTTGATACAATACCTGATATGAATAGTATTCAACGAACGGTGAACATTGGAATATATAAAGAAAAACTAGCTTACCATCGGTTTAACGTTCTCAAAGGTACCGTCACTGTCACTACCGAATTTCACAGACAGGTATCGATACAGCATCCATAATATATAAACTTTTACTTTAAACCGTACAATGTAGTATATATTTCATCTGAATATCCGATAACAGTCTTATAAACCTCATGGCCTCGATTTTAATAAAATCAACCAAATCCTCGGGCAATACTGACACAGCAGTACAGTGCTCGATTGCTTTCTCGTATGAGGGACACATAAAACATTTTCTCTTTCTATCGAAAACCGTCTCTTTAAACGTACAATCAACAAGTAATAACTTCTGTGCGAACAATCCTTATATATGTGCTACTCTTATTTGGATATGTATCGATTGTACCCGATTTGTGTGCACGCACGAAACAACAAGTAGGGAATGTATCCTCTGAACTAATTTATTACATTCTTTAGGAAAATGCTAAGGACTTTAATAATAATTATAACTCTTGTTAGACCAAGATAAACGCTATTATTTAAGGTTATGTCGCTAGTTTCTGTATCAATTTCTCACACACTTGTTCTCAAAGTATGTGTACGGATTGGAGATTATATTTTACGTCATGAACCGATTTGTCTATATTTTCGTCTTGATCCCGAGTCAACACATCTGCATAATAAAGATGTATAGGCTTCTCCAGAATAAGTTGTTTAATTTTCATTACAGGTTAAAATTCAAGCTAAGACTTACCTTTCTTTGTCGATAGTACTCACACAGTAAATATTTCAAAAAAATATATTACTAAAGTTGAGTTAATGAAAATGTGAGCAATAATATTGTGGCGTTAACCCTAAGCGGATAACATAAATGGTGTCTTGCAGGTAGAGTTGCTGAATAACAATAGAAAATCGCAGTTTGAACATGCAAGTTTTAAAAATGTTGTCTTAACTCCGAAATTTTCAAAGGTGGAAAATTTTGCAACACTATTATACTTTGAACGACTTTACGTTTTTCAAAAATAAATTTAGAATGAACTTTTAGTATCATTTTCTCCGTAGTTATTCACATAGAAAAAGTATAAGTATAATTTGTCCTTAAACTCATCCAATTTAAATCAAATTATTAGAATGTGTTTTATATATATTACCTAGAATTGTACGAAAGTACCTTTCACAATTAATAGTCATTATTAACAAAAAAATGCAAGGTTAAGGATCATACATTTCACTAAACTTATTTACAAAATACGTCTTTTTTTGAACTAAATTTAAAATAGATTATCGAACTACTTTCTATCCCACCGTGCACAATTAATATATATTTAAACATTTGCTTTAATTATGTGTATGTAGGTGCACTAATCAAAAATTTCAACAATCTTGGATATTAATAAAGAATCAACCATCGACAAATACCGCAACACTATGGTTTATATTTTGGAGATTCAAAGTTTCCAATTCAAAAGCAGTCAGTCCTTTATAAAGGAAGTAGCTATTTTGAATGTAAAAAATAAGAAATTGTGGCACGAAATACTTGAAGGAAAATTTCAAGAAACATTGCGCATGGCTCCAGATAAATCTGCATGGATATAGTTGGGACAACCAGTCGACCAGTGGGCTGTCGTCATTGCAGATAGCTTCATATTTAGAAGAGATAATTTTATCGCATGCCACTGTGTATGCGAAGGATGCACAAGAACGAAATATTGTATCCAGATATTACAACACAACTATATTGAAGATATTGAAGAATCTAACATTTCGAATTTGAAAACGTTAACGAAGGCGCATGGAGAATTTGGTCATTGTCTTATGCATATGGAAAACCATTTAGTATGCGCCAAACAAAATACTTTACTTATTTAGGATGTATTATAATAAGTATTTAAGTTTAATAAATTTTTGCCACTTGATTTTATTATATAAAATTTACGAAAACATTAATATTGGTAATAGACCGTTCGTGTATGAATAAGTGCATTATTATTATTATTACAGTTCCATATAAAAATTAAATTTATTCATCGGCTTTAGAAATTAAAATCCATTAGATCATTGAAAAAATTTTAGACTAATTTGATAGGTCATACTTACATGTGATTTTCCAATGCTCTACCCGAAGGTACTGCAATGGCCAGGAAGCAAGTTTTTTTTACCTGGAAAATATGGAATTTTGCCGAACCCTAGCTGTTCCAAGCAAGTTTGGGATCTTTAACGTGCGTGACAAAACTCTCACACGGGACCTCCATTTTACCTCTCATCCGAACGAGGGTGTCATTTTGGGAAAAATGGTCGCCTAACATTTTTCAAGCGGATCGTGTCGGGTTTCGAACCCGGGACCTTGGGCGTAGTAGTCACACACATATCACTACGCCACGGAGCCGCCTGATAGGTCATGCTACTGAAACGTAAGAAATGCTGATTATTCTAAGAAAACCTTTGTGTGTATGTTAATTATGCATAATCAAAAAAAACTTTCATCATGAGGATCCCCATAAAGACAATTCGCTGTGCGAATCCCGTAAAGAGGATCCGCTGTGAGGATCCTGGCAAAGGGGCGCTGGGTGGCGTTGTATACACAGGCTGACTCAAATTCGACTCTCGCAGTGGGAATATCGCTTATTACTGGAGATAGAAGGTGTGTTTAAATTTAGCAAAGTTACTAAACTTTACAACTCATTAATAATCTGTAAAGTAATTTAACTTATCTCATTTGGCATCCGAAGTATTGTCAAAAATGTAAAAATTACATTTCTGTTTCTTATTTTTGATTTCAGTTATTTCCAATAATATTCGAAATATAAACATTTTCGTATTTTTACCGTCCAAAAAAATGTACCGATGCAACTTTTGAAAAAATGTTTTGACTTTATCTGACCTAACTGCATTCCTTTTTGCGTCACAAAATATGCAGTTAATAGTACCTCATGAAAAATTACTTGTAATAGGAAAAAAGTTTCACTTTCAAAGTAATCGAATGACCTGACCTCGTATGAATAATTACCTCTAGGTTAGTGAACAATGTTAATAAGCTTATAATACATGCGCAAATGATATACAATTTTTTTAATTTAATAACAATGCGTGTACTTTCGCTCGGTGATTCATTTAGAAAATAGTCAGGTCTGCGATTTCTAAAAATATAACGTAGAAGTTATTTAAAATTTAATTGTTTTATTAGTAACTATCCTGTAGACAATAAGCATGATATACCCTTAGTAAACGTTTTAAGTGTTTTATTAAGTTTCTCCTTGAAATATTTACATCATCAGATTTTGAAAGAAATCTATGTATAATTGGTTGTCTACAGCACCTATAAGAGTCTATCTTATTTTGAAAATTACTAAAAATTTGGGTTTTCCAGAAAAATGTAGAACAAACTTAGTGTCATACCCTAAGACGATTTAGAATAACTTTCTAAAATCAGGGGTATAACTTTGTAAGGGTGGTTTGATTTAAACAAATCCGGTGGTTTTAAATTATCCGACAAATTCCGGATTAAAGCGTATATCCCGGGTAAGTAAAAAGGATTTAAAGATCGAGCTAAAATTAAATAAACAAAAAATTTAAAGGTTTGGGGCTTTATAGGGGTGTAACTTTGTAAGGGGTGGTCCGATTTGAAACATTTCGGCGGATTTAGATTGGCCGGGAGATTTTGTATTAGGTTAGTATGGTTAGTCAAAGAAAACACTTATCTAGGTTACAGATGAATGCAAAAAGCAAAAACTTGGGATATGGTGCTTTAACAGGGTGTAACTTTGTAAGGGGTTGTCCGATTTGGTTTATCCGGAAAATTTCGGATCAGGTGCATGTGGCTAGGGTATCCCATAAGGTGGATCTGGGCGTCAACCGGCCTGTTCTACTGTTGCCATGTAAAAGACTTCTTTTAAAAGCCGCAGAAGCTATTTTGAAAAGCCGAAACAATTAGTTTTCCAGTTCGCAATAAAGTAGCAAAACATAAGAATGCGCATTTAAAAATTAATAAAAGATGGTTTAGTTTAACATCATTTAACATTTTCTACCAGAAAGTTAGCAAAATGAATGAAAGCACAAAATGTTTTGGTGAAACATAAGGATTTTTGAGTTTAGCAGCGCTTAAATTCCTCTGCTCTCTTAATAACTCATTCTATTGCAAACATTAGAGAGACCTCTATATTTTAAATTTGATCATAATTGGATCGGGTGTTTTTGAAGTGTCCTCATCCTCATCGTATTTACACACATCATCATCATTAGGTCTTCAGTCCTAGAACTGGTTAGACGCGTACCATCATTGTTCCCTATTCTGAACTAACCTACAGATTTCCCTGAAATATGCACAGTTTGCATCTATAACTGTCTGATCTAGGTCTACATCTACCTCTTTTTCCTATCTCTGCTTGTAATATATCACATACTATTCCCCAAAAATGCCTTAGAACGTATTCCGCCCTACTATTTCTCTTTTTCCCCAGATATCCTTGTTTCCCTACTATTTCTGTAACTTATTTGTTATTATCTTTGTCTGTCCATGCTATCGTCCTCATACATCTGAAGCACAGCATTTCAAAAGGCTGCTACCGTTTTTCTGTCTGCGTTTCAGACTTCCCGTATTTCATAGGCATACTGTGCTGTGCTCCACACATATGCTTTCAACAATTTTTTTCTTATTCTATGTTTGTTGTCTTTCCTCATAGGCGATGTTCTTTCTTGTTAGATGCAGTTCGATCACTTTCTATTGCTTTACCGTTTTATGCCCTATTTCTCCGATTGCCTTCAATTTGTGTTGCGACCTGGGATCGGCTTTCTTTAGGTAATCAATACGCTTAACGTGAAATCAGCTGATTAATTTTTATTGGTGAATTTTATATAAATTCAATAACTTGGAATTGGAAAACATTTTTTAACATGTTTCTATTTATACAATTGAGAGGATGGTTATTAAAGAAGTGTGCGATTGCATTATTGAAAAGCTTAAGTAGTCGTTTTTTTATATTAATTTTGAGGGGAAAATTCATTATGATTTAAGTTACCTTTTGGTAGATTTTAACATGGTTCTGAGGCGACTCTATGACGGGTTTACACTTGTCAGATACCAATGTTGTTCTATGAAGATTGTATATGGATCTGAGGCGACCCTATGGCGGGTTTACACTTGTCAGATACCAATACTGTTCAACGGAGATTGTATATGGTTTTGAGGTAACCTTATTGTGGATTTATACTTGTCAGATACCAATGCTGTTTTACAAGGATTGTTAATATGCTTATTTTTATGTAATTAGTTATTTTATGTATAAATAGAAATCATGTATGTAGGCTGTATTTCATGTTACTATTGCAAGGAAAACCCAGGAAAAACTTGCAATGCTACCTAGATATTGTGGGCATTTGATTTTCATTTGTTATTTCTTTTGTTATTTCTTTTAGTAGTGGAATCCATTGTTTACTGAAAGTCACGGATTCGTTTGCAACTCAGTTATGTTTATGTAGGGTTATATAAGCAGCTTCTTTGATTTTGCGTTTTTGGTGGTTTTCTTCTTTTTCTTCTTTTCAGGGAGTATGTGTATTCAGCTCGTTCCCTTTCTATTGTTTTCCAATTTTATACCCTATTTTACCGAGATTCAGTGAAGGAGGTTAAGCAACCTGTGGCTACCAAGATCCCCCAACACTTAGACATTTGCCGAAATAATGGTTTTCCAGTAAATCCTTTCACACACTTAACATTATTCGAGAGTATTGCCCAACCAATTCTTGTAGTTACTTATAATAATCATCATGTTTAAGCACAGTTATCTTTTCGTCATTAGTTTATCTATCTTGGGATTGGTTGGATGCGTACCTCCATTGATTTCTATTCTGGGCTAGCCTACACTTCTCCCTGAAACCTCTACAGCCTACATCTTTTACTATCTGTGTGCAGTAGTCTAATCTAGGTCTGCCTCTTCTTCTCTTTTTTCCTATCTCTGCTTCTAATATATTCCGCACTATTCCCTCATGCCGTAGTATGTGGCCTATCATCCTATCTCTCCTATTTTTTACCGTTTTCCACATATTTCTTTCTTCCCTAACCATTTTTAGTACCTCTTCGTTCTTAACTTTGTCTGTCCATGATATCTTCATCATACGCCTGTAACACCACATTTCAAAGACTTCTACCTTTTTCTTGTCCGCTTCTCCTACTGTCCAGGCTTCACAGCCGTACAGTGCTGTGCTCCACACATATGTTTTAAGCAATCTTTTCCTTGTTTCTATGTTTGTGGTCTTTGAGCACAGTAGTTGCTTTTTCTTGTTAAATGTAGCACGACCTTGTGCTAATCTTTGTTTTATATCTTTTGTGCTTTTCCCATCTTGCGTTATTTGGCTTCCTAGGTAGCAGAAATCCTTAACCTCTTGTAAGTTCGTGTTAAATACTTGTATTCTTGTTTTTGATTTATTTTCCCCACCTTTGCAAACTAGAACTTTAGTTTTAGTTTTGTTAATTTTCATACCGTATCTCTCTGTTAGAACCGTTTCCATTTCATTAACAGCAGCTTCTAACTCTTCCTTGCTAGACGCTAATACCGCTATATCATCTGCAAATCTAAGCATATCAATTTTTTGTCCCTGCATAGTAATTCCAAATGTCTTTCTGCATTTGACAGTATTCATTGCCTCTTCTATGTACAAGTTAAAAATCAATGGGGATAGGGCACATCCCTGTCTCACCCCTTTCCTAATGTTTACTTCTCTATGTTCCTGCTCTAATTCTATTACTGCTGTTTGATCTTTGTATAAGCTATGTACTATTCGTCTATCCCTATAACTCATTCCAATCTTTTTGAGTATTTCAAACATTTTTTTCCAATTTACATTGTCGAATGCTTTTTCCAGATCTACAAACCCTATATACATGCTTTCCCCTTTTTCTATTGTTTTCTCCATTATCACTCACAGAGCTAAAATAGCCACCCAAATTGGTCTTCTCCTAGTATTTCTTCAGCTCGTTTTTCCATTCGTCTTTGTACAATTCTAGTTAATATTTTTGACACGTGTGCTGTCAAACTTATTGTTCGAAAATTTTCACATCTATCCGCACCTTTCTTTTTTGGTATAGTTACTATGATGCTACGTTTGAAATCTTTGGGTATCTCGCCTGTCTCATACATATAGCTTACAAGTTGAAGAGACGTTCTGTTACTGCTTGTCCAGCGGCTTTTAGAGTTTCTGCTTGCACCTTTTCTGTACCCGGCGCCTTACCATTTTTCAGACTCTTTAATGCTAATTCAAACTCGTCTCGAAGTATAGGATATCCCAAGTCATCATTTTCAATGTCTGATTCCTGTTCTAATGCAGTTAGTTCCTCCTGCATATAAATTCCTATATATTCTTGCCATCTACTCACTTTCTCTACGTTTTCTATAATGACGTTTCCTTGTGCGTCCCTTATATTTTTGCTATACGGTTTTATATCCTAAAATTCATTCTAATTAATTTGTATGCTTCGTCTGTCTTTCCTATTTCCATCTTAGTTTGTACTTCTTTGCATTTTCATCAATCCATTGTTCTTTAGCTTTCCTGCATTTTCGAATAATTTCCCATTTTATGGCTTTGTATCTCTGTTTTCCTGTTTCGTCTGATTTATTTTTGTATTTTCGTCTTTCTTCTATTAAATTCACGATATCTTTTGTTATCCATGGTTTCTTATTTTCTTTTTGTGTATACCCCAAAATATCTCTGGCCGCCATGTTTAGGCTGGATTTAATGTTATTCCATTCTGTTTCTACTTCCTTAGTATCAGATATTTTCCCGATATCTTTGAACAATTCATTTGACTTTTTTTCGAATCTTACTTGAATATCTTTATCTTTTAGTTTCTCTAAGTCCAAGTGCCTTTTTCCGTTCCTTTTTTTCAGATTTTTAAATTTAAGTGCGGCCTTCATAATTACGATGTTGTGGTCAATATCTATATCTGCTTCTGGGTAGCTTCTACAGTCTTTTACTTGATTCCTAAACCGTTGTCTAACAAGAATGTAATCTATTTGATATCTTCCTATATCTCCTGGCATCTTTCACGTATATCGTCTTCTAGCATGATGTTGAAATAATGTGTTCGTGATGATTAAATTGTTCTTGTCGCAAAATTCTACCAGCCTATTTCCCCTGTCGTTTCTCGTGCCTAAACCAAATAAACCTACTACCGCTCCTTCCCTACCCTCACCTACCACAGCATTAAAATCCTCCGTAATTATTAAATTTTCATGTCCTTTTACACATCTTAATATGTCTTTGATATCTTTGTAGATGGCTTCTACCTCTTCGTCACTGTAGCTAGAGGTGGGCATGTATACTTGTATTATTACTGTGTTTACAGGTTTAGATTATAATCTAACCATGAGTACTCTTTCGTTCTTTTGTAAGTAATTTTCTACACAGTATCCTATCTTTTTCCGCATAACTATCCCCACACCCAAATTTCCGTCCTCTGCTCCTGTATGAATTACCCTGAATTCTCCACTCCAAAAATTCCCCGCCTCTGGCCACCGAACTTCGCTGATCCCTACTATGTCTAGTGATAACCTATTCATTTCGATTTTTAGGTTCTCTAGATTTCCTACTTGCTTCATACTTCTAACATTCCACGCTCCGACTCGCAGAATGTTCCCGACTCTTATTTTTAACTTTCCGATCGCATCCTCCGAAGTAGTCCCCTCCCGGAGATCCGAATGGGGGACTATTTTAACTCCGGAATCTTTTACCCCAGAGAATGCCATCATGTTTGTTACAATTTAAGTACGCTGTGTACTTGGGAGATAATGTGGTGGTTTTCCGTTGCCTTCCACATCGCGGTAGTGTGTCTTAGACTGCCATACCGACCCCTATGGTCTCTGCCAATCTAAGTACCGAAAGAGTCGCTGCCCTCTTTCGGGGACCTGTCTTAGTCTGGTTCCTCACTAACGACCCTACTACTTTGGTTGGACCTGTAGTTTGGCTCTTTAGCTCATTAGAACACGCAAGCCATTTCACCTGTTCTAGTAATTTAGAACTTCGGCAAGGTGCAGGTCCATTCGCACACATATAGACCTTTTTGAAGACAATTCTTCTTTATGTTCGAAATCCGTAGACAAGACAAAATTTGTCAATTTTTTATACCGTAAGCGCATGCATGCTGCGCTCGGTATGAAAAGTAAGGATTTAATAACAGCGCGACGAGCAGGCTCGAAAAGCTCGACTCAAAGGACTGGCCAGCTCGGCTCGGCTCGATAAAAATGGAATTGGGCTCGGAAAAACATTGTTGACTCAGCTTGATCCGAGCTACGAACCGAGCCGAACCGAGCAAAGCTCAAGCGCGAATCCAACCCTTATGGATGTTTAACTCTGTATACTGTGTCTTCGACTGGGACTTGTGCTGTGCTCTCGTATAGCTAGAGGTATACTGTATGATCCTTTTTCTAACCTAGTTGTTTTATATATTCAAAATTTATTTTTCTACGTCTACCAGTCTTTGGATATTTGCTCGGCGTTTAGCCATCCAAAATTCTTTTTCTGTTTTCTTATTAGCTCGTTATTCGGCTCTGATCTGAAGTTGTTCTACGATACTCCAAAGCTCTAAGTGTAATTTATTTGCCATTTTAGTATGGAGGTGTATTGGCTCCCAGTAGGGGTACCATCTAGGATCTATCTGATATCTTGGATAAATTTTACTAGAATCACCAAACAGAGAATCAGCAAGGTTTTCGGAAGACAAAAACAGAAACAAGTTTTCCAGTCACACAAGAAAACAAATGCTGTTTAATTGACTAGGAAGTTATGTAGAAAATTTAGAAAATTAAAGTCTTCACTGTGAAATAAACAGTTATAAAATAATTATCATAAAACAAGCGCAATTATATTTATAATTGAGAACAGGGCAACACTGAAACTTTCTAATTAAACATTTAAATTAATCCTTTTTAACGATAATTGATATAATTCTTTAATAACTCTAAATTAACTCATTATAAACTGTCAGTTACACAAATTGCTCCTTCAGAATTAGCGATAGAAAAATGATTTCATGTAAAATGCAAAGACCTTTTTTTAAAATAAATTGGTATATAATCTCAAACTTGTTGTATGAAGTTAGTATCAGTTCAACTTTCTATTAATTCCATTAGTAGAGTTACTAAAGCTGTAATGGCAACGATACAGAATGAGTACAAAGATACTTTAAAGTTGCAGAAGACTGTATTAAAATTACTTGGCGCTTGGCCTCAAAATAAACCAACAACTTTCTATCAAGCGCTCTTACTTTTCAATGTTACTGTACAACTATGCTTTCTTTCAACCACCTTACTTGAAATTTACACCGTTAGACATAACTTCATTGAACTATCAGAAATTTTGTACGTTGTAACTGACGTAGTAGCAGCATATTTCAAGTATGTCGGTTTTGTACTGCATGGAAAAATGTTCATATATGTAATGAGCTTGCTGCAAAGCGCGCCGTTTCTTTCGAATACAGAAATAAATCATCCTCCTGGGGTTAAAAGGCTTAGAAGGTTGCAATGGTGTACACGTTTCTACATATACATTATGGTATTTAGTATTATGATGATTTACGTAGGTGCAATTTTTTCAAAGCAGTATTTGCCATTTCCTGTTCACTACGATTTGGGGAAGTGGAAACATTTGATGTTTATCTTGCAGCTATACGCCGTAATGGCAATTGGATGCATACATGCATCACTAGATGGTTTGTGTGTTTGTCTAATGAGTATTGGGGCAATAGAGTTAGACAAACTGTCAGAAGAAATAAAGCTTATTAGTGAGGTTCTTGGAAATAACGGCTGTCAAGTAACTTTTGGTGTATGCAACTTGAACAATTGTGTTATGAATCATGTAGCAGTCTTGAGGTAAGTTTTTTAACAACATCTAAATACGAAACAGGACTCACATTGTAAGTATTGCATTATCTGACAGTTGGGAGACTATACTTCGTTTCACCAGCAAATAAAGCGATGAAAAGCATATGGACCAAAAATCCTCAATTCCATTGGTTCAAACATGAAACAGATTTACACTACTTACATATTATGATTTTAGGATCAGACTCGCATAAATATCACCGGGTATTCATTATTTTAACTTTCTATAAATTTTAATTTCTATTAATATTATTAAAAGAACTTGCCATTAAGCCGATAAGATAGAAGTTGATGGAAGAATTATAACAAAATTCTTCAGTGATCAAATAAACAGATCTATCAATGTAGCGCTTTGTAATATCGGGTACCAAAGGTTTATTAATTTTCGCGAAATACATCAGTAGCTAACTTAAATAAATTTTTTGTTGTAACCCATCAAGAAGGTTCACCAGTCACATGTTTCCGTCGCAGACCTTTGAAATATATAAAATATAACACGCGCTCCCAGGCCCATGCAGGGTAACTATGAAGGGCGGGAGACAAGTAGGACGAAGGCGCCTAATCGTGGAATCTGGCGGCACATCCCAGACATATGGGGATGTCTCTTGGAAATTACATTTTAAATTATTCCGGCTAGAATAAAGTTGGCTTATTACTAAAAACTACGTTTTCTTAAGTAGATTCATAAAAGTATTCGAGAATAAAGAAATGAAAATTTCTTTAGTGTTTAATTACGTCTTATGTTTAAAAAAAAATTCTTTTCATGCTTGGCCTATACAACCGTAACCCTGATAGCACCAAATATTTTATATATATTTTGTTTAATTAAAAGTTTCATAAATATATAAACTACAAAATTTTAAAGAAATATATAATGCTGTGATAAGGGGTTGTTTAGGGGTGTATTGAGTAGCAAGGGTCGTGTAGTAACTGTAAATAGCAATAGGAATCAGAAAACTGCATTTATTTAGCAGGAAAATAAATAATTCAAACATTATGTAAATAGCAAGCATTTAACACCCTGTATATAGATTGTAATTAACTTTAAGCAATGCCAGCAAGCATATCTTTTAATACTAGAACGCGTATTCGGCAGAGAAATCATCGTACATGTAATTAAACTACGTTGGGAAGTGTTCAACAAGTTTATAAAACAAATACGCAGAAGAAAAGATAAAATTTAATAAATCCACATGCAATTACGCTTGTGATGAAGAAGGAACAATAAAGCGCTTATAAGAAAACGCGCTGTCAAAGATCAGTCTAAATAAATACATGAACAAAAACAACATTAGAGTTACATCATTTATTTTGTACAATTATTCAAAAGGGCGCTATATACACAAAACAACAGACGTAAGTTAAAAATTCGGCCACGATAACAAGAGCAAATAACAGCATGACATAGAAATCTAAAAGAGTTTCATCAGAAATCAGCTTGAAAATACTGAGAATATTAAAAACAAACGTGGCTGGTCGCAACAATCTGTAAGTCTGCTTGGAAGACCAATCCAAATGTAGTGTGAAAAAGTTATATGACACCCACAGGCGATTCCGACACGGTTTACTTGAAAAATGTTGGGTAAGCAGTTTTCACAAAAATGTAAGTGTTGTCACACTCGTTACAGATCCCTACTTTGCTTGGAACAGCAAGGGTTTGGTAAAACTGAAAATTTTCTAGGTAAAAAACTCGATTCCTGACCAATGTAGTACCTTCAGGTGGAGCATGGGAAAATCAAATGTAATGTAGAAGTTATGACACATTTCAACGACAGAAACTTTTTATAAACTTCGAGTCCGTGTACATAGCGGAGCGTAAAGGCACATTAATCACTCCCCAAGATGTTTATTGTTGTGTCCATTGGCACCAAGTACTTCACCGCTTCTTTTACATAATGATATAATTTTTTTCATTTTATGGCAAATAATTGATACATCTTCATAACTATATTATTGTTGAAAAACGTCACAGAACTTTCTCTTCCTACTGCTTTCTTTTTCTTCCCAGTTTCATTTTCTTTACGTTTCCTTGCCTGATGAAGTTGTTCACTTTTTAGCGTTGCAGTATCCAAATATTTTTTAAAAGTTAAATCATACTTGCTAAGCAGTAATAAAGTTTCCAAAAAATTGCCATGATTAATCGAATTGTGATCTAAAGTGTGTGCTTGTTCTATTGATGTTCAGAAAGAGAGACCTTGTTTTCTTATAACCTTCAAAACGTCTACAATTGTTTTTACTACATATTTTTTTCCATTACCTCTTTTTACTTTTTGATTTTGTCTGTCAAGAGGTAAGTCATGAGTAGCTTTCTTCAGTTTTGTTGCAATAAGTCAAAGTACAGATGCAATGTGAGCTTTTGAAGTTACATGTTGGTGCAGCGCTTTTCCAGCCACGATGTTTTTTTTTCTTTGAAAACCATGGAAGCGTGACAATAATTTTTGTGACACTATTGAGCACTAGCGAAACTCTATTTACAGGAACATTAGTTTTTAAAATTGTGAAAGTCGATTGTTAAATTGACCACCCATATGATTTTGCGTTTCTCTTCAGAAAACACGAGAACCTTAATAAAGCAATAAAGGACACTAAAATGGAACTATTTATAGGCAATTTTGTTTTTTAAAAAAGCTTAAAAGTGACTGTTAGATTTTTCCCGCTACTATCTTTATTGTTTTTCGGAAACCATGTGAAGACTAAGCACTAAAAAGCACTAATAGAGCATTATGTATAGGCAATTTCATTTTTTGAAAATTAAAATTGACCACTATGCTTTTTCTTCTGCGACTCTTCTTGATTCTTTCAGAAACCATGCGGACATTCACAATAAATTGTATAGCAATAGTACGCACTAAAGAAGCGTTATCTATAGGTAGTTTTGTTTTTTAAACATGTGGACACCGACTGCTAAGTCTCCCTCCCCCCCCCGCGTTTTTCCTACTGTTCTAGAAACAATGTATCGCTAACGATGAGGTTTGAAACAGTAAAGAGCACTAACAAAGCACTTTCTATAGATAGTTAGCTTTTAAGTGTGTTAAAATTAACTCGTTGCGCTTTTTCCGCTACGATCTTTGTTGATCTTTTCAGCAACCATGACAGGCTTAATGATGAGCTTTAAAGCACTAAAGAACACTAAAAAAGCACCGTCTTTAAGCATCTTGATCTTTTAGAAAGCTTAAAAATTGATCGTTACGCTTATTCCCACTACGATTTTTTTTGTTTTTCTTTTCAAATACCGTAAGAGCACTAAAATAATTTTACGGCTGTAAAATCATTAACAAAACACTGTCTATAGGAACGTTAGTTCGTAAAAAAATTAAAATTAAGTTTCACGCTTTTTTCTTGCTACGACCTTTGTTGGTTTGTTCGAAAATCATAAAAACAATTTTTGTGGCAATAAGGAGCACTAATAAAGCCGCATGCATATATTATTCCGCTTTTTAAAAATAAAAAAATTTACCGTTGTGGTTTTTCCTACTGCGATTTTTCCTTGTTTCTTGTTCCGAAACCATGAGAGCAATTACAATAATTTATTTGGCATTATTGAGCACTAACTAAACACAATCTTTAAGCCCTTTAGTTTTTAAAACGCAAAAGTCGATCGTTTAATTGGCCACTTACAGTTTTTTGGAAACCATGGGAGCTGTAATGATGAGGTTCAAAGCACTAAAGGCTAAGAAACACAATCTATACGCAATTTGGTTTTTTAAAAATTTAAATATTGACAGCTAAGCCTTTTCGCGCTACGATTTTTCTTTGCTTTTTTTGCTCGAAACCACGAGAACTTTTACAATACTCTTTGTGGCACCAACGAACACTTATGAAGCATTATCTATAAGCACTTTTGTTTAAGTTGGCTACAGTTTTTTCCGATTTTTTTTGTGGAAAACCATAGGGGCCCTTGAATCACTACAGGACACTAAAAAAGCTCCCACTGTAGGAAATTTCGTTGTTTAAAGAATTTAAAAACCGATCGCTACGCTTTTTTCGCTACGATTGTTCTTTGTTTTTTTCGGAAACCATGGGAACGCTAACCATAATTTTTGTTGCAATAATGCACATTAATAAAGCATTCATTATCTTTAAGCACGTTTGTTTAAAAAACACAAATGTCGACCGTTAGGTTAGCTACTTACAGTTCTCCCGTTTTCTTCAAAAGCCATGGAAGCCTTTATGATGAAATTCGAAGTACTATAGGACAATAAATAAGAATTGTCTATAAACAATTTCGCTTTTTAAAAAACTTAAAAATTGATTGTTAGGCTTATTCACGCTGCGACTTTTCTTGCTTTTTCTGGATAACACTAAAATAATTTTGCGCACTAAAGAACCTTAACGGATTACTGTCTATATGCAATTTAGTTTTTTAAAATTCTGTTTTTCACAATTAATGATGGGTTTTGCAACGCTAAAGAGCTTCTGATGTTATAGATAATATTTTTAGAAAGTGTAAAAATAAAATTAACATCTGTAAATCATTGACTTTGCAATCGACCACCTCTAACGATAATGTTAAATATGTTAAACTTCCGTTTCACAAAACCACAAAGGGTCTTGATAAAATATTCAAACAGTGTAATTTCAAAATTGCTTTCACTAATACTAATAAAATTAAAGATTTGCTAGGTAATCCAAAAGACAAGGTGGACAAATTGCAAAAGTCGGGGATTTATGAAATTAGTTGTTCAGAGCCAGGGTGTTTTCAAAAATCTATTGGTCGGACCAAAAGGAGTATAACAACAAGATTTAAAGAGCACATTGCTCACTTCAAATATGGTAAATTCTAAAGTTCTCAGGGCACCAAATATATTTTTGAAACCAGCCACCTCGTTAAGCTAGAAAATGTTAAATTGTTAAAAGCAGTACCAACGTTTTCCTTTCTAAATGCCTATGAATCAATTAAAATTGTTAAACATAAAGGGCCTCTTAAACACTGATAAAGGGCCCATAGAGCCATATGCCTTGCTTTTACTATTGATCAACAACCAATGAGCAAGATTAACTTGGTTCCGCTTCAGCAGATTTAGAATTAGTATAAATTAAGTAGATTTTAGTTATAACGTCACAATTCACTTGTTTGTTGTGGAGAACGCCAGTCTGCAGTTGAGGAGAATATCCTCGATAGTGTATAAAGCAACATTATAGTAAATTGTATGTTGGGAAGGTTCACTTCAGCCTAAGTGGTGAGGAGAATATCCTCTGAAGTGTTCCGGAACAACAGCTAATTGCTATTTAATCTTTCTACTGATGATGACCACATTGTGGTCGAAATGCGTATCTAGTGTTTTAAATATTTTTTGTGGTTAAGGATTTTTATTCATTTTTATTTAAATCGTGCCACAGTGTTCCTATAGATTATTAAATTAGATGATCAAAATTTTGTAAACATTTTAAATTAAACCTATTGAGACGTGATGAAAATAAAACTATATTTTACTATATATAAAAGCATATATTTCTTGTAACTTTTGTATATAAATGATAGGAAGAACAAAACTTTTTGAATACAATTACTGAATTATGAGATTGCTACGTGCATTGACGTGGCCTAACACAAAAAGAAGAAGAAAATAAAAAAATTGACCGGGTTCATTTAGCAAATGGGCGGGGTATAATACATACATAAATTAAAGAAGGCCTGAAATAAAAATACACGCATCATTCATAAAAACTACACGCAACATAAAAAAATTATTATTAAACAAACAGAAAAAAAATATGTTATATCGGTATAGTAGTACCAAAAATAAATGAAAACAAAAATAAGTAGTAATGGTATCTACTTCCATATTAATTAACAAAAAAAGAAAAGAAATCACAACTCTAAAAACCGCAGCTCAGAATCGTCATCTTAAATATAAAATTAAGTATATACAATCGTTACAATATCAATAACAAGTGTCAAACCCCCCCGTACAGATGATAATCATTTTAGAACCACAAGGTGTAATCATCCAACAAAACTGAAATATACTGGTTCAAACAGTTCATGAAGCCCATACAAAAAAAATAATGGATAAACACACCCACATGTCGAATATGTTGGACTTATCACACCCTTCTTAGGGCCGCAGCGGCGCAGCACGGCCTAGGACTACACAATTTGGGCCATATAAAAAAGGGCGGCCATCGCCTCATGAATTAGGTCCAAGGTAACAGGTAGGCCTATCCACCGGAAAAAGTACGCTGTTGTGCGTGCACGAAATTTCCACGAAAAAAAAGGAAACAGCAAAAATATAACGACTGTTTTCGTCGTGTATAAAGAAAAGCAAGTGAATATTAATTGGTTTAAGTAAATAACCAGAGTTCAAAAAGTAATATTGGAGTTATCAAACGATTAAAAACTTGAAAACATGGTTTTATCGGATAGTATGCGACCTTAGTTCGACGAGTCTTTAGATGGAAATCACATAAGAATCAATTATACGCGGTCGTACTGTATACCCAGTTAACGGATACCTAAAACAAGGTACTGATTATTTAGTTATAGCATAAACTTTACGTTTCGAAGTAACTAGATTTGAGTTAAAAATTATTGTAAAGCGGACTTATGATGAACAAGTAAAATTGATAGGATGTTGATGAAGGATTTAAGAATAGCAACGAAATCGATCTAACAAAATTATTGTAAAGCTGACTTATGAATTAACAAGGGAAAGAAGGGTATTTAATTTATCCCGAAAATAAATGTAACAAATTTTATTGATTTACTCCATGAGAAGCTGTTGATATAGGATAAAAAGAATGGCTTCAGAGATGTAATCTCAGTAGTATATAGGAAAGTAGTTCACTTTCGATTTTTTTTCTGGAATTAAATTTTATTAAAGTTAAAAACAGGAGGTATTATGAAACAGGAGAAAACACTCCATACTAACATGTGAAACCTTCTGATACATTATAAATCTCTGTTTATTTTCTATATAACATTATGACGCGCCTAAGGTGTCTCGTAGTTTATTTAATAATCTAACTTTTATTACATATCTCGGTAGTGAGTATGGCTGCTGTTCACAATTGAAGTTTTATTATTTTGTACAGGCAACACTATTTAGCCATACTTAAAATTTTCGCAACTTCTTAAGGTTTATTTGTTGTTACTGCTAAATGTGACGGCGCCCTCCCCCCGCGCCCTTTGTTTGAATTTTCCCTTTTAGTTTTTGTATCGCTTTTACAAGTCTAATTAAAGAACCATCCCATTCTCATGTTCACTACAGAGTACGTAACTCGATCTAGTTAGCAATACTGGTGCGATCAACAGCTGGGGCACTTTTTTATCCCAAATACTACTATCCAACCTAGTTTACATACCCTTTAGTTATGTCACACTATCGCCAAGATAAAGCTTCTCCCATACCAGTTTACTTTACTATGTATAATATACGTAATTCAGTATACATATATATGCAAAGCGTTTATGTTGTGTATATATTGTTGTGTTAAGGGGTTATTTATTGGTGTATTGAATAGCAAGGGTCGTGTAGTGACCATAAATTGCAATAGGAAACAAAAAACTGCATTTATTTAGCAGAAAATTAAAGTAGTTTTTATATTATGTAAATAGTAAGCATTTAACACCTTGTAAATAGACTATAATTAGCTTTAAGCGATGCAAGTAAGCATATCTTACGACAATAAAACACGTATTTAGCAGAGAAATAGGTAATTCATACCTTATGGAAATAGAAAGTATTTAACAGACCTTTATTAATTTTAAGTAATGCGAGTGAGAATATCTTTCAGTAAAAGTACGCGTATTCAAAAGAAGTAATACTAGATTTAATTAAAAACGCGTGGAGAAGTGTTCTAATTAGTTATAAAACAAATACAAAGATAAGAGATAAAACCTAACAAAGCTTTATGTAACTACAAGGAAACAATAAACATTTTTGATAAGAAAACGCAGTTTCAAACACGTATAAAAATAAACGAAAGTAAAACTAAAGTTACATCATTTATTTTGTACAATAAACAAAAGGTGATATCTAAACAAAACAACGTATGGTCAAGATAACGATGTATCAATACCAAATAGATATTACACGGAAAGCTAAGTAAATTACATTAAAAACAACTTCAAAATGCAGGAAATACAAAGATCTGGTTGGTTGAGCTATATACAAAACTGTTGAAAACCCAGCCCACATGCAAGTGGGAACAGCCTATATTAACACCGAGCAATGGTGAGATGAGTAGGTTTAAAACTCAGACAGGGCGAAGCTGCGTCACTGTAAATCAAAAAGTCACGCGTAATTGTTAATATTTAATAAAATATCAAGTGATAATAGTGCTACAATTATGAAGACTTCTTTTGCCGTTTAATGACTTCGAATGTTGATGATAAGAATTTAAATCTATGGTACATTTTTTATAATTCGGATGTGATGTTAATAACTCGAATGATGGGACATTTTTGAATATTTCGAATCTATGGTACATTTTTTTATAATTCGACTAAATAGATATAATAATTTGAATGGTGGTACATTTCTGAATATTTCAAATAGATAGATATAATAATTTAAATGTGTTAGGAATAATTCGAATGTGTTGAGGATAATAATTCAAATTGCTGGTGCCATAGGAGCCCTTGAATCACTACAGGACACTAAAAAAGCTCCCACTGTAGGAAATTTTGTTTTTAAAGAATTTAAAAATCGATCGATACGCTTTTTTCGCTACGATTGTTCTTTGTTTTTTTCGGAAACCATGGGAACGCTAACCATAATTTTTGTTGCAATAATGCACATTAATGAAGCATTCATTATCTATAAGCACGTTTGTTTAAAAAACACAAATATCGACCGTTAGATTAGCCACTTACAGTTCTCCCGTTTTTTTCAAAAGCTATGGGAGCCTTTATGATGAAATTCGAAGTACTATAAGACAATAAATAAGAATTGTCTATACACAATTTCGCTTTTTAAAAAACTTAAAAATTGATTGTTAGGCTTATTCACGCTGCGACTTTTCTTGCTTTTTCTGGATAACACTAAAATAATTTTGTGTACTAAGGAACCTTAACGGATTACTGTCTATAAGCAATTTAGTTTTTTAAAAATCTGTAAGTTAACCGTTAACTTTTTCACTATTAATGATGGGTTTTGCGGCGCTAAAGAGCACTGGCGAAGCATTGTCAACTACCATCCCTTTTTGTTATTTTTCGAATTGAGGGGAAGAGGACATCTGCACAGGGTTAATTTTAAATTCAACTGATTTAAATTTTGTCATTGGTTATTGCAAGATTTTAGTTTCTGCATTTTCAATTTTCATGCTTTAGTTTTTCAATTTTCGGATTTTTGCTTTTTCCTAATTTTGCATTTTCTTATTATGATATTTCCTAAATTTTTGAATCTTGATATTCACATATTTTTGAATTTGGATGTTTATGTATTTTGGAATTTTAGTTCTTTTTGGAATTTTTCGTATTTTGTTGTTTTTATTTAAACACATAAGGACATGAAAATTATTAAAGTCATAAAATGGAATTGTAACTATATTATCGTATCAAGCTATGTAGTGCCATTACTTGAGCGCGAGCTAAGATTCGTGGCTTGGGAGCGGTTTTTTTAAAAAACCATTTCCAAACTTCTTAACAAATTTATTTTAATTACACAGAAATTAATAATGGAATTTTACAAATCTTATTTTAAATTACTCTAAGTCCGAAATTTAATAATAAATGTACTTAAATTGAGTAGCCTAACAAACTGCAATGCTAAAGCTGATTGTAAAACTGACTGTCGTCGACTGGGGCTCCCGGACCTTTTATAATATTCCTACCCCCTCACATGGCTGTGGGAACTTGCAGATCTCATTCTTAACTCTATTCACAAATACATTGTTGCGATGTTACTTTCTAAGTAATCTCGGTACCTGACCGTCGGTGACCGCCTGTGACCTGACATCTGCAGTGTCACTATCGTTCGTGCCACAAAGTAGCGCTTCAGTTCCCATGAACGTTAATGAACTGTATAAATTGTCTTTGTTTTACAATGTTGCACTTCACTTAGCGCATTTCTAACATTTCTAATAAATTCTTAATTATTCTATTTCTTTATACATATATCAATTGGGGGATTACATAGCTCCTCCCGACGTACATTAAAAATTAAGGGTTTTCCTTTCTTTAATTTTTAATTTAAAATTCATTTAATTTCATTTCTTAAAATTCATATTTTCTAAGGATACATTTGTTTCATTGGTTGCCTTAAATCTAAAACTGTTTCCTTTATTTTTATACCTAATATACATTTTGTAACTTACATAGATCAATAAAATAGTCAAAATAGTTAATACAATTGTCCATACACTAATGTTATCGTAGTGAACTTTGGGCGTTTAAGTTCGTTTAGATGTTCTTTGTAGTCTTCCATAAGGTTCATGGCGTGATTGAGGTTGTCTAATTCCAGGTGTTCAAGTTGCATGGGTTTTGAAGTATCTTTTTGTCTTCGTGTTGCGTTTTCTTGATTTGTAATTCGGGTAAGTTTGCTAATTTCTTGGTCTGTACGGGATCTTGGTAGACTCTAATTATTTCATTTTTCAATTTTAAATAACAATTTTCCTTAAGGGTGATTAATTTACTTCCGGTTAATGCTAAGTTGTTTTCGTCTTGATTGCAGTGGATGGTTGCTCTTACTTCTGTGGGGAAAATGGCTATCCATTTATTTTCCGTTACTTTCTGGATTTTCATATTGGTGATTTGTACAGGTTTTGGCTTCACAATTTTCGTAATGATTTGAAAAATTTAGTAGTTGTACTTCGCAAG
Organism: Platerodrilus igneus; assembly: GCA_036346225.1. Taxonomy (NCBI): domain Eukaryota; kingdom Metazoa; phylum Arthropoda; class Insecta; order Coleoptera; family Lycidae; genus Platerodrilus; species Platerodrilus igneus. Next base: position 422,533 of record JARFIW010001219.1, read on the forward strand.
GACTGTCTTCTTGAATGGTTGTCGTTGTCAATGATTGGCATAAATATTGATTCGGTGTGACTTCATCACATTTTTCGTTCGTATAACCATATCTTAATTCATTTAAGGATAGGAATTTGGTTTTGGGTATAATAACTTGGTATATGCTAGTATTGGAAAAGCAAATAAATAATAATAATGGTAATTGTTAATCTCTACTATTAGGATTTCTATTAAAAATGTTATATCATTAATCTTCACATAGACTTTAACTATAGCTATTTTTTCAAATATTAAAATGTTTGATTCTACTACATCAAAAGGTAATTTACTGTTGGTTATATATGATTTAATTCATAATAGTGTTATGTATTGTATTTATGTTGTAGTCACATTGTCGCATGCTCAGTCACTAATCTGTCTGTCAACTCATGAACATATATATAGTGTGGGGGAAGAAAGGGGCGGAAGCAATTTTAGTTAAGATGGCTACGGTTTTGTCTAGAGCATTGTCTTGTCATGTAATAGTTTTAACATGGAATGTAATTGTATAGTGTACTTTATTTATTACAAAAAAATGAATAAACAAGTGTCTGTTAGTAATTTACTTAATACATTGCACTGGCGACGAGGAAAACAAGAATAAATTGAAGGTTATATAATTGAACTGCTATATTTCCACGTGTTATCTAATGCCTGATACTAATAATTTAACAAATTCTACAAATACTTCAGATTTTAGTATCACTACAATGAGTTCTACAAGTGCTATACCGTTAATTGGTATGTTGCCTACATTTTCATCAAAAGACGACTTTGCTATTTTTAACGATCGCATAGATCAATTTTTTATCGCAAACAATATTGATACTGCAGATCCAAGGAGAGCAGGTATTTTAATTATTCACCTTAAAGACGATGCATATAAATTATTGATGGATTTATGTTTACCTGAACATCCTAAAACAAAAACATACGAACAATTGATTTTATTATTAAAGCAGCACTTTGTACCTCGCAAATCTGTTTTTACTGAACGCTACAAATTCCATCTAGCCCGCCAAGAATGTGGTGAGCTTGTTGCCGACTTCAGTGCTAAATTACTAAATTTAGCTACCAATTGCAAGTTCGGACAAAATCTTGATGAAAATCTACGGGATAAGTTTATAGTTGGTTTACGCCAAGGTCCTATTTTGGATAAATTACTCGGTCAAGGTGAAAACTTATCTTTTAAGGAAGCTGTAAACTTAGCAGCTGTTAAATTACATTCATCTACGCTTAATACAAATTATGTTCATACTCTACATTCTAATACTATGTTGAATTCGCCACGACACGGTACAGTCATACCAAACCTTAACGAAGGTAGTGATACGAGTTATCGAAACTTACTTACACAGGATAATGTACGTTCCAAAATAAAATTTAATTGCTACGCCTGCGGGGGAGGCAATAATCACGATTTTAAAAACTGCAAATTCAAGGGATACACATGTTTGTTTTGCAATAAACCAGGGCACATTAAGGCTGCATGTAAAAGCTTTAAAAGAACCAGGCATCATTTCATGGAATCTGTTGTATCGGACGAACAAGATTCGCATTCTCCTAATGGTATTTTCCAGATGAATTATCTATATTCTCAAGAAAATGCTGTCAATTTGGTTGCCGAAAATTCTAGTGCCATGCAATTGTCCATTTCTAAGGTTCCGCCGATGATAGTCCAGTTGGAGGTCAACAACACCCGTCTAGAAATGGAGATAGATAGCGGTGCTGGTAAATCTGTTATATCCTTTCAGCAATTTTCTACTTTATTTCCTAAATTCATTGATAATTTAGAACCAACATCTGTTTCTTTTTTGCCTTACTTTGGTGATGATTTTACTCCTAAAGGAAAAATTAAAGTTAACGTAAAATTCAAAAACTTAATAAAAAATTTAGACTTATATGTAATCGATTTACCAAGAAATTATGGTGAAAAACCGGCAATTATAGGTAGAGATTGGATCTGGGCTCTGGATGTTATTCCCAGAAAATGTATGGAATCATATTTTTCAAAAAAATTTATTAATCTGCACAATACTCAAGTTACTTTCAATCTTTCTTCTGAATTAAAAAATTTACTTAAAATTTACGACACAGTTTTTACTGAGAATGTAGGTAGGTTCAACGGTGAACCTTTAAAAATTAAAATTATTAAGGGTGTCGGTCCTAAGTTTTGCAAACCCTATACTCTACCGTTTTCACTAAAACAAAAAACAGAAAATGAACTTAGTCGTTTAGTTAACGAAAATATTCCCACTCCAGTACATACTAGTTGCTGGGCTATTCCTATAGTGCCAGTCTTAAAAAAGGATAATACAATTAGAATTTGTGGAAATTTTAAGATGTTAAACCCATATATAGAGACGACCATTATCCTCTCCCAAGGGTAGATCAGTTGTTCGCTAAATTAAGCGGTGGAGAAAAATTTTCCAAACTCGATTTACAATCAGCTTATAACCAGATGCCTGTTTGCAAAGAATCACAAAAGCTTCTGGTCATCAGTACTCATATTGGGCTCTTCAAATACAACAGAGCTCCTTATGGTATCAAATCGCTACCTTCTAAATTTCAAAGAACAATGGACAAATTATTTTACAGTTTGCCTTTTGTGCTGGTGTTTCAAGACGATTTATTAGTTACCGGCAGAAATGACACTGAACATTTAGAAAATTTAAAATTAGTTCTAAGCATTTTACCAAATCACGGGTTAATCTTAAAAAGAAAAATGTTCTTTTTTTTATGGACTCAATAGAATATCTCGGTCATGTTATAGACAAGTTTGGAATAAAAACTAGTGCTAGCAAAATTGAAGCAATAAATAACGTTCCTCTTCCTCAGAATATTACACAGCTTAGGTGCTTCTTAGGTATGGTTAATTTTTATGGAAAATTTATCCCTAATGTTTCTGAAATCTTGTCCCCATTATACCGTTTGTTGCAAAAGAATGTTACATATCAATTTAATAACGTGTGCATTAATGCTTTTAAAACAGCAAAAAGATTGCTTACTAATGCACCTGTTCTGGTTCACTATAACCCAGAACTACCTTTGAAATTATATTGTGATAGTTCCAACTACGGACTCGGAGCCGTGCTAGTTCATGTTTTCCCTAATAAGGTAGAAAAACCCATCGCATACGCTTCTCGTACTCTTAATAAAGCTGAACTGGCTTATTCCCAAATCGATAAAGAAGCCCTCGCGTTGATATTTGGTATTACCAAATTCAATCAATATTTATATTTACAAAAATTTTCTTTAGTTACTGATCATAAACCTCTTTTGTCTATTTTTGGACAAAAAAAACATCTCCCTACTATGGTAGCAAATCGCTTACAAAGATATGCCCTTTTTCTCACTGGTTATGACTTTGATATAATATACATTAATGGATACAAAAATATTGGTGTTGATTGTCTTTCAAGATTACCACTTCAAGGTAACACTGCTTCGATTTCAGAAGATAATATTAACCTTAACTACATTCTTAACAGCGAATTACCTCTAAATTTTGATGATATAAGAAAAGCTACCAGGAAAGACCCTATTTTGTCTAAAGTAATTCAGTTTATTTTAATGGGCTGGCCCTCTTCAAGTAAGGGTTTAACCATGGAACTACAAAATTTTTACCAAAAACGAGAGCAACTCTCTTTTCAGTCAAATTGTGTTTTCTGTGGTTACCGTTTAGTAATTCCTAGCTGTTGTAGACTATCAGTACTAGGTATTGCGCACGAAGGTCATTTAAGTATCGTAAAAATGAAGTCTTTAGTACGTTGCTACATATGCTGGCCTAACATAGACACACATATCGAAGATTACTGCAATTCTTGCCAGTCATGTCAGTTAGAGAGAAACAAACCTCAAAATCTGTAGGAATAACTTGGCCTACCACTAGTTCCGTCTGGGAACGGGTGCATCTGAATCACCTCGGTCCTATTATGAACAAAATTTATTTAGTTGTTACTGATTCATATTCGAAATGGGCTGAAGTCTTACCTGTTTCAAGCACTTCAGCTGATGCCACCATTAAAGCATTGCTTCCTACTTTTGCACGTTTCGGCCTTCCCAAACTAGTTGTTAGCGATAACGATCCACCATTCGACTCTTATGAATTCAAAAATTTTCTTCAATCCTTAGGAATACGTTCCACATTAATATCTCCATATCATCCAGAGTCGAACGGCTTAGCAGAAAATAGTGTCAAATATTTCAAACACAAGCTACACGTAGCTAGTCATGATGAAAATTTCAGATTAGATTATGCTATTTACAAAACCTTGTTTCAATATAGAAATACCGAACATTGCACTACTAATCAAACTCCCGCTTCATTAATGTTTGGTAGGTCACTTAGATCAAAATTAGATCTTTTACGGCCCACTTACGAGTCGAAAGTTGCAAATAAATCTCGGATATTACGGGAATTTTCTGTGAATGACTTAGTGTTAGCTAGAAGTTACAGGCCAGGGGAAAAATGGAAGAAAGCAAAAATTATAGAAAAATTAGGTCCGGTTTCTTATTTAGTACTTTTAGAGAGCGACAGTAGGGTGGTGTGGAAAAGACATGTTGATCAATTGATTAACAGAAGTGAAAATGATCTGCTACAATCCGCAATCCTACCTCAAAACGTAGAAACTGTTGTCGAAGTTTTGCCTACTCTACCTAATTTATCAACTGTACCAAACAATTTGTCGGACATTCCTATCGAAGTTAACATTAATAACGAAAATATATCACCTACGGTATTATCAGAGCCAGAGAATGTCATTTCACCTTTTCATAGTCCTGCTACTAGCACCTCTCCGTCGAATACCTCGCCTACAGTGACACCCACTGAGTGTTCTGTGCCACCCCAGAGGTTGAGTCCTATGGATAAGGATATGCCTCAACGGAGGTATCTCACCAGACTTCGCAAACCACCAGAAAAGTTTGTCTTATAATTAAATGGTGAAAAAAAAAAGTTTATTTTTTTTAATATGTTTGTTCACTCTTAAGGGTGAAGGTGTGTTATGTATTGTATTTATGTTGTAGTCACATTGTCGCATGCTCAGTCACTAATCTGTCTGTCAACTCATGAACATATATATAGTGTGGGGGAAGAAAGGGGCGGAAGCAATTTTAATTAAGATGGCTACGGTTTTGTCTAGAGCATTGTCTTGTCATGTAATAGTTTTAACATGGAATGTAATTGTATAGTGAACTTTATTTATTACAAAAAAATGAATAAACAAGTGTCTGTTAGTAATTTACTTAATACATTGCAAATAGTTCTCTGAATAAATCAATTGGAATGTAGGGGATTTAATTTTGCAAATGTTACTGCGTTTTCTAACGTGGCTAAAATTTGTTGAATTAAGGTAAGGATTGATATTATCTAGGTGTATATCGTGTTAAATCTGATTAAATCTCGCATGCCTACACAGTAAGAAATTTAGAGTAAATATTCCACTCTAGACAACTCTAAAAACAGTGTGTACAGGTCCACTATAAATAGAGGGAAATTTTTACACTGGCAATTTATTAAACCTTAGAGTAGAATTTACTCTAGTGCAAGGGTATTTATTTACACAACTTAGTGTATACTTTACACGTTTAAGAGTACATTGTACTTCCATACTAGTGAACTTAAGTCACATTCTAGTGTAGATTTCCTCACTTAGTAGGAACATTTAAATTAAGTTTAGATGATGTTGTCATGTTTTAGAGGACATTTATTCACTGATTAGGGACATTTTAAATAAGTTTAGACGAGTTTGGCAAATTTTAGAGTAGATTTGTACACTGATTAGGGAACAGTTTGCATAAGTTTAGGCGGGTTTGCTACTTTCTAGAGTAGATTTGTTCACTGATTAGGGAACATTTTACATCTGTTTAGATGAGTTTGCCAAATTTAGAGTACCTACACTTGTTCACTGCTTTAGAGAACATTTTAAATAAGTTTAGATGAAACAACAAGTAATAATCACACAATCTCCTAATGAAACTGTATTACCTACAAAGGTGTTAGCAACACTGTCCAAAATTCTATACACATGATTAGGTTAGCATAAACTAGGTAAAACGATGAGAAATATCAACACACAAAACAATTGTTAATGTAAAACATCTACCAAAAGTCATAAGTTCACACAGAAATCTTCTTAACCTTTATATATAACAACATTAACGATAATAATACCAATAATATGTTGTTATAACTATAAGTTAAGACATTTTCCTGTGAAACTTGTGTTTTGTTTGGAAATTGTATAGATCAAAAATATTTTTGTTTGTTGATGTTTCCCATTGCTTTACCTAGTTTATTGCTATCCTGATGATGGCTTAGAAATGTGGCCATAAACATGTCGCTAACACCTTCACAGTTATTAAAGTTTCATAGGTAGATTGTGTTACTACCTTCGTTATCTCTTCAAACCTATTGCGAACTAAAATCTTCATCATTATTATAAGTTTAGCAGAGTTGTTTTAGAGTACTCATTCACAAATTCAAATAATTAAATAATATACAATGAAGCAGATAAACTACGCCATGTTTTCTTTCTTGGACTTGATGTAACTACAACAATAAACTACATAAACACAAATTTTACACATTTTCTATTCAAACTAAAAAGAATACATTGTAAAACTCAAATTGTGTTCTAGAATTCAATAAATTATAATATATTCTAACTAAAACATACAGAGCCTTAGTGACAGATTATAAATGAATGATGATTTTAGTCAGCATTCAGTAGGCAGTGCAATATATACTGGGCGTATCCGTGTGTTGTTCGATGACATATCTTCCTTATTTAAAAATTTGAATTTGATATTTTAAACGTGTAATATAGACCAAACGTCCTTTAAACCAGGCATAATAATATTAAACCACTTCCAGTTTAACCAGAAACGAACCTAATTTATGAACCTTAAATGACATTTTGTATATTTATTTCAAAACTTGAATTCTATGCGAAATTCCGTTTTCAGTGATGAATTACATTTTATGTTTAGAGCTCCAATGTTAATTAATAAATCAAATTTTAAAAACAAGAGGATTAGGCTTCGTAATCAAATGAACTAAATTTATTATAATTTTGGCAGTTTGTGTTTATAGTTTATTGACCTTAACCCTTTAACAATTTAAAGCAAGTTTAAAAAAGCACAATGAATAATGATGGTTTTAGTGTTTGGTTAGATCTACTTCAATATTATTACAATTGTACGAGTGACGTAAATAAATACTTTTGTTATTTTTTAAAACTTGACATTTATTAACATTGAGCATAAACACAATGTGTAATACATCACTGAAAAGGAATTTTGCATAGAATTAAAATTTTGAAATAAATATACAGGGCATCATTAAAATTTCAAAAATTAGGTTAGTTTCCGGTTAAACTGGAGGTGCTGAATATTATTATGATTATGCTTGCTGTAGAGGACGATAGGTCTATGTTACACGTTTAAAATATCTAATCAAAATTTTTTAAAGTAAGAGAGATATGACATTGCAACACGACTGAGGCAGCTGGTATGACATTAAGTCATACTTTTTAAAAATCACAACCAACAAGCAGTTCATGATATAATACACAGAAAAAGATAGTACGTAACTAAATTCTTATAATTAATCTTGAAAACTTGTATGACATAAAACTTTCCCAAATTATATGATTCAAAATTGAAATGTATTTAATATAAGGTGTCTCACGTAAACCATTGGTTAGAGAAGTATGACTACAAGAGTCAGGTTAAAATAGCCAGCTCTTGGTCTATTTCAACAATATAACAAATTGAAACAATAATAATTAGAAAATAAATCTGTATTTTGGTACTAAATATGTATCCAAACCATTATGATCTTGATGCGTATTATAAGGTTCTCTATATACCAAAATTCTTAGATCTACAACATTAACACAGTTTTCTTTATGATGCACCTTGAATGCTTTAAAGTTTTCAGAATATTCACTTGTTAATAATTCATTAGTAATAAGTAATGGTAAGTCAGCAAGAACAACAATATCAACTATTCTTTCAAATTTAGGCAACATTGAATCTTGCATTCTGCCTGTACAAATAACAAATCCCTTAGCATATTGATATCCAAGCTTAATCCATTTACAGATGAATACTTCAGTATCATCAAGAAACTCTTCTATATTATCACATATCAATTTTTTATATTCATGTAGATTTCCAAAGGTAGAAGTTTTAAAGGGCCCTTTCAATAAATTGATTGCAAGTCGATTCTGAAAAATGTGGACTGTTGAACCTTGGAAGCTAACGTCTTGGCCAGATTTTTAAAGTTTCTAAATTTTGTTGCTAAATTTTTAAAAGTGCATGTTTTCCTTCATACCTCATACACCAAAGATTCACCAACGGACCCATGCGTCGAATGACATCAGTATAATGCACCATAAAATGCATTTTGCAGTAATATTGTGAGAAAATTCTTTCTTAAATAGTGTATGATGATCTACTACTAATGCTTCTAATTCAATTATCATATCGGAATTGATTCTAGGTGAAAAATAATCGACATGATTTCTAAAAGTGTAAGCACAACTCTCCACTTGTGTTGCAACTCTAGAGTAAGATTTAAATCACTAATGATCAATGGCAAGAATCTTATTAAACACCAAGACTGCATTGCCCTTTGACCAATTAGTGCCCCTGCCTTATCTAATGATACAAAACTAGGCTTAATTTCTTGGTTTAAGTAGCCGTAGTGATATAATTTTATTCTATGGTTTAGGTGTTCAAGACTAATGATTTTAGCTTCAGTTAAACAAGTTAAAAATGATTTTAAATCTAATGGAACACATCCCTCCAAAACATCATGCATTATATCTACTGATATAGAGTCAAACAACTTAAAATAATGCAATTCATTAAGTACACTTTCTTGTTTTAGTCCATAGTAATGTTTTCTGCACCTAGATGTAGGTAATGTTCCTTGGATGTTTCAAAAGTGCGCATCAACACTGGATTCACACTTAATACTTCTTTAACATCTTTTTTATGAACTAAACACATTCTGCAATAGTAGTTAGCTTGGAATGATTCCACCATACCATGTAAAGTATTTGCTGCCAAGTTATCATGTGCAAGAGAAACTAATGTTCCGAAAAAAGGCTGCTCCAATTCATTGATTATAAGACCTTCTGTTTCAAGTATTTTAATATCATCAACAATCGGCTTTAAAATATTGTTTATTGAAATACTTTGCAAGTTAGTGTTTAATTTCAGATCCAAGTAAAAACAATGCCAATAAATGTATATTACTAAGGTGTGTATTTAAAGCGCTTGCAAAGTTTTTCACAGTGAAGTAAATGGCACCAATTTTATGAGCACCTGTTTTGCTACCTAATGGGTTTGTAGTTTCAAAATCATCGTAATACAATTGTAAGTTCAATACGTATTTTTTTTCTTGAAAATGGGAATAGTCTGAAGATATGTGCCTTCAACAAACAATTCGTTATTCTTATTAGAATGTATTAGAAACTGCTCAACAGTGTCTAAATTTTTCGATATCAGCAGAGTAAGAGTCTCCAAGATGGGAATGTACTGAAAAGTACAAGCAATATTGCGTTGAATGTAGGTTTGACTTGTTCGATCATAAACATTATCTGTGCGATGGCCTAGAACTACTTCTCTAGGTTTGACATATTCTAAAGTATTTACAAACTTCTTGCGTTTATATTCAGTAGAGTAGTTCGAAATTTCTTGCTTTAACGAATCATAAAATCAATAATGTGCAAAGTTTGATTTAAACTGGACCCTAATATATTTGTAAAAATATTTTCAATCAATTCAGAAAGCGAATTAAGTAATACTTGCATTTGTGGCTCAGTTAAAGTAATATTTAAAAGCTGTAACATAAACATTTTCATTATATCATTTGCACTAAGGTTTTCTTTTTCCAAATCATGGGATTCAGATTGTTCATTTTGTACTTCAGTATTAAAAATGATATATTTTCTTGAGAAAATTGTTTTCAGACTTTACAGTATTTGAATTCGACGTGTGCACGTTCATACAACTAAACCCAACATTTTGGTCATCATTATATGTTTTTTCATGTTTTAGTAGGTGTTTTCTGTACCCATTGAAAGTGTTATACGTATATAGACAACCAGATAAACAACATTGCAAAAATAATTTGGGTCCATCAAAAAAAGAATGAACTATCCTTAAATGTTTGATGGTGTCTCTACAGTTTTCAAGCTTAACCTTACACATATAACAAATAAACATTTTAAAAATAAAAATACAATATACAGTGTGAGCGAACTTACTTTGTCAGGTACTGCAAAATTCGTGAACGTAATTCAGACATTTTAGGAGTATAAACTACAGAATCCAGTTCAATTTGAAAATAATATGTTTGCATAAATTCAAAAAAATGCTTTAAATGTTCATCATATTTTAGATTAAAAACATAGTGACACATAAACAGAATTTCAAAAGCTTTAGCAGCTGAACTTAAGTAAGGACATGGAATGGTTTTACGATCCACAGCAATATGATATTGAATTATGGCACATTTGTTTGCACCCTGTGCAATAATAAATGGTTGATTTGTTTTTTGGTTATTATGAATTTCTTCAATTGAAGTATTTGGCTAAAAAATCTGATTTAGTTATATATTGAAATAATACAACATTACTTACAGGTTTATATACAATTAGCTTATCAATCTTAGAACACTGCTGTACAGATTTATTTCTGCCCTTAGGCGATGGTGGAAGCATTTCCAAAATTGCCAATAATGCCCTGGTAGGCTTGTCCCAACCTGAAACATGACACTTCTATTTAGCAAAACTTAATTAATAAATTTTCAATACTAACAAATAGGTTTTATAAATAAGTTTAGGATTTTATGCAGTAAAGGTGAAAATGAAGTAATCCAGACGTTACAAAATTTTACCTGTTTCTGCAGCTGTTTGTTCTATAATTGTATTGTTTGGATGCTTCACTACTTTTGATAAATATCTAAAATTTTGGCGTATCCTCTAGAAAATGTTTTTCAAAATGTATTTTGTTTCATACAATTGGGCAAAATCATCCTCAATCTATAACGTATAAGATAAATGTAAATAATATTAACAGAAGGAGCAATAGAACTTACATAAGATGAAGAATCAAGGAATTTTGGAAATTCTTGAAGAATGTTTGTTTCTAAAAATTTTCTATATTGGTAGGTAAATATCATTTTGTTTTAATTATTTCCAAATTATCCTCATTGTATGGAATGTGTTTCAAAACTCAACTGCCTCTTCAATTTCAGGAGTTTTAAGTCAAATACCGAGTAACTTTTTGATAACAGGAAACATGCTGGGACTACTGCTTTTTGTATTGCGTTTAGCATTAGTTTTCTTATTGAAGCTTCTGGCAATGGTGCGAAGTCGCCAAGCTATATATCCTTCTCCGCCATTATTGTTTGTATAGAAAGCTTCCTACAACCAAAATTTAAATATACTACAACAAGCTGAGTCATTGATTCACATACATATCCTGTCTGTCCCATAGGATCACGCAAATTTGGAAATAAACTAATAATGGCTTCCCCCAAATTACGCTTAGCAAATTCAGGTATTTTCAGGCCATATTTTTCAACAAGTTTGCTGCAGGTTATCTGAATTAGCTTCATCCTAATAGGATTAGGCAATAAATTTTCTTTGCTATATGTATCAAATATTAGATCACCATTTCTAGCTAATATAATTTCCTTCCATTGCTTAAAAAGAAAAGACAATTCAGTATATTGGCTAATACTTTTTCATTGTGTACAAGGCAAGACCACTATATCTAACATGCAACATGCCATGCGTAACCCACAGATCATGCATAAACAAAACTTTTCACTTGTAGCTATGGCAATTCTATACAACTTTAGTGTTAATGTTATATTTCCATGCACCTTATTTCTCAAGTTTCCACTCACCTGGGGTGAAAGAATATCATTATAAGTTGTAGGTTGTATTGCATTTTGAATAGTGACTGGAACATCACTATTTTCATCATCAGACAAAATAGACGACATAGACGTTCCAGAAGGAGATTCACAATTTAGCGGTTCGTTGTAATTAAAATTTGAAACGGCAGATATAGTTGACCTGGATTCCGGTAAGGGATCTTAAAAGTTTTCGAAATTGATTAAATAGGTAGTTTAGTAAAACTAGACTATAAAAGAAAATTACCATATATTAATATAAAATTACTCGTTTTGGTTTATCATTATGTTGTAATTGTACTTTTGTATGCGTACCAGCATCAAGCTTGTGAACAGTTGTTACTAATAATTCAACGGGTTTATCGCTATCAAAGAGCTCATTAATGTAATCAGTAAAACATCCTGTTCAAGGAATGCTCCATCATATGTCATAAACAAGATATCTTCCCCAGTTCCATAAATTTTGATTTTGCTTAAACAGAACCTTAAGTTTAAATGTGTGAATTTATAAGAAATTTTACAGATTAGACCTAAGATAAACACACTGCAAAACATATAGAGGATAGTGGAATTCTGATACAACAAACCCTAAGGTAGCGCGATATTTGATTTATTACAGAATCCGTGAAAACGGTCATTTATATAAACATTGTAAACACTCCGTTATTCAGTTTTGAAATATTAGTAGACATCTTTGAGGGTTATTGCTACACTGACAGACCAAAAAGGGACCAACCAACAATCTGATACCGATATATCAACAATATTTTGGTTTTTCTGATATATTGGAATCAGTGATGTTTATTTACCGATATTCAGAAACATTTCAAATTTTTACTCATGTGAACGTAGTTTAGTCTGTAGCGCTGTAAAACACGATATATAGACTTGAAAAATTTCCACACGAATAAATGTAGTTATTCGTTTGCCCTTAAAAGTGTAGATAGTGTTGGCCGTTCATTTCACACGTATCGTGTTCACTAGACAGAATTAACAGCATCAAGTACAGAATATAGTGCTAAATTACATTAATTGAAATTGAGGTGATGTTGGTAATGTAAGGTTGTTCATTGTATTTAAAAACTATAATAAATTTAATTAACTTCAAAGTTCAATTTTATCCATCTATCTATCTCGATTATTATAGGGTATAAATATATCAAGTATATTTTAGCACTATTTTCTAGATGCAGTTTGAGATAGTCTAAAATGTAAGTGAGCATTCACAACAGACACACCCTCGGCCGTATGATTCAAGATTTTGATGTGTCAAGTAAGCATTCGTCTGTATTTTCATTATAAAATTTATATTGCACATGTATTAAGCATATTTGTTAGAATAACTAGGGTTAAAAATAGGCTGGTTCTTTGTCGATACACTAATAGAATTTTGACGTTTGTATTTTGTATATCTTAACATAAGTGTTACACTATACCCTTCATTTCAATTACTTCAATTATAAATCATTAGACATTTCATGGTGCTCCAGCTATAGATTGTGTCACTGCAAACAAACACACGTAATATCTTTAACAGTTGCAAAACATGATAGACAAGCAACAAAGTGTTTTGCAAATTCCTTCCAACAAAATAGAAAACAGAATATATTCCAAACGTCTGCAAGCGCTATTAAAGCTGTTGCAACAGATTTTTCCACAGTTCGAAATTATTCTAACTAAGAATCAAAACTTTTGGAGGTTAAGTTCATTGCTCCTTGTTCATGTTAGTAGGTATTTCAAATAAAAACTTACCTAATTCTACATAGTCATCATAAATGAAATCTTTTCGACTTTCACTAATTTCGAAATCTGAAGATATTTTAATTTAATAAACCTCATGGCTTTTCCTGGAAAATAATTTTTTATAATAAGTACAGTGGCTATATAAGTAGATACGACTATTTATTATGTGTTTTCAATTTTGAAATAATAAATCTAAAATGTGCTTTTTATACTTACATAATATGTAATTATAATAATGAAGAGTAATATTCCTAGTCCTACAAGGTACAAGAAGCGGCAAGTGAAGCGTGAACTACCGATCATACAAACGACGGTTAAGACGCAATTAATGACATTCCATTCTTGTCATAATGGCGGCGGTGTCTCGAATCTCGATGATGCGACTGGAAAGTTGTAGTTGGACACAAGGATTTTCCACCACTATTATAAAATTAGTGTAATATTTTACACTATGCAAATTGAAAATACGTTTTTTCACGTATACATGGTATTTCAAAACATTTAGAGGGAATTCAACATCAAAGTTATTTATTTAGAGAATAAATGGTTCCTTTCTAAAACAGAGTGAAACTAGAGTGACGTTTTACACTTGATTATTACTCTAAAATTTTTACCATTAACACTAGCATTTTTACACGGGTCTGATTTTTTACTGTGTAACATCGTAGTTCGCATGTTATTTTCAAGGGTTTGTATTCGATTGGCTATACTTTCTTGGTTTCTCACTAATTTTCTTAACGTTTCGTTGAATTTTATAATTGTTGATTGAGTTAATGATATTTGGTTACTAATTATGGTTTTGATGTCGTTTTGGTTTTCGATTAATTGTTGTATTGCGTTGTCATAACGTTCTGCGTTTTGATTGTCTAAATTACCTGTTATTGCTTTTATTATGTTTCCTAATTGATTAATCCTCTTTTTCGTCTCGCCGTTTGTTCTGTGGGTATTAGTCGATTGAATTTGTCTTCTATGTTTCTCAAAATAATTTCTATTATGCTGTCATAGTTCATCATTTCGATTGCGTATTCCTTTTCGAATTTTGTTGTGTCCATTTATTGTTTTAGTCGGTAATAATTATTTTTGATTGTTTGAAATTCTTGCTTTAGTTCTGTAAAATCGAATTTTTGTGCAAAGGTCCAATAATCTATGGTGCTCTGCATACTGGCAAATTTTATTGGTAGTAAACTGGGGTTATTTTTTATATTTTCAATTATGATTTCGGTGTCCGTTCTACCTGGGTGAAGGTTGACGGTAAGGGTGATGATTGTCCATCTGAAATTACAGGGTGTCTTACATTTTTCAAGTGGATATATTTCGTTATCTTGCCGTTGTCTACCGCGGCTATGTTTTTGTCCGATATTCTTTCAATTTTAAAGGGGCCTAAATTTCTAGGTGCCGTTTTGTGTTTTTTGCTTTGGAAATTTTTCTCGTACCGGTTTGTCTTATTGAAAATTTATTTGTCTGTGTTTTTATTACGGGTCGCGGTAATGCGTTCTTTGTCGTTATCTAACTTATTCTTTACTTTGTCGTAAGTTACTTTTAATTTTTCTTTATGGTCCTTGGCGTATTGCTGATAAATTTCTTTGTTGTAATGTATGTCATAAGGGTTGCGTGAATCTGAATGTCCTAGGGTTAATTCTAAGGTGTAAAATTGGTCGATGAATGAATTGTGTTATTATAGGCGATTAACGCGTGTGACATTAAATTAGTTATGTGTTCCTTCTTGTAGGTTATTCTTAATAATCTGATCTGTTCTAGTAGGGTTAAATGTAGTCTTTCGATTAGTTCGTTGGATTCAGGGTAGTTTTCAGTTATAAAATTAATTTTTATTTTGTGTAGTTCCAAAGTATTTTGTATTGTTTCATTTTTAAATTCGCTACCGCTATCTAACGATATTGTTTCAGGCATTCTATAAAATGTAAAGTAATGTAAATTATATATATATATATATATATATATATATATATATATATACTATTTTTAGAGGTGATTGGTATCGCTTGGCCTATTTTTGCGAATGCGTCTACGATTGTTAAATAACTTTGTGCTACTACTAGAGTATCGACATGTAATTTCTGAAAAGGTTTGTTCGGTGTTTTAGCCAACATTAAGGGTATCCTTGGGGGTTTCCTGTCATATTTTGCTTTGTCGCATAGTTCACATTGATTGATAAAGTCTGTAGTTAGTTCCTTCATGTCCTTGAAATAATATCGTCTCATAATTTGTTTTAGGGTTTCATTAATTCCACGATGGTTGGTTTTTCCTTCGTGTTGGTTTCTGATCACATCATTTATTTCGTCAGGGTCGTCTAAGGTTATTAGTTTTCTTGTGCATCTTATAAGTTCACGGCCAGAGTTATTAAATAATTTAACATATAATTCCGAAAATCGTTTATACAAGTTTTTGTCTTAAAGTAAAAATAAAATCGTTTTTTCTCGGGGGTGTATTCTTTTAAAATCTTAATTATTTGTGTTTCATTGTCGTCTTTGGTTATTTGAATTTGGTATATCTCTTTGTTATCTACCTTCGTGAATTTTTTAGAGTTGGGGTTGGTTAAAACTACGGTGATTATTAACTGATTGGGTTTCATATCTATGGCTTCATTTAAAATTTTTATTGCGGTTTTTGGCTCGTCATTCTGTGTTGAATGTATGGTGTCCATCTCGTCTGGATCTTCTCTGGTTTCCGTTTTGTCTACGTTTCCTATAACTGATTCTGTTTCTAGTGCGCTAAGCTGTATTCTACTTAGAGCGTCTGCGTTATTATTGTAAATTCCTTTTTTGTATATGATCTCGTAGTCATATTCTTCTAATCGGATTTTTCATCGTTGTAATTTTGCATTGGGTTCCTTGAGTTTTCATAGCCATACTAATGGTCTATGATCGGTGTATATATAAAATTTTCGTCTGTATAGGTATGGTCTAAAATACTTTGTTGCCCAAATTATGTCTAACAATTCTTTCTCTATTGTACTATATCTTTGCTTGGTTTTGTTGAGGGTTCTAGATGCGTAGCTGATTGGTTTATCGTTGCCTACTGTTCCTTGGCTTAATACTGCGCCTAATGTTACATTTGATGCGTCTGTTGTTAATATGAATGGCTTCGAAAAATCGGGGTATTCTAATACGAGGTGATTCGTTAATATACTTTTGATTTTATCTACGGCTTTAATGAATTTTGGGGTATGTACAATTTTGTTTCCTTTCTTTAACCAATTTGTCAGGGGCTTGGTTATCTGAACATAACTTTTAATAAATTTGCGGTAATAACCACTAAGTCCTAAAAATCTTTTTATTTTTTTATTTGTTTTTGGTATTGGGTAATTTAATACGGCATTTCTTTTATCGGGGTTCGGCATGTTTCCCTGGGGTGTTATTATATGTCCTAAAAATACTACTTCTTTTTGTAAGAATTCGCTCTTATCTAATTGTACTTTGAATTGTGCTTTTCTTAATCTTTCGAACACTTTATGTAATCTTTCTATATGCTCCACTAATGATGTTGAATAAACTATGATGTCGTCTAGGTACACAAGGCATTTTTCGTTGTGTATCCCTCGTAGTATATTATCCATTACTCTTTGAAAAGTTGCGGGTGCGTTCTTTAGTCCAAATGGCATCCTTTTATATACGTAATGTCCTCTAAGGTGCACTAAAGGCTGTTTTTTGTGTATTCTTTTCTTCCATTTCTACTTGATGATATCCTGATGCTAGATCTAATGTCGAAAAATATTGGCATTTGCTTAATTTATCTAAAATTTCAGTTATATTTAGTAGCGGGTATTTATCGTCTATCGTTTTTCCGTTTAATTTTCTGTAATTTATCGATTAGTAGTTTGAATTCGGCGTGGGGTATCTCTATATAGGGTAGTACTAGGTGATTCATATTATTTAAGTTTATTACGTTTGGTCGTTTATAAATCAATCTATCTGAAAATTTGACCACGCGTTTTCTTCGTCGTCCTCGTCATAAGTTTTGTATGATTCTTCGCGTTCATAATTGTTGGATTAGTTTTGTTCATTGTCTGTACTTGGTCGAATGCAATTATTCTGGCCATCTTCATATTTCTCTATTTCTTGGTGAAATAGTTCTTCTGATGTAAAATGCGTTTTTGGTTAGGGTTCGGTAGAATGTGTGTTATTTTTGTGTTTGGTCTGGTGTTACCTGAAGAGGTATCCATTGGTGTGGGTTTATAGTAGGTATTGGGATTATTATTATTATTTGTCATTGGTAAGTTTCTAATAGGATTCGCGTTGAATGCTGGTCTTTGCTGATTTACGTTTTGGTGGAATCTTAGTTAAAATGCGGGCTTCGTAAAATTTGGGTTGAATGTTGGTTTTGCAAAATGTTTATATTGGTATTAAAGTTTGCGTTATTAAAATGTAGATTATTGGTTTGCGGTTGGTCTGTTTGTGCATTGAATGGGGTGAATTTTTGTTGTGGATTTGTTCTTCTCGCGGGTTGTGTGGTTTTATTGGTGTATAGCTTTTATTCGCGTTGGGGTTGTATAGTCTGTTTTTGTAGTACATTACTTTTTCTTCCTCGATTATCATGTTCATAGCTTCTTCTAAGTCTTGGAGATATTGAAACCTGATTTTGTCTGATAGTCGTTCGGGTAGTGCATTTAGATAGGTGTCTAATGCCATTTCGTCATACATTTTTGTTTTAGCAGTCTGATGTTTGGGTCGGATTCTTCAACTTTTAGTTTTGTCAAGATTAAGCTTCTTACATCTTGGCATTTCATTCTAAATTGGTACGGGGATTGGTTGTTTTTCATTCTAAGGTTTATTAAATCGTGTACTAGGCATTTTAGGTTACGTTGATCGCCAAAATATGCAATCAATACGCGTCGGAAGTCGCCCCACTGGTCTAAGTCATCTCGACTCGCAATTAACGTTAGTGCTCTTCCGGTTAGTTTACTGATTATAAGACGTATGAGTAATACGTTTCCCTCGTTACCTCCGGGCTTATAGAATGTTTTTAGAAATATTTCAGAGGCTGTTATGAAATTACTGAGAAGACATTGGTCTCCATTAAAATTTGGAATAATTTCCAAATAGATCTTCATATCTCCACTCATTTTGGCTGGTGGAATGTTCTGATAATTAATTTTTTAATTTGACTTTGATTATTTTCCGATTTTGTAAAAATTTGGATTTATTTCGTAGTTTGTAACGTTATTCCTTGCTTGGATTTATTAATTTTCCGTTTAAATTGCGTTGGGTTACTTGCTATTTTTAGTTTGGGTCGTTTTAGATTATTTAAAGAGTTGAGTTGCTTATTTTGTATTTAATTGCACGGTGTTGTAATTATTTAATGGTTTTACGCTTGGTATTGTCTTGGTTACGTTTATTTTTAATTTATCAATGTTAATTTTATTGTAGGTTTGATCTTTGGGGTTTCGATGTGACCGAGTGATTTTTATGGTAATTTATTTCACTTCGTTTGCTTTACGTCAGTTAATACTTTTCTATTTTTATTTTGCTGATTTTAATTCTGTCTGTAGTAATTATCTCTTCCCGTGGGTTTATGTAATTATTAAGGTGTCTGCGATACTTTTTGTCTCCTGAACTTAAGTGTTAGTAGGTAAATAAGGCCGGTCCTAATTCAAAACGCGACAGACGTATTTTCCATGTGTAAAATACGTCTGTCACGTTTTGAATTAGGATCGGCCCTATATAATTTCAAAGTAAAATAGTTGTGAAAACATTTCAATGTAAAATAGTTGTGAAAACATGAATTCTTATATACTTTCAATGTAAAAACTTGTGGGCACGTTTTGAATTAGGATCGGCTTTATATTACTCTCAATGAAACACACGTATGTTGAAAAATGTAAGTGCAGAGAAGAATGTGTGTAGCTGTTTTGAATTCGGTTTTCTAGCGAGAAGTTACACGTGCACCGTTTTGAATTAGGATCGGCGTTATATACTTTTAATGTAAAATGTGAAAACCTGAATTCTTTTCAAATGTAAAATACTTGTGGGCACGTTTTGAATTAGGATCGGCTTTATATTACTTTCAATGGAACATATTTCAAAACACACGTATGTTGAAAAATGTAAGTGCAGAGAAGAATGTGTGTAGATGTTTTGAATTTGGTTTTCTAGCGAGACAGTATGACAGATGCAAAATATCGCATTCAAGTCAATTGTGTTTTAATTAAAGTGGATTCTGATTTATCTTTAGAGGCTGCAAATACACATGGGCGGGTTTCAATTCAAAATGAGTTCACTCTTGTGATAGGTTAAAAAGTGGGTTGGCAAAGTACGCAGATGGTGGTAATCTGCTATATAAGGAGATTGCTCCTAATATTAATTTAATTAGTCGAAGTTTACTGCATATATTTACATACAAACATGTATATAATTGATATTCAGGGATTTAAATACAAGAAAAACGAGTTTGTGTGTAAAGAAATTGCGGTTTTGGACTTGTTGAAAGGTGATGTTTGGCATCAAATTTTTAAACTGCCAATGCAGTCTAGTTGTTTGAGTCAAGATCATATAAAACATAACGACTGGGTGCCAAGGAATATTCATGGTATTTCTTGGGATGAATTTTCAACGGCTGGAATGGTGTCATCATATATAGCGCTTTATTTGAAGCAAATTATCCGACCCGGTGAAGAAGTATTTGTGAAGGGTCTAGAAAAGAAGAAATTGATTGAAACATATCTAATGCAAAACTTTGTAACTGATATGCTTGCACTAGGTTGTCCTAAGCTATCGGAGTTAAAAATCAACAATCGTTTAAAACATAACATCCATTGTTGTAGACACAGCAATAATAATTTGCAATGCGCAAAACAAAATATCTTTTTATTAAAAGAATGGCTTGATAATAATAATAATAAAAAACAATAGAAAGATTTTGTCTGTATTATTTATTTTAATATAATTTTACAATGTTAGCCTTACAAAATTCCTTTATAATAATAATAAAAAACAATAGAAAGATTTTGTCTGTATTATTTATTTTAATATAATTTTACAATGTTAGCCTTATTAACTATTATTATAACAACTTCTAGCAAATTTTATTTTTATCGATCCAGCTATTGTGTACGTTAGAGAAGCCTAACCATTTTATAAATACTTTATTTGCACTCTTTCTTAGGACTTTTTCTACCAAGTAAATTCCTGGATGTTTAACCTTTTGCAACTCAGTTTCATAAAATGCACCTTTGATTTCTTTCTCATCTTGATCTTCTAATATATATGTTGTAGGATTGGTTACGTTTACCTTTTTAATCTTAAAAATTTCATTTGACCAGTTTGGCGTGTAACCTTTCGTAAATACTTCCCTGTGTTTACTAATCCTCACACTGTCTTTTATTGAATATTTTGGTATTTTGGTTGCAAGTTTGATGTGGGTAAATGATGATTTAAGAATAGTTTTTTCATTTGATTTATCAACTTTTACAGGTTTGACTCCGATAGTATTGTGAACTGTATTGTTGTATTGTTTCACAATATCGCTTAAATTTTTTTATCCAATTGTAAGAACCGTTCAGGTTAAACAAGCGCCACATTTTTCCCTTTAAAGTTCTAATTACACGTTCCACAATGCATGCTTTCTTTGTAGAAAAAACACTATAATGGTTTATGCCGTATGTCTGCATTAAGGATTGAAAGTGTTTGTTATAATATTCTTTACCAAAATCAGACTGCAAATTTCTTGGCGAATTTTTAAATTTATTTAAAATTGTTTTCATTGCAGCAGTAACATCAATACCCGTTTTTACTTTTAAGTGGTACAGCCCATACGTATTTGGAGAAACAATCAATAACTACTAAAATGTATTTAAATCCTTTGTTTGTTTGCGAATATGGTGGCATTTCAATCAAATCGGTCTGAAGAAGGTCATTTAAACCTTTTACTATCACTTTGCGTCTCTTGAAATTTATTCTTGCTGGTTTATGAAGTTCATTTACTATATCCTTTTTCACTTTTGATTGAGCAACTATCATAATACTTTTTTCTAATCAGGACTTATTAAATACAGTTAATGAAATACTTCTATGTTTGAATGTCGTGGGCTCCACTTGCTTTGAAAGGAACTTTTAATATAAAATCAAGAAACATTGTGGTATTGTTTTTAATAGCACCGGTATCACGAAAGCTGATTACATCCATACGTTTAAGCAAAAATCCTTGTAACTGTGCAATTACATAACTTTTTTCGTTTATAAGAATTTCAATGTCTTGCGGGTATCCTTTAATATTCTCAATGACTGCTTCCTCATAAGGAAATTCATAATTATGTTTAATGTTGAAAATAAGGAATGTCTTGTCACCGTTGAGGAATGTATTAGAGTAAAACGTTGCTACTACCGTGTAATGTAGCATATGTAACTTGTACTCAATCAAGGTTTCAAAACCTTCACTTTTGTTTTCATATTCCTGTTCACTTATATCTATTTTACGGTTATGTAAGTGCCTTCCAAAGTTGTCAATTGTCATATCATCTAATTACTTTCGCCTCACGCAATTCTTCAATGATCGAATTTATTTCGTTGCCGTGACCTATGTGTCCAGCAGTCTGAGATGAAACTAAAAGTCGTAATCTATCAACAAGTTCATTGGGATCATTCCAATATAAATAATCTATAGCGTTATTTGATACTTCCATTGTCATACCGTCTCCAAGACGCTTTCTATAGGGTCATGTTCTAGGTCTACGGGGTGTTTGGGGAAGTATGTTTAATGTAGATATTATATTTTTGTACTTATATGAAGTATTACCCTGAATTTGTTCTGTTTCAGAATAATATCTTCTATTAGCATTTGTTCTATTTACAATATCAAGGTACGACTTTAGATCTTGATGACTGTACCCGATAGGATATTTTTTAAACAGTAGTTCGTATAATCCAGGAGTACCTTTATATTTCAAATCATTTATTAGAACATTTTCATCATCCAACGCGAAATTCGAATTGCCTATCATAAGACCATTTGAATCAGGGTTAAACCTAATACCATATTTATGATCAAATTCGTTCTTAACATCTTTAAACATATTGTAAATATATTCTCGAGGTAGCGGATGTAGCTGTTCGAGATAATGTGTCATACCAGGTGAATCGGCAAAGCTTTGAATGTATTCCTGGGCTTCTTGTGCATTTCGATTAATTTCTGCTTCGTATTCATTCTCAACATCGTCATCATCATCATCATCTACCTCTATGGCATCATTTTTATATTTGGTATATGCTGAGCAATAACCGGGGAATCAATATAGTCAACGTTCCTTTCTAGCAATTTAGGTTTAATTTTTTACACTGCTATGAGGCAGTTCTTCTTCTTCTTTAAATTTTCTTTCTTTACCGCACTTTCCCCATCCAGTTTATTAGCAATAGTTTCTAATCGTGATGTTATGGGTAAGATTGATTCCACTTGGACGACTTCATTATCTTTTAACTGACGCAATTTGTTTTTACAATGTTTCTTTTCTTAATTAAAATTGTTTTAAGTTTTATCGCCTTCTTGTTCATTGCGTAAAAGTTTATTGTAGTAAAAAAAATTCTTCGATACTAACGATACTTGCGTCTCTCAAGGTTTAAATATGTATGAAGTGATCAAAACCTATTCGGTACCTTCCTTGATCTGGATCACTATCTTTGTCTACAACTAAGAAACCGTATTTGTCTTGCCAACAAGCAGCACATATTTCACGGAATTTATCATACTTCATGTCAGTATTGACGTGATCGTCATATATGTGTTTTAAGTTTAAATCATCTTGTTTAAATAAAACTAAAAGATTAGCATTATCACGTAGTAAGTGCTTAGGTATACGAGTATAACTTTGACAAAGGTAAAAACTGTCTACTTGTTTATGACGCCCCATACTAAAGTATTCCCTAATGATACCTTGTTTATCGCAAGCTACATCATCAAAAACAAATATAGAATTATTTCGAGCATCAGATGGTGATATAATATTATCAGAACTGGAAAATGTATAATATTTGAACCCTTTTATTGGTTGCAGTAGACTTTCGAGGTATTGATACTTTGGTTGATAAAGTAATTTAGAATAAACATATACGTTTTCAAACTTTAAACCATTAGGATGTTCTATCAGCCCAATCATAACGTTGGTTTTACCGCAATTTGATGGACCAACAACTAGACATCGAATAGATGAAGGCAGAAGAACGCTATGTTTTTTCTTTTTAACTAAGGATTGCACGCCAATGTCATTATTGTTTATGGTTAAAAGTGTTGATTGTTTCACAACACGCATGTTTGCAAGTACTAAATTCGATTTTTAAAAAAAAGTGGAATTATATATATATATATATATATATATATATATATATATATATATGTATATATAAGAAACGGCGAGTATATAAAGAATCATTAATTCATAATATTTTATTTATTTACTGCACAGCTTGAGAGGATAGTTGTCCGCTAATGATTACATATAATAATTCTAAAACTACTGGGAACGGACTATTAAATACTGTAATTAACAATTTACCATTCGAAGCGCATATTCCGGGTTACAAATTTTGCGGTCCGGGTACAAAACTAATCGAACGGTTAGCTCGGGAAGACAAGGGAATAAACAAGTTAGACGAGGCTTGTAAGGAGCACGATATTGCATACACCAAAGAAAAGGATCTATCTAAACGTCATCAAGCAGATTCGAAGTTAGCTCAGTTAGCTACAGAAAGACTAAATTCTGGTGACTCGTCTTTAGGTGCAAAAGTAGCAGCATTTGGAGTAGCTACCGCAATGAAAGCTAAAGTAAAACTTGGTATGGGTGCCTGTGCATCACTGAGAACAAAAAATATCAATAAAATAAGAAAACTGATAAAGAAACGTAAAATAAGAAGTACGCTAGGTATTAAAAGTATTATCAAACAAGCACGTACAGCTTTAAAAACGACTAAAGGATCTAATATTATGGATGCAATCAACATAGCAATTAAGGCAGCCAATACAGCAAAACAAAAGAAGCATATTAAATCAGCTCGTATTATATCAATTCCTAAAACAGGAGGTTTTCTACCACTAATACCAATTTTGCAGGCCTAAGCGCTCTTGGTACTCTTACTGGAGGTGCAGCTGCTGTTGCAAAAGCAGTTTCAGATACTAAAATAGCTAAGGAACAACTAGCGGAAAAACAACGTCATAACAAGGCAATGGAGGACATTGCAGTCGGAAACGGCATGTACATCAAACCTTATAAAAAAGGTTTTGGTCTTTTTTTAGCCCCTGCAAAACCTCAAAGGAACGCAACTTGATTTTACCTAATCGAGCACTAAGCAATGTAGAATTAATAGAGTTTGTTAAGCAATTAGAAGTACCATATTTCCGTGGAGTGTTCATGAGAAACAATCTTCCCAAGAAAGTTAATTTAAAAGAATGTGGTATAATTAATTTAGATGGAATAGAAGGTTTAGGCACGCATTGGACCTCTTACAAAAAGTACGGTAGTAGCGCTATTTACTATGACAGCTACGGAAACCTGCGACAGCCAACAGAGTTGATAAGTATATTTGAATAGCGGGGGTAAATGTAAAATTCTTTATAACATTAACCAAGAACAATCGTACGGTACTGTGTTTAGCGGTCATTTATGCTTACAATTTCTAAGTAGTGCATAGAACTGCGTACGAAGTTGTTATGTCGTACACTTTTACTCTAACGGGAAACACTTCAGTTTTAACAAGCAATTTTAATCCGCCTATAAACTTGGATAATGATTCGGAGTACGTATTAGGATTAACAAATTTTGAGTCTTATAACACAATTCCAAACATAGAAAAAGGAATAAATAATAAATTTTATTATGGATCTAACGGAGAATTCATAGAAATACCTGAAGGTGCTTATGAGATTAGAGAAATTAATAAATATCTTCAAAAAGCTTTAGGTGATAAAAGATGGCGTGGTCGTATGGATCAATCACGAAGCGCTAGAAAGACGCCAGTGTATATAGAAATTACAGCTGACAATAATACACTTAAATGTAGTATTAAATGTAGTCTAGATGTGGATTTTACCAAAAAGGATTCAATTGGTTCTCTACTTGGTTTCAATCCGCGAAAATTGCTAGCATTTGTCACGCATCAAAGTGAATGCAGTTTTAATCGATTGTAATATTGCAAGTGGATCCTATTTAAATAGTAAACCAGCCCATGTAATACACGAATTTTTTCCTCAAGTACCTGCAGGTTTTAAAATTGTCGAGTGTCCACCTACGATTATATATCTACCAATCAGGTCACGTATAATAAATGAAATAATGGTTAAAGTGTTAGATCAAGATGTAAATTTAGTTAATTTCAGAGGAGAACTGCTAACTGTAAGGTTGCATTTAAAAAAAATCTACAATAGCCATGGGTATTAAGTATAATGCACGCAACATGTCAAGAATTGATATAAATGCTGGAAATTTCAAAGCAATCGACACTCGATTGATTGTTTCAAGACCGCTAACAACACAAAACCGGCAGTTTCTACAATCGTTAGGACTGCATTTAATTAAAAAAAAAGTAGAATGAATAGTGAAATACTGAATGTGCGTGAAAAAGTTTACTTCGACAATGCAATTGTTAATATTGAAAAACATACTCATCAACCTTATGCTAACACATCTTTAAACAATAATGATGAAATTCGAATCCCTATACAACAACAAGATGTATACACCTTACCATCGAAGAGCATGCTGTACATAGAAGGCAAATTAATTAAAACAGATGGAACGCCGTCTCAGACAGCAAAGTTTGTAAATAATGGAATTTTGCTGCTTTTTGATGAAATTAGATATGAGATTGGTGGCATCATTGTAGATCGTATTTGGAATCCTGGATTAGCGTCTATAATGAAGGGATATGTTTCATATAATAGCAATCAAAGTAAACATTTACAAAACGCTGGGTGGTTTCCTATGGATGATCCACAAATAGTTGATGCCAATGGGAATTTTAATGTTGCAATAAACCTTTCAATGGTTCTCGGATTATGCGAAGATTTTAAAAAAAATTATTTTAAACCTCCGTCATGAGTTAGTCTTACTACGTTCTAGTTTTGATACTAATGCTATAATTAATCCTACACCCGATGAAGAAATAAAAGTTGTTTTAAACAAAGTTTTATGGAAAATGCCGCATGTAGCCGTTGATGATACTCAACGAATTAATTTAATAGAATGCGTTGAACAAAATCAGGATTTGCATATTCCGTTTAGAGGATGGGAGTTGCATGAATATCAACTTCTACAAGAAACGCAACGTGGAACATTAAAACAACAACACAATTAGAAAAACCAAGATTTGTGATTGTTGGTTTCCAAATCAACCGAAAAAATAGATACATGAGCAACTACAGTCGTTTTGATCATTGCTATTTAACCAACATGAAACTATATTTAAATTCAGAAATTTTCCCGTACGATAACTTAAATTTGAGGTTCGAGAATAAACAGACTGCGTTGTTATATGAGATGTATGCTCAGTTTCAGCAATCATACTACGAAAAGGAAAATGAGTTACTTTTTAATCCTGAAGAATTACGAAGTATTGCACCATTAGTAGTCATAAATTGTTTTAGACAAAACGAAGCGTTAAAATCTGGTACTGTCGATATTAGATTAGAATTTGAAACTAGCAGAAACGTTTTGCCAAATACATCTTGTCATTGCCTTATACTTCATGATAAGATAGTCAAATACAATCCACTCTCAAACAGCATAAGAATATTATAATTACTTTATTATTATTATTATTACTGTACCTTTACAAATTATGAAAAAACAATAAATCATTTAGCAATCACAGTCTATTTATTAATATTTTTTTACATGTTTTACAATATCTTTTACATGTTTGAATTATTAAGTGATTTAGTAAACAGCCATAAACATTGACAATTTTAAATAAAAGTTTTGTTATACATTTTTCAAATAAACTAACTGGTATGTTAGTAACAAACTGGATTTTTTTTAAACAGAACGGTTACTACTACTACTACTATTTTTCTCTACAATACATTTATACTAATAATATAGTTCAAAACTCGGGCAGATTGAAAGGTATCCTATTTTAGATACATCCAAAACCGAAAATCGGCGTACTTGTGCAGGTATAAACATAACACTGAAGTTTTATAACTAAAAAATATTATATGTTAATCTAGATAAAATAAATTGCATTCTTTATTTGAGCCAGTGGTTGAAGCTTTACAAGTCATTTCTGTATGTATAGTTATACCCCCAAGGTTTAGTATCAGTGGTTAAGGTACTAAGAATTCTTTTATCATCACTTGGATTAAGAACAATTTTGTTTTGTTTAATAGTACAGACATCATGTTTGACTGATCTAATTAAACATTGCTGTTTCTGTACAGTCTGTTTATAAAACAAAGCATTCTTATAATCATCAAAAGAAATTTGCTTAATACTTGCTAAGGAAGATCCCTTTGACTTTTTTATTATCCTATCCTGAACTCTGTAAGTATACATTTTAGATCTAAGTCCTACAAACTCTAGCATGATGTCACCATTGTTTTCATCTTTCATAATACCAGGAACTTTTTTATTTGATAATGGAATATGATATTTGTTATGAGGGTCGTAATCGGAAGTATCAAATCTATGAATATCTTGTTTGATATAAGAGTAAATATCTTCAACGCTAAACTCGTATATCAAACTATCCGTATCTGTGTACAGCAGCTTTGCTTTGTTAGCAAATTGCGATTTTATATAACTATAGTGAAATTCATATAAATAGGTTTTTGAAATATCTAGAATAGAGAAACCTACATAAATGGGTTTGTTTAAGTAAACCTCTAATTTCTTCATTTCTATTAAGACTAGATCTTTGTCTAACACAGTGCAACTATGAAAATTAGGCTTCGCTATGTAACTACGAGCTCCAAACCGTCCTTCCCATTTGGTCACTAA
The DNA here is from genome assembly GCA_036346225.1 of Platerodrilus igneus. NCBI lineage: Eukaryota > Metazoa > Arthropoda > Insecta > Coleoptera > Lycidae > Platerodrilus > Platerodrilus igneus. The sequence continues at coordinate 451,173 of JARFIW010001219.1, forward strand.
TTTCACATCTTTCCTTTTCCGTACGTTTTCCATCATCTATCCATAAACCGAATTTATCATATTTTTATAAAAGCATATATCGAAACTGTTTTTGACTGTTGTCTTAATTTCGTATTCAAATCAATGTATTCTTTTAACCAAGGAGCTTGTTTAAACCGAAGAACCTTATGAATCTTTTCAGTTCTAAACCGTAGCTTAAATACATTTTAAATTCTTGTAGTGAATAATATAGTTGAGTTTTGGATATAAAGTTGTAAGTAATTTCTTTAGGTTTGATTTATTAGAAGGTACTGGTGGTATCATATGTTCAGGCGCCAAAGGTAAGTCACTGTGAATTTCATGTAAAGATACTGGATAGTGTAAATCGCATTCAAAAATATATCCTACATCAGAATCATCGGGAATATTAAGTATGTCTAAACGTACTATATCTGGACTGGTACCATCTAAAAATTCAAATTCTCCATATGGAAGATATTCAGACATTGCAGCCCCATATAAATTATTAACATCAAAATACATTAAATATTTAGAATCGAAATTTGGATCATAATCTGCATTCATATATTTGTTATTTGCTTTAGCATATCTATTTGAACATTGAGAAACACCGCCACGAATTCCACGTTCTAAAAACATTATTTTTTCAATATCAGTAAGCAGCTCGAGTTTAACGTTCGTCGTTTTTAACATCGCATCTAGAGCTAAACCAGGAGCCGTAAAGTAGTGAAGCGGATCTAACTTATACGTGAACATACAAGTTTTTCTAAAGTTTTCAAATATATCAGTCAAGAGCAGTACATCTGTTTTTAAATATAGGTCTGAATAGTCCCCTAGTGTTTTTATAATAAATGTTTGCCAAACGTGTTTAGCATGATTGTAGTCTTCATCTGAGATTTCTTCATTGCGCAAACGATTAAAGAATGCTGTTTTACAGGGTAAATCAGTTTCATTGAGCCTATCCCAAGAGTTAATGTAATCATAGGAAATATACCTTTACGCGTAAGTAACTGAAACTCATTATCGGTGTTACAATTTTCCCTAGTGATGGATTTTTTATTATCATCTAAGTATGAAGCTAATTTTTCGATGCTAGATGCCATAAACCTGAATGAATCGATAAATCTAAAAGTAACTTTCGTACCATTTACATATTTTGTAAAAGATATGTATTTTTCCTTATTTATTGGTAGAATACTTAACAAACCTGAAAACCCTAACGCAATTTTTTAATAATGAAATGCGAATCGTAGCCTGATAAGTTATGAAAACTACCGGTATCATATAAAAATTATGATAATTGATGTTGCAATCTTGATGAGCCGCTCCTCGAAATTCACCTGTAAAGTGACAGTGATCGCGAACTCTAATATCATCTATACTAAAAGGTTTATTGCAAATGTGACAGTGAAGGGCAAATTTAAATGCTAACTTTTGTTCTTCTGTTAAAGGATTCATAGGTTTTGGGTTACAGAAAATTTTATTAGTCGTTTCTGAAATCAGTTTCAATTGAGCAACAAACCATTCTATACAATCCTTTCCGCGATACAATTGAAATTTGGAATATTTATTATCATACGAGCATTTCAAATAATACGCTACACTAAAGGGTATATGCCTTTGGTAAGAGACTGTGTTTAGTATTACCTCCGACTCATTGCATGGTTCTAATACACATTCGAGATCTGCATAAACTACAAATGATACTTTTTCTTGATAGTGGAAATGTTTAAACGTTAGATACTTTTCAGATTCTTCGGGTAATCTTATTGAGCAAGTATTCTGTTTTTCGCAATAATTCGAATGACGCTTAAGTAATGCTGCTGTACTAAAATTATTTAAACATCTATAACAAAAAAATTTTCTATGTTCATGTGAAAACAACTGTTTTGCAAATAATTTTGGCATATCCTTAATCCAAGTAAAATGAAAGTGATTCTCATTAGCATTTGCCGGACGAGAATATTGTAAGGAATCATTATTTAAAACTAACAGATTAATAGGTTCAATTTTTTTAAAATTTTCACTTAAACAAAATGGTAGTATTTTAGTATTTTCTATACAATATAGGTTAATTGCGAGATTGTTAAGCTTCTCAATTTTTTTTATGTCTTTTAATGTGATTGGAAACTGAATTGAATTGTAGCGTAATACTGTATCAAAATGTGGATAGCTAGATATTCTCTGACTATTTTGTTTAGCAGGATATAAAGCGGAAACCAAGCTCCAAAGAATGCAATGTTGATCGTTATTTATTACATTTACCACAGCTTTTTTTTTTTTATAAAATCCGGAACCGGTACAAACGTTGAACACCCTCCTTTAAGTGGATCATGATTGTTTATATTTACCTTCAAGTGTAAAACTTCTTGGATTGCCCAACCAGAATCTTTCACGCAAAATTCTTCTAATCGCTTCGAAATCTTGTTCAATACGTTCTCCTTATACCACAGCTTGAGATTGGTATTTATATCGATGTGACTATTTGCAGTAGGAAACGTTTTCAAATCTATTTCGCCAGTTGTAGGCTTAACAAAGTTAGCGGTAAATATTACATTAACTTTCAACATCGACTTTTTTAAGCAAGCAACAATCTTGCGTTTAAAACTAGCGAACGCCTTGTCTAAGAACACTAGAGGATCTCTATAATTTAAATTGGTAATAAGTCCCGTAATTATTCGACTTCCAAAACATGATTGTACATCATGCCAAATCAAATTTTTCGAGTATGACCTCTAGAAAGCGTTGCATCAACACCTTTACCACGATATTCCAAAGTGCGTTTCAAGTGCCTCAATCGTACAAGGTAACTTTTAAGATGTGCTAAATTAGATTCTAGCCTACTAGGATTTTCTTGTTGATTGTCTTCGTATACCTTATTTCTAATAGCAAGCTTCAATATACTAATATTTGCTTTGATAATTAAAATGTGTTTCGTTATTTCATTCACTGATTTAATTAGATTCACGTATTTTACAGTTAATCTCAAAATTGCGCTACTAATCTCGGATACGGTTTCAGCATTCATGATTCTATAGAAAATCAAAATACACTACTTAATAATACAAGTATTTTCTCTATTTACTATTTATATAAAATATCATCTGACGTAAGCAAAACAACTGCAAAAAAGGTTCATTCATCTGAGTTTACGAAAAACGCGTAAGCAAAACAACTGTAAACAAAAATAGCATACAAATCGAAATAATTGCATAGCGAATTGCTTGAATGCAATTGTTAAAAAAATCACCTTTATTTACGTTTTTTATTCAAGACGATTTTCAAGCTTGAGTCGTGCATGCGGTCTAAAAAAAATTGCAGTGTTGCCTTCAGTACGTGTGTATGACAAAAAATTCGCTATGCAAGCATTTCCAATATTTACATACTGAAGGCAACTCTGAGCAAAACAACTGCAAAGGAATGCATTCAACATCATTTTCATTCCGTATGCGTTTACTACAAAAATGTTTTATACGACCTTTGATTTATTATGTGTACAGAAAATACATTATCATTACAGCGCTATTTTTTTATGATTACATTGAAATATTTTTAAATAAAAACAAAGCAAATTTGAAAAAAAAATGTCTCAGATTAAACCGTCTTGTTTAATAATTTACACGCACTCCTGGTTTTTAAAAACCCAGTATTAAAAAAACATTCTGCAGTTTTATTATATAACAGTACCTTTAAAGAATTTTCACACAAATTACCTATATATATATATATATATATATATATATATATACACGTAAATTGTGTCAGCGGTAATCTAAAAAAAAAACTTATTCTATAAATATTACTACTTAAAGGATTTATTTGCATTGCATTATTTTTAAATGAAAAATTAATCTTAAGAAAAATATTATAATTTACACGCATTCATGGTTTTTTTAAAACCCGTTATTAAGAAAAACATTTTCCAGTACGTTGATAGTACTAAAGAATTTTTCTTATTCAGCACAAATCACTATATCCCTATATATATGCATATAAAGTCAATTTTTTGTTAATTTTTTATGGAAAATAAATTATGCTAGCAGTAATATAAAACGAAATTAATCTAATTTAGGTTTTATTATGCGCCTTCTTGCAATTTCTGTTTCAATCAATGAATGTAATTCATTATTTCTGCTGAGCAGTACATTTAAAAAAAATTTCTTATACAGCATAAAATCGCATAAACACACAATTACCTATATATTTGCATATAAATTATGTCAGCGGTAATCTAAACGAAATTAATCTAATTTAGGTTTTTATTATGTGCATTCATTGCAATTTCTTTTTCAGACAATGAATCTAATTCATTATTTCTGCTGAGCAGTACCTTTAAAAAAATTTTTTATACAGCATAAATTATGTCAGCGGTAATCTAAAACGAAATTCATCTAATTTAGGGTTTTATTATGTGCATTCATTTCAATTTCTTTTTCAGACAATGAAACTAATTCATTATTTCTGCTTTGTTCATTAGAATAGATTACAGAGCTGATTTTTTTTTCAGAAAACGATGCAAATTTTTAATTTTTTCTAACAGATCAGTTTATTATTTAATATAAAAACTTCACGTAGATTTTACCAACAGTATTCAATCAGATCTCTTGTATAATTATTAGTTACTATTACTAGCAACTTTTAAAAAATGAGTAACTTGTCATCAATCAAAAATTGTAATAGTACCAACGTAAAAGTTCTAGAGCAATTTATATTACATTCTGACGAAGACGTGATTAAAGAAGTTTTTGGTTGTTCTTCGCCTCAATTCAACACTGCTGCTATTTTTGATAGTGACGTAATAGATATATCACGGTAAGTGCTTTTTTCACATTTATACATGTGTTTTTAAAACAGTACTAATTTATAAGTTACATTAGATCAAAAAACCATTCTGGAAATTCTAAGGCTATCGTAGGATCGTTGACACACTCTGATCCTCTCAGAAACATCAGGTAGTATACAAAAGAAAAGGTGAACCTACAATAATCTTTTATGTTATGCTCACAGATCAGGCAGAAACATGTCGACTATGAAAAGGTTATGTACAGAATCTAATATGGCTGTTTGCTGTGAAGATGACAAATCCTACGAAGATGACATAGTAGAGTTGTTTAATGCATTTAAAAAGCGTGGAGAGAAGCTACTGCGTCGTATAGATTTGGAACTAGAAATAATAAAGCAAAAAGAGAGGAACTAACAGCGAGGGAGCAGCAGATACTTCAAGAACGGGAGTTAATAAATACTTTTCATTTATAAATAGTTAGATCAAAATATTCAACAATTTGTAAAATAAAAAGTATTTTATAAAAGTTCTCTTTTGAAACAAGACTTTCTCTAAACAAGGTAGTAAACTCAAAGTAAAACGCACATAAATCAGAACCCACTTTAATTTAATACATCATTCTTTATACAATCGACTTAGATGTGTTATAATAATAAACTAATTTCTTAAATTAGTGACATATTATTCTGAAAATTCTATGTTGACAGTTAGACCGATCGATCCCTTACTAGTTATGTATACGTGTTTGTTCGAGCCAATACTTTCATTTAATTGTTTCACTCCATGTGCTTGAAGGTATTCAAAATATCTCAATGGCAATATACTCTTGAACTCTTCTGTTTCCACTAATACTCTTTCTCCATATTTTGTCTTGATTGTTTCCACTTTTAAAACTTCAAACCTCTTATTCACTACAAGATCTTTTGCATTTACATAAGGTTTGCGATATGTGGTTTTATTAAGAGTATTAAAATCCATATTTGCTTTTCTTCGACTAATTAAATTAATATTAGGAGCAATCTCCTTATATAGCAGATTACCACCATCTGCGTACTTTGCCAACCCACTTTTCAACCTATCACAAGAGTGAACACATTTTGAATTGAAACCGGCCCATGTGTATTTGCAGCCTCTAAACATAAATCAGATCCACTTTAATTAAACACAATTGACTTGAATGCGATATTTTGCATCTGTCATACTGTCTCGCTAGAAAACCAAATTCAAAACATCTACACACATTCTTCTCTGCACTTACATTTTTCAACATACGTGTGTTTTGAAATATGTTCCATTGAAAGTAATATAAAGCCGATCCTAATTCAAAACGTGCCCACAAGTATTTTACATTTGAAAAGAATTCAGGTTTTCACATTTTACATTAAAAGTATATAACGCCGATCCTAATTCAAAACGGTGCACGTGTAACTTCTCGCTAGAAAACCGAATTCAAAACAGCTACACACATCTTCTCTGCACTTACATTTTTCAACATTCGTGTGTTTCATTGAGAGTAATATAAAGCCGATCCTAATTCAAAACGTGCCCACAAGTTTTTACATTGAAAGTATATAAGAATTCATGTTTTCACAACTATTTTACATTGAAATGTTTTCACAACTATTTTACATTGAAATTATATAGGGCCGATCCTAATTCAAAACGTGACAGACGTATTTTACACATGGAAAATACGTCTGTCGCGTTTTGAATTAGGACCGGCCTTATTTACCTACTAGTGTTAATTATAAGTTTGCAAGGTGTCGTCTTTTTCGTTGTTGAGAGTTGCATACAAAGGTCTCGTTTTATTTACAATGTTGTAGTCTACTGTAGGATGTTGCCAGTTAATTATTGCGTCAGTGTCTCTGTTGCAAAGTTATTTTTAAATATACTGTAGGTGTTATTCAGTAAATGCTGTGATTTTATACAACTTATACTTTATTTCATCTTTCCTGATAGCCTTTGTTTGAATAGATTGTGTCTTTTCTATAATTAATTATCTTGTTCTGAAATATTTAATTATACAATGTCGTGTTTGGAATAATAAAATTTATATTCTGTTAATTGCTGCAGTATTTAATTATCTATAGGTTTCCAAGTTGGTTTTATAATTAAACGTAATTTTTCGTATTTAAGATGATATTTTATAAAAGTTTCCGATCGTAATTTTATTATGCTTTAATTTAATAAATAATGCTTGAATCTTATTCTGAAATGTTTTCGTATGGTTATATTTAGATTTCGCGATGCGTTTTGATTAGCTTTGTATTTACTGCGTTTAAAATTGCTTTAATTTATTCTCTTCTGTGGGTTAATAATAGATTGCAAGTTGTGTCTATTATTTTAAGGAATACAATGAGTTTGCGTCTGGGTAATTTATTTTGTTATTTTGTTGCGTTATTATAAAGATTTTGGTTTTTAAATTTCGTGATTTAATTTTGGCTTTTTATTTTCGGGGTATTGCGCCAGTTAATACCGTGTTGTCGAATTAGGAATTCGTTTTGTTTTTAAATTTTTTTTTGCGCCAGTTAATTTCGTAAATATGGTCTCAAGTGCGCTTAAAAGTGAGACTTTATTATTTTTCTTAAGTTTTTATATATTTCAAAAATAAATTTTCTCAAAGATACTTGAATATAATCCCTTGCAGTAGCTAAGTAGGTTATTTTTATTAAATTACATAAAATAATAGTAACAATAATTAATATACATATATAAATCATAAACTACCAAATATAAAATATGTTTGTAAAATAAAATAAAAAATTCAATTGGTTTAAAGGAAAATGAACTTACAGTAATTGTTTTGTTGCTTTTATGGAGTCGGTCGATTCTAGTACTTTCTCCACGTTGGTTTTCGGATTTAATCTATGCTTGTATCTTCTCCGGTTTCTTCTTTTGTTGAATTTGAACGATTTTGTTTCGCCTTCAACTTCTGTTTGTTTGCTGGGTTTGAACGATTCTTGTTTCGCCTCTAAATTCTGTTTTGGTTCTGCTAAATTTGGAATTGAAACTCCAGACTACCAGTTCTTCAAATTTGGATTTCCTACTGACCTTTTGACATCCGTTACCGCTGCGCCAGTTAAGATTCGTGGCTTGAGAGCGGCTTTTTTAGAAAACCATTTCCAAACTTCTTAACAAATTTATTTTAATTACACAGAAATTAATAGTGGAATTTTACAAATTTTGATTTAAATTACTCTAAGTCCGAAATTTAATAATATATGTACTTAAATTGAGTAGCCTAACAAACTGCAATGCAAAAGCTAATCGTAGGACTGACTGTGGTCGACTGGGGTCCCGAACCTTTTATAATATTCCTACCCCCTCACATGACTGAGGGAACTTGCAGATCTCATGTTTGCTTATAATTAACTCTATTCATAAACACATTGTTTTGATATTACTTTCTAAGTAACTTGGTACGTCACCGTCGGTGACCGCCTGTGACCTGACATCTGCAGTGTCACTATCGTCTGTGCTACTAAGTAGCGTTTCCGTTCCCATGAACGTTAATAAACTGTATAAATTGTCCTTGTTTTACAATGTTGCACTTCACTTAACGCATTTCTAACATTTCAAATAATTTCTTAATTATTCTATTTCTTTATACATATATCAATTGGGGGATTACATAACTCGCGTTATATAAAAAGGTAGAATTGTAGTGATTTAAGGACAAGTAATCCCTTGTCATTAATTTTTGACAGAATAGAATCGTGATTGCCGTAAATGCAACACTGATGTAGATCTGTATGGTTTTTAGTTTTACGATAATCCATAAGCAGTTATGTATTAACTTCTTAATGTTGCAGGTTTGTAAAAGGACTTAATGTAGTTTTCTCATTTGGAATATTAGGCCAGCTGATTGAAAGTATAACAACTTCATGTAATGTTTTGTTTCGTCTGACTTTGGTAAGCTAAACTATTTTGTAAACTGTGATTTTAATTGGAAAAATTATTCAGGTTAGTGCAATAGGGTTAGAGTTTTTCCAACTCATATTTTATATGGCTGAATTAATTTTTCAATTATTCATATACTGTTGGTTTGCCAATGAAGTGTATTTAAAGGTTAGTAAGACACTGTTTGGTAATAGTTTGTTTAGGTTTTACTAGTGGTGAGCTTCTAAACTGTTTAAAGATTTTAGTAACTTTCGTGCTTAATTCTGGTTCCTTTGCTAGCTTAATAAAAGCATCAGGTAAAGGATTCTTTCAGAAATATTAGAATAGAGGTTTAATTTCGATTAATAGCTTTAGGAAGATTCAAAATTTATTTTGAAAAAATGTTAATTGGTATAGTTATTTTCAAAAATAACAAACTTTATGGTATTGCCGAAAACTCTGCAGATGCAGAGCCTTTACTAAAACACATAATTTTAAACTAAATTTGTCTATATTTCTTGAAGATTATATATTTATCTCCGAATTCATTTCAGTTAATAGCGTCTGTAGTAGTAGAATTTCTATATTTAATTGACTGCTATTCATTTTGAGCGAAAACCAGGGATTTATTCAAATTATCATTTACGCATACAAAAACTTTTGTTAGGTTGAATCTTGTATATAAAGAAATTTCATTAAGACAATTCTGCATTAGTATTTCTTTAGGTGCGCATTCATTCATTGCTAAGTTTAGTTCATGTAAAATAAAGTTAATTGTTTGTAATTCCCGGAAGAGTATCTCACAAATACTTCTGGTAATTTGGTGTCTTTCCTTTGTCTATCAAACGTTCTCGAGAAGGTTTTTTTATAGTGGTAAAAATTTTAACATCGGCAGTGTGGGACTCTTCCTTGCCGAAAGAATGACATACCCACAAAAAATTCACTTTGGTGTCGGACTCGAGATCCTTGGCATAGATGTTTATAGGGATCTTACTTGTGATTTTCCAATGCTCCACCCGAACGTACTACATTGGCCAGAAAGCGAGTTTTTTTTACCTGGAAAATTTGGAATTTTTGCCGAACCCTTGCTGTTCCAAGCAAGGTAGGGATCTTTAACGTGTGTGACAACACCCACACACGGGACCTCCATTTTACCTCTCATCCGAACGAGGGTGTATTTTTGTGAAAAATGCTCGCCTAACATTTTTCAAGCGGACCGTGTCGGGATTCGAACCCGGGACCTTGGGCGTAGTAGTCACACACATACCACTACGCCACGGAGCCGCCTTGTTTATAGGGATCCCGTGACTAGCGTACTTGGAACAGTTTCTTTACCGTCATTGTGAACTGGAAAGAACATTGTTTTACGCGCAGTTTATTCCTTTCGGACGTCTGATGGAATCGCAAAAAGATTAATGCTGGAGCATCGTTCTAAGGTGTCTATATCGCCGCCACAAGACATATTTATAGACACCGAGGGCTTGTACGAGCTGGTTTTCGTGATTTTTAAGAGATCCCTAAAACCTCTCTGCGTTCAACTGGAGCTATTCCTTGACGGGTGGCAGGTTTGCCTCTGTGTGAAGCTAAGCATTTTGAATGATCCAGGGAGCTCCGGATACTCCCTTTAGTGCCCTGTTCTGGATCACTAGGAGCTTACGCATGGGCGTCTCCGCTGCGTCACCCCACATCGCTAATGCGTATGCAAACGTCGGTCTAGTTATTGCTTTGTAAAGCCTAAGTTTGATTAAAGCACTTAGCCTACCTCGGCGATTGGTTAAGGGATATAGCATAGCCGTAACTCTCTTGACCTTGTCTGCCACGTACTCGATCTGAACTTTCCAAGCGAGTTTCGACTATAGAATCACTCCTAGATACTTGACATCTGAACGTTAAGGTATGGGTTCGGCTAATGCTCTGATGTCGTCTCCAGGTCGGTGACGTCGCTTCGAAAAGGAAACTTCCGTGCTTTTTTCTACAGTTATGTCGAATAGGCAGTCTTAACAACTCATCGAGAACGTTCATCGCCGTGCAGTTTATGCAAGATGAGATGAGCAGCACGGGATCTAGATAGGATGGCTGTATCATCGCTCTATAGTGTCATCCTGCTGTCGATCATTTTTGGTAAGTCGCTCACTAGGATGCCTTAAAGTGCCGCCGAAATGAGAGAGCTTTGGAAAACCCCAGCCCTGATTCTCTGCCTCGTCGACCGCACTTCATCCAGCCTGAAGCAAACCCATCTATCGTGAAGATAGTATTTAGTCAGTTGGACGAGGGCGCGTAGTAACCTTCTATCCAGCATCTTGTAGAGTAGGCCATAATATCATACCTTATCAAAAGCTTTTGACACGTCCAGGAACACTACGTTTGGTTGGCTGTTATCAGTTGAAGCCTACAGCAATGTGTTCCATCACTCGCAATATCTGGTGAACTGTGGAATGCCTTTACGAAACCTAAACTGCTTGTCCTGGATCACACAATGTTTCTCTATCGCCTCTGCACTCTCCTTAGGAAAACGGCTTCCGCTATCTTCCCAACCTCCGACATCAAGCTAATTGGTCGGTAGTTCTGCGGGAATGTTGCGGATTTGCATGCTTTCCGCAGCACTACTAAGTCCGCTATCTTTCACAAAGATAGGAAATGGCGGAGCCTCAGTATGGTATTGATGATTCCGGTTAACACCCGGATGGCGCTTGCCAGTTGCGCTTTCAGAACTCGGTTTGACATTCCGTCCGGTCCAGGAGCTTTTCTCACTCTTAAAGCATTGATAAGGTTCTTGACTTCTTCAACTGTGTTGGGGTCGATTTCTTGAGAGACGTTGTCCCTAAGCCTTCTTTGGAGGTCGCGCTAAACCCGTTCAGTGTGCAAAAAGTTTGCCTAAGCATAGTTCGATTCGAACCGAAGTTCCATGCTATCTGCAAAGATTTCTGACTTCTTCAGTACTTTCGACATCTTTCACAGAGAGTTGTCTTCGCCTCGGAGTTCTTCCAGTTTGGTTTTCCATGACTCGTTTCGGTGCCGCTGAATTGCTCATCGCATTTAAGCGACCAATCGATTGTATCGGAGTCATTCCGCCGAATCCCCGGTTCTTTGCCATTGACGCCAGCATGGTTCTTTCCTCAGATGAGTTTGTAGATGTGCAGAGAGCTGAAGTCCTTCTTATCCGCTATCGGTCTTATGGAAGTGAAGCTACTGTCCAAAATCTATATGCATTCCACAAGGGGATTTACTTGCACCTTTAGTCGCTAAAAGGACGGTAAATGCTGGCCACGAAACTTTGCGAGTTCTGCTAATGGTCGGGACTTGCTCACCTCCAAGATTGAGTAGTACCGGATTGTCGTCTGAACTAAGGTCGCTGACGGCCCGTCTACGTGTTCAGCGTGGAGTATCGCGACGTCAAGTATGTATGTATGTATGCATCTGTTGCCGTAGTAAGTGAGTTGTGCTGGTCCTAAGACTTCGACCTCACGTCTTTCAACAAACTATCGCAGTATGCGTTCATTGCGATTCGCTACCCAACCGTTGGAAACCGTATGTTTAGAGTTGAGGTCGCCTACTAAAAGCACTGGTTCTCTCGTCCTAAACAACGCGTCCAGGTCCTGCGTGCAAAGTGGTTCGCCACCTGGTCGGTTATAAACGTAAACCAGGCGTAGAGGATCCAAGCCCTTTAGTATCACGCATACTGTTGCCTCTTAAAATAGTTCTAAATCTAGAGAGTACAACACGTAGTGCTTCAGGGTTGCTTTGAAGTATGCAGTTGTGCCTCCTCCAACGCCATCTTGATCGTTGTGAAACAACCTGTAGTTGGGAAACCTCTACTCGTCTCGTGCACCGAGGAACGTTTCGTTCACCAGGATAACATGTAGATCGTGTCTCATCGAAAACACTAGCCACTCAAATCGCTTTCTCACAAACCCCTACGCATCCCAGGACGCTATGCAGAATTTCTGCATTTTTGCGGTGTCTATTCATTAAAATGGAAGAGTTCGCTGAGAGCCTTGCCGCAGGCAATCAAACTCATGACTGAATCGCCTAACTTTTTGGCAGAAGCTATCTGGCGATTGCATTCAGCTTCTGGAAGTCAATTCCAGCAAGAAATGCGATAAGTGAACACCACTGCACGTTTGCACTGAATGGGGTCCTTCTGGTTGCCGCTCCACATCTGCGGGTGGGTGGGGCTGACGTCTCGTCAACTTGCGCAAGAGCTGTGCTATTTGCTGTTGGTGTAGAGGCGGCTGTAGTCGAGCCGCTGGCAACGCTGGCGTAAGAACGGTCTGCCACAGTAGCGTTTCCCGGCGTCGGTTTTGCAGAACGAACGCTGACTGTCGCTTTAGGTACTGTCATGTGCTGCAGCTTTGCGACCATCTTTGACTTCAGTAATGCAGAGCATGCCATATATCTCCTTGGATGCACGCCACCACAGTGGACGCACACGACAGGAACTTCCCTACTTTTGAAGCAGGTGACGCTAAGGTGGTTACCGGCTCACTTGGCACACTTTGGCGCAGCCTTGCAGTTCGTCTGTGTGTGCCTGAATCGTTGACACCGATGGCATTAACCTACTTGGGATCGCCGTTGCCGCATCTCCACTTGTACTCGCAGGTGCAGTACATGCTGCAGCTCAAAAATTCGCTTCGTCACTGTGGACTTGGTCAAAGTGACCATGATCAAGGGCAAGGCTCATCTCGGCCGCTCCTTGGGCATGAGTGTATACGAAAGGACTGAAAACCCGCGTTCAACGAGCTCCTTTTGGATGTCCATGGCGGCAATATCCCCCAGGATACCCCTCAAGACCACCTTAAGCGGCTTTTTGTCCTGGAGGCACAAGGTAGGGTACTTTTAGCTTTGCTCAGACAAAAAAGCCTTGATCTCACGGTCGTCGGTTGGGGTTCCCGGTGTAAAACTGATTCCATCCTGTGTATTACGTGCTCTTGTAAAGTGTAGTTTGCGACGACCAAGCTCCGCCCCAATCGCCACCTACTTGTCATTCTTGCGAAGAAGGACGAGAGGTCGGGGGAGGAGTTCCAGCCTGAGGCAGGATTATTGGATTTCTGTCCACCGACTCCAGCCAATGAAAAGATACATGCAGTTGACGCCTTGCACAATGCATTCCTATCTCAACAAATTGAAGACGGTTTAGTGACGGTATACGACGAAAACGCAAAAGTGATTTCAAGTAAATTTACTCAAAAATGTGTTCACTTGTCATTAGCATCGAATGAATCTTCTTCTAAAATGCACTCAGCCATACTTAAGCAGAACCAAACACCTTTAAAAGCTAGTGCATCGCAATGTGCAGGATCACCTCAAGATACTGCACTTAATTCATCATATGGCATTTGCTGCAAAAAATATCATAGCAAACTTCCTAACAGATGACTGCAAAACAGAAATGCCATCATTCTCGGGTATGTGTGGATTTAATTACAATGAAAATCTTGTTCGTTTGCAGCGATCGTTGAAAGGCTCTGCAAAAAATGTTGTATCTAGTCCATTAATTACCTCTGAATGTGTATCAGAAATCATACCTACCTTATAAATGCGTTTCAGTATGCTTCAGCAAATCATTGAAGTCCACATTTTAAAAGTACGTCACCAGGCACCAATAAGACAAGAAAAACTAGAAACGTGGGTAGAGTATGCCATTGCTGTAAAATATCTTTGCGAGTCTTTAAAAACTACATATTTGGATGATTATCATAATATCTCATCGCTATTGAAAGAATTGCTTTTAACGCTACCTGCTCCAATTAAACTCAATTGGGCCGTGTATTAAAGTTCCTCGTCACGAACCAACAACCTGCCTGTGTTTAGAGTTTGGCTTTACGCATTAGCTAAAAATATATGCGGTGCGCTGCAAACTAGCACAGAAATTGATATTAAGGGACCTACTCCAACCAAAAACCTAGAATCCTATGTTGATGTTTATCACCATAGGAATACCAATAATGCACTCGCAGATACCAAACTTAGTAAAACAGAAGGTTTGTCAAATTGTCCTTATCAGAAAAATGGAATGCGGTGCGTAAATTAAGACTGCGTCGTTAGTGTCTGGGAGTTTATTAACCTATATGTTCAGCTCCAGTTGAGTGTGGTAAAAATGGAAACAACAAAATTCACCACTCATTGCTTCAGAATGATGCACAGTTGTCCGAAAAGATAAAGTCTGATTCAGGCAATTTCACGTTAAATAAGGGCAAGTAGAAATGAAGTCTCCAAACACAATGGTTATGGCGCAACAACATAATGTTTCAGTACTCTCAGAAAAAGATCTTACATATATACAGCTAGCATTCAAATAGTTCCTGTAATACTAAGAAATGGCGATCACTATTTTGAAACCTGTGTTTTCTTGGTTGAAGACTCTTCAATCACTATGCTTAACGAGAACCTCTCGGAAGAACTTGGTCTAGAGGGAAAGCTAGATCGTCTGACTTAAGATAGATGAGTGAAATGACTGCCTGCCAGTTCGCACTGTAAAAGAACTTAACTTACCAATTCAGTGTTTAAACTTCGAATATTGTGCGCAAGTTTTTGTCATTTACAAGGACTGCCTTTAAAGTCCTATACTAATGCCGAGCCTGGTATATTAATTGGTCTTGACAACTGGAAACTAGCCATCTCACGTAAGGTAAAGAAAGGCAGAAATGATCAACTTATGGCAGCTAAATGCAAGTTAAGACGGTCTTTGTTTGCCACCGCAAAGTAACCCGCTTAGATGAAAAACTTCTGTCGGTCCATGCCTATCATGTATGCGAGTATGAGCCTAGTACGGTGCCAGATCTACACAAACTGGTAATAAGCTTCTTTTCTGTATTATCGTTAGGAGTGTTAGCGCCAAGGGATGCGACCGTGGCCCAAGAGGGTCGCCGAGCAAGTAATACAATGAATGCCTTAATGACAAAAATCGGCAACCAATACCAAATGGGATTAGTATGAAAGTACGACAAGATGACAATACCAGATAGCCGGCCAATGGCCTTTAAGAGACTAAGGTGTTTGGAACATCATCCACAGTTGAACAGCACGCAAGCAAAGAATATGAATCTAAAGATTACGAAGTATGAGGAGAACGGTTACATACGATAGACATCTCAAGAGAATTTTTATCAACTACCCGAAAGAGTTCGGTATTTGCCGATTTGTCCCGTGTTTAATCATAACAAGCCTGGGACACTCCGTATAGTTTGGGATGAGGCCACGTTAGTCAAAGAAATTTGTTTAAATTGTATGTTTCTTAAAGGGGATGTCCTATTAAGTCTGCTACTGGGAGTTCTTCTAAGGTTTCGTGAACGTAAGATAGCGGTTAGCAGCGACATCAAAGAAAGTTTCCTACAGGTCAAAATCAAAGGTGAAGATCAACATGCAATGCGGTTTCTTTGGTGACATTGTGATCACACCAAATCACCTGACATATACATCTTTCAAGTAATGTCGTTTGGTGCTACTTGCTGCCCTAGTTGCGCACAATACGTGCAAAATGTTAACGCATTAGAGTTCAAGGATAGTCATCCCCGAGCAGTAACCAGTATCATAGACAACCACTATTGTGATGACATGCTAGATTGCGCTGACTGTCGGGAAGGTCATAAAATTTTGTAGGGAAGTAGTTATGATCCATGCTAATGCTGGATACGAGATCAGGAACTGGGTCTCCAATTTCAAGAAAGTCGTGCTTGTCCTAAATCCTCAGCCATACACTACCAGCATTGTAAACATGAGTGTGGGTACAGAAAGCTCAACGGTGGAGATTAGATACGGACCAATACACATTTTAACTTTGTTACAACAAGAAAGTAGAAGACAAATTAAGTGTGATTGCAAGCCATCGAAACGCGAGGTTTTGAGTGTTTTAATGTCAATTTATGACCCAATCGAACTAGTGGCCAACTTTGTTGTTTTCTTTAAAATTGTGTTACAAAAAATATGGCGTATTCGTGCTGACTGAGACAAATCAATCCTGGGTAAGCACTCTATCAAGTGTCAAACTTAGGTAGGTCTTCTACCAAGAACAAAACAGTTGCGTGTTTCTAGATGTTACCTTCAGTAGCTTGATAGCTGGGATGGTGTTAAATTGTAGATGCATGTTTTTGTTGATGCAAGTGATAATGCTAGTGCTTCAGTAGCATACTTGCGCATCAAAAAAGATTTTATCGTAAGGTGTGTCTCACTAGCAGCTAAAACTGGAGTCTCTCCTTTGAAACTGATTAGATGGTGCTATGCTACCAGCTAGGCTTGCTAAGTCGTTAAACAAGCATCTTAGTATAAAGCCAATTAAAACAATTTATTGGTCAGACTCTGAAACTGTAGTAAATTGAATAAGAAATGAAGACCTTCGTAAATTATACCAATTTGTTGCATGTAGGGTTGCAGAAATACAGGACAATTCTTGTGTGGCAAACTGACGTTAAGTGTCATCCGCACTTAATGTCGCTGATGAAGCTTCAAAATGGTTAGCGACTCCGACAATGGACTATAGCTATCGCTGGTAAAAAGACCCAGACTTCTTGCATGAATCTGAAGCTACTTGGCTTAAGAACCAAAATAAAAAGATTGAAGCAAAATAGGAGACCGTTCTCGTGCATATAGTAGCTAAACGGCTTATCAACCTAAAACGCTTTCGTAGCTTCAACATATTGCTAAGATCTGTAGCATATGTTTTCCGAGCTTCGAGGAACTTAAAAACTAAACGTTCAAAAGGTTTGTTAACCAACGGTAGTTTAAGTGGTGCTGAATTGCTAAAGGCAAAACAATTGTTGATATCAATGGCACAAAAAGAGCATTATAGAGAGGATATTAACAATTTGTTCAAGAAACCGCCAAATCATATGCATTACCTACAAGTCTGTTATATAAATTGTCTGCCTAATTGGATGAAAACGGCATCTTGAGAGTACGTGGAAGAATTGACGCTGCTATATGTATCAAGTTTGATATAAAATGTCCAATAATTTTACCGTGTAAGCGTGAGTTGACTTGGTTGATCCTCACACATTACCATGAAGCACATTTGCACCGAAACCACAAAACAGTAGTTAACAAAATACACACAATATATTTTGCTCCAAGACTCTTACACTTTAAAAGTTCATAATTACAACTCCGCAAGCGCGGTTTATTAGACACTACGGGCAGTTGGTAACGCTAATCTTTGTACAGATTTTGGCGCGCCCATCTGTCAATGACGTCACCCAATGCACAAATTAAATGCGCAATTACGCAATAAATAAATGTTCGAAATGCAGTATAACAATCAAGGCACTTACCTAAATAGGTACAGCTTCCTTCAGGTTAAATAAAGATGTCGTCAGCACGTCCATCAGGGCTGCTGATGGCCCCTTTTAAGGCAATTACGGAGGGTACTCTTTCCAAATGGCTGGAGCCCCCTTTAAGATAGTTTACAGATGGTGACTGCTCCGGTGCTATTGGCGGAGCATGGCCTCCAATTTCTTCCCGGGGTCGTGGACTCAGTTGCTCTAGGCGGCTTCAAATACCTCCTACCTATGTAGGGAATAATCAGGGAAAACCAGGTATAGGAGCGACAAACAGTTAAACAAGGCAAGGAAATCTACATAGATACAAGATAAGGCACGATACGATACCTGAACAAAACCGCTTTTCACGAAGGTCAGAGGCAAAAAGCCACGTTACAGAGCCCATCGGAAAAATCTTACTTTTCTGTCCTTTCACGCGTCGGCGCGAAATTATTCACCCAACCCACTTTTGACGTGACGGAAATACGCGCACCGAGTCTTTTGAATTTTAAGGCGCGAAAACTTCCGCACATCAAAGCTAAAACTAGGAATGTTTAGTGCCAATTTATTGGCACGTAACAAGACTTCGTGTGCAACTGAATTCAATTAGGGGAAATTGTCAAAAATGCCATTTAGTGTTTAAACAGCTTCTAGAGCCCAAAATGTCTCCACTTCCAGATTCACAACTATCCAGTTATATTGAACCTTTTACCTTCGTTGGTGTGAATTATTTTGGACCTAAGCTAGTTGTAGTAGGTCGAAGGAAAGAAAAACGATGGGGTGTATTGTTTACTTGTTTGATGGTCCGCGCAATTCATATTGAAGTTGCATACAAATTAGATGCTGATCATTGCATTCTTTGTATACGAGATTTTATGGCCAGAAGTGGGAAACCCCAAAAGATGTTTAGTTACCGTGGAACTATTTTTGTTGCTAGTTACACTTTAAAGGAAGAACTCAAAAATCTAAATATGCAAAAAATGGTTTAGGGACTTTAGTCTTGATGTAGAAAGGCATTTCAACCCACCAGCATCAGCCCATTATGGGTGGCAGCTGAAAACGATTAGTTAGAGCAACTGAGCTTGCTGTTTATGGCATCTTTACTATTTGAACCCCAACTGGCCCATTATTACGTAACTGTTTCACAACAGCTGAAAACATTATCAATTCTAGACCACCGACATACTTGCTTTTAGAAGCCGACCATTCAGAGACACTGACTCCTAAGCATTCCTTAAGATTTTCAACCGGTGGGGGTAAGCCAATGGTAACATTACATGTAATTTTTTTTTCTAATGCTCCACCCGAAGGTACTACATTGGCCAGGAAGCGAGTTTTTTTTTACCTGGAGAATTTGGAATTTTGCCGAACCCTTGCTGTTCCACGCAAGGTAGGGATCTTTAACGTGCGTGACAACACTCACACACGGGACCTCCATTTTACCTCTCATCCGAACGAGGGTGTATTTTTGTGAAAAATGCTCGCCTAACATTTTTCAAGCGGACCGTGTCGGGATTCGAACCCGGGACCTTGGGCGTAGTAGTCACACACATACCACTACGCCACGGAGCCGCCCAGCCAATAGTAACAGCTAGCTATATGAATAATGATAGTTAGCAATAATGATAGTTATAGGGAACAATTTGCTAACCTTTATTGGAGAAAATTCAGTTCTGAGCATCTGCTGGAATTGTTGCTGCGTGGTAAATGACACGAACCGCAGCTACTGCTAGAAATCGATGACATTGTATTAGTCGTCGATAGACAACCCTAGAAATATCTGACCATAAGGAAGAATAGTGCAGGTTCGTAAAGGAGCAGACGGACAAGTAAGGAGTGCGGTCCCAAACGGTATACTAGAGCGCCCAGCGGTAAAACTAGTAAAACAGGAAGTGGGTGTGCCATGTGCCCCCATAACCGTTAAAATAGTGCACTTAGAGATTTGTTAATTTATTACATTATTATTGATAGTTTTGTACGTGTTTGTAATCTAGTGGGCAAAGATGAACTATGACATAAGATGGACAAATTGTGCTTTTGAGAGATTTATTCTGTTTTTATTGCAATTTAGCTATAAACCTAAAATTATTTAAGAAATGCAGGGTCGTATGTTAGTAAGGGTCACAGTAAGTAATTCTAAAATCATTACTATAATTAACCTAAAAGTATTTAGGAATTTGAGCAGCGGCGGAGTTAGGCATCGGCGACGTCGGCAACCGCCGACGGCCTCGCGCCCAAGAGGGCCTCGCAAAAATCGGCAGAAGTTGATTAGTTGACCAAAAAAGTATTTATTATCGTAGAACGAACGCCAGCATTCTGCAATGTTTTAAATGTAGAATTAAACCCTTATTTAAAAAGCAAGTATTTCTTATCGCAAAGGCAAGTAATGCATCACACTAACAGACCCTGTCAACTACCTGTCCCGGCAGGGAGAAGAATTCAATGCACCCAGTGGTTACGATAAGTCCATTGTTAAAAGGCCTTTCATTTCAAAGAGCATTTGAAAATACATGTTCAATTTACATTTATTATATGCCATAACCATTAGTAACTTCTGTGAGATAAAATTGTAAATAAACCCTACTTCGTGGTTTTGCGATTGAAGCTTTTGTAGAAAATGAATCTTCAAAATGATTTCTTTGCCAAAATGAATAAAGTTCAGGTTAAAAGTTACTTAGGTATTGTTTGATGTCTTCTCAGGTTGACAAGCTCAGTCATTGTAAGCCAAATGTTTCTCAGAAGTTCGTAATAGAATTCTATTTAGTTGAGTACGTACTTTGTAATAATAGTCTAAGATTTAACATTTATCAATGCAGTCAAGATGAGTTAAACAAGTTTAATACAAATATAGTATAGTGTTTAAAGTACAGGTACGTATTAGGTCGATACCCCCTCCCTTTGTATACAATTATAGGCAAAACTAAACCACCCTTCCTTTGTCCGTCTTAAACTGTATGCGTAAATTGTTACGGACGTCCAGTTGTTGTTTATACGTGAAGTGTGTAGTTAAATTACTCTTAGTATGAAGTTATAACCAACGACTAAAGTAACGCGTAGTTAAAATAAAGATAAAGAATCTATAATTGTTGGTATTTTTGATTATAAATACTAAAACCTTCTGTGCTAATATTGTTTGGATTACATGCATACATTTTACATTGGGTATGATGTGAATTCCATTTCGAATGGACCTGCACCCTGCCGAAGTTCTAAATTACTAGAACAGGTGAAATGGCTTGCGTGTTCTAATGAGCTAAAGAGTCAAACTACAGGGCCAACCAAAGTAGTAGGGTCGTTACTGAGGAACCAAACTAAGACAGGTCCCCGAAAGAGAGCAGCGGCTCCTTCGGTACTTAGATTGGCAGAGACCATAGGGGTCGGTATGGCAGTCTAAGACACACTACCGCGATGTGGAAGGCAACGGGAAACCACCATATTATCTCCCAAGTACACAGCGTACTTAAATTGTAACAAACATGATGGCATTCTCTGGGGTAAAAAATTCCTGAGTTAAAATAGTCCCCCATTCGGATCTCTGAGAAGGGACTACTTCGAAGGATGCGATCGGAAAGTTAAAAATAAGAGTCGGGAACATTCTGCGAGTCGGAGTGTGGAATGTTAGAAGTATGAAGCAAGAGACATAGTAGGAATCAGCGAAGTTCGGTGGCCAGAGGCGGGGGATTTTTGGAGTGGAGACTTCAGGGTAAATCATCCAGGAGCAGTGGAAGGAAATTTGGTGTGGGGATAGTTATGCGGAAAAAGATAGGATACTGTGTAGAAAATTACTTACAAAAGAACGAAAGAGTACTCATGGTTAGATTAGAATTTAAACCGGTAAACAAAGTAATAATACAAGTATACATGCCCACCTCTAGCTACAGTGACGAAGAGGTAGAAGCCATCTACAAAGATATCCATGACATATTAAGATACGTTAAATTTAATAATTACGGGGATTTTAATGCCGTGGTAGGCGAGGGTAGGGAAGGAGCGGTAGTACGTTTATTTGGTTTAGGCACGAGAAACTACAGGGGAAATAGGCTGGTAGAATTTTGCGACAAGAACATTTTAATCATCACAAACACATTATTGCAACATCATGCCAGAAGACGATATACGTGAAAGATGACAGGAGATATAGGAAGATATCAAATAGATTACATTCTTGTTAGACAACAGTTTAGGAATCAAGTAAAAGACTGTAGAAGCTACCCAGAAGCAGATATAGAAACTGACCACAACATCGTAATTATGAAGGCCGCTCTTAAATTTAAGAATGTGAAAAAAAGAAACGGAAAAAGGCACTTGGATGAATTGCTCAAAGATATCGGGAAAATATCTGATACTAAGGAAGTAGAAACAGAATGGAATAACATTAAATCCAGCCTAGACATGGCGGCCAGAGATATTCTGGGGTATACACAAAAAGAAAATAAAAAACCATGGATAAAAAAGTATATCCTAAATTTAATAGAAGAAAGACGAAAATACAACAATAAATCAGACGAAACAGGAAAACAGGAAATTATTCGAAAATGCAGGAAAGCTAAAGAACTATGGATTGATGCAAAGTGCAAAGAGGTACAAACGAAGATGGAGATACGAAAGACAGACGAAACACAAATTAATTAGAATGAATTTTAGGGATATAAAATCGTATAGCAAAACTTTAAGGGACGCACAAGGAAACGTCATTATAGAAAACGTAGAATGCAAGAATATATAGGGAATTTATATGCAGGAGAGGAACTAACTGCATTAGAACAGGAATCAGACATTGAAAATGATGACTTGGGAAATCCTATACTTAGAGATGAGTTTGAATTAGCATTAAAGAGTCTGAAAAATGGTAAGGCGCCGGCTACAGATAAGGTGCAAGCAGAAACCCTAAAAGCCGCTGGACAAGCAGTAACAGAACGTCTCTTCCAACTTGTAAGCTATGTGTATGACACAGGCGAGATACCCAAAGATTTCAAACGTAGCATCATAGTAACTATACCAAAAAAGAAAAGCGCGGATAGATGTGAAAATTTTCAAACAATAAGTTTGACAGCACACGTGTCAAAAATATTAACTAGAATTGTGCAAAGACAAATGGAAAAACGGGCGGAAGAAATACTAGGAGAAGATCAATTTGGGTTTAGGCGAAATAGGGGAACACGGGAGACTATTTTAGCTATGAGAGTGATAATGGAGAAAACAAAGAAAAAGGGGAAAGCGTGTATATAGGGTTTGTAGATCTGGAAAAAGCATTCGACAATGTAAATTGGAAAAAAATGTTTGAAATACTCAAAAAGACTGGAATGAGTTATAGGGATAGACGAATAGTACACAGCTTATAGAAAGAGCAAACAGCAGTAATAGAATTGGAGCAGGAACGTAGAGAAGTAAATATTAGGAAAGGGGCGAGACAGGGATGTGCCCTATCCCCATTGATTTTTAACTTGTACATAGAGAAGAGGCAATAAATACAGTCAAATGCAGGAAGACATTTGGAATTACTATGCAGGGACAAAAAATTGATATGCTTAAATTTGCAAATGATATAGCGGTATTAGCGTCTAGCAAGGAAGAGTTAGAAGCTGCTCTTAATGAAATGGAAACGGTTCTAACAGAGAGATACGGTATGAAAATTAACAAAACTAAAACTAAAGTTCTAGTATGCAAAGGTGGGGAAAATAAATCAAAAACAAGAATACAAGTATGTAACACGAACTTACAAGAGGTTAAGGATTTTTGCTACCTAGGAAGCCAAATACCGCAAGATGGGAAAAGCACAAAATATATCAAACAAAGATTAGCACAAGGTCGTGCTAAATTTAACAAGAAAAAGCAACTACTGTGCTTTAAGACCACAAACTTAGAAACAAGGAAAAGTTTGCTTAAAACATATGTGTGGAGCACAGCACTGTACGGCTGTGAAGCCTGGACAGTAGGAGAAGCGGACAAGAAAAAGGTTGAAGCCTTTGAAATGTGGTGCTACAGACGTATGATGAAGATATCATGGACAGACAAAGTTAAGAACGAAGAGGTACTAAAAATGGTAGGAGAGGAAAGAAATATGTGGAAAACGGTAAAAAATAGGAGAGATAGGATGATAGACCACATACTACGGCATGAGGGAATAATGCGGAATATATTAGAAGCAGAGACAGGAAAAAAAGGAAGAAGAGGCAAACCTAGGTTAGACTACTGCACACAGATTAGTAAAGTAGGCTGTAGGGGTTTCAGGGAGATGTGTAGGCTAACCCAAGATAGAAATCAATGGAAGTACGCATCCAAACAATCCCAAGATGGATAAACTAATGACGAAAAAATAACTGTGCTTAAACATGATGATTACTATAAGTAACTACAAGAATTGGTTGGGCAATATTCTCAAATAATGTTAAGTGTGTGAAAGGATTCCTGGAAAACCATTATTTCGGCAAATGTGTAAGTGTTGGGGGATCTTGGTAGCCACAGGTTGCTTAACCCCCTTTACTAAATCTCGGTGAAATAGGGCATAAAATTAGAAAACAATAGAAAGGGAACGAGCTGTATGCACATGCTGTGTGAGAATTTCAGGGAACTATGCAGGCTAGTTCAGAATATAAATAAGTGCAGGTACGTGTCTAACTAGTTTTGAGACGGAAAACCTAATGACGAAAAAATAAGCGCAAGTAAATCTGATGATTAGTATAAACAACTAGTTGTTGGTTGCGATATATCTGCAACTAATGTTGGCTGTGTGAAAAGATATATTGGAAAATATATTAAATCGGTAAATGATTAGGTGTTGAGGGAATTTTCCAGGCACAGGCTGCTTACCTCCCTTCACAACCACTGAAGGTTGGAGAAAGAGGGTATATAACTGTAAAACAATAGAAGGTGATCGAACTGCATCTAACAAGAAAGAACAGCGCCTATGAGGAAAGAACAAGAAGAAAATTGTTAAAAGCATATGTGTGGAGTACAGCACAGTATGCCTATGAAATACGGGCAGTCTGAAACGCAGACAAAAAACGGTAGCAGCCTTTTGAAATGCTGTGCTTCAGATGTATGAGGACGATAGCATGAACAGACAAAGATAATAACAAATACGTTATAAAAATAGTGGGGGAACAAGGATATTGGGGAAAAATAGAAATAGAAGGGCGGAATATTTTCTAAGGCATTTTTGGGGAATAGTATGGGATATATTACAAGCAGAGATAGGAAAAAAGAGGTAAATGTAGACCTACATCAGATAGTGATAGTTACAGACTGTGCAAATTTCAGGGAAATCTGTAGGTTAGTTCAGAATAGGAAACAATGATGGTACGCGTCTAACCAGTTCCAGGACTGAAGACCTAATGATGATGATGAATTACATGTGTTAGTTTAATTTTTGTATAGTTAATTATTAAGTTACTTCCCCTATTTTAAGTCAGTTATATATAATATTCAAAGCTTTTTGCATTTAATCTGCGCTGGTATAAGCGTGTTTGCTTTTGATATTTGATATCGTCATTATAATGTCAGGCGGGCCTTCTAGAGACAGAGATATAGGTAGGAAATGGGAATCTGGTGCGTCAAAAAGAAAAAAAAAGTTGAAAAGGCTCTGTCCAACCAAACCATGAGTTCCAGTATGATGAAATTTCTTAAGAAACCTTCATCAGGACTGGTCGGTACCACAATAACATTAAAGTCTGATGACTCTTTTGTACAAGTTTCTGAACCAACTTTAGATCCAGAATTGGCAGAATCTACAGTTATTCAAGTCTCTGAACCCAGTAACAGTAAAAAGTTAGACTGTGACAACAACATTCGTGACTCAATGATTCAAAAACGAGCAGCCCATTTCACAGCGTTGTTTATGGATTCTAATCCGGGGAAGTGGGTATTTCCAATAACGGACTCGCAGCGTCATGACTTAATTCAAAACGGTCCTCATCAAAACCTAAAGACGTTTGACGAAAGTTATCCCAGAGACGGTAATAATAGACATTTTTCTAAATTCCACTTTAATCGAAAATTGAGTAATGGGGAAAACCAACATCGCAGGTGGTTAATTTACTCTATATCTAAAGATAAAGTTTTTTGCTTTCCATGTAAACTTTTTTCCCATTTGCAAACACAAATGGTAAAAGAAGGATGTCGCGACTGGAAAGATTTGAGTAGAATATTGCAAAGACATGAACAAAGTCATGGACACATGATGTGCATGATTAAATGGATTGAATTTTATAAAGGAATTAAACACGGAAAAACAATAGATGCAGAAAACGAGAGACTGGTTAAAGAATCGCAAAAGTATTGGTACAACTTGCTTGAAAGGTCGATTGATATAATTAACTACTTAGCTTCCCATAATCTGGCATTTAGAGCTCATCGAGAATCTCTTAATTTTAATTTAAATAATAGCGATAGTAGTGGCAATTTTATAGACCTATTTAAATTGTTATCCAAATATAATCTGACACTACGGTAACACCTGCAACGCATTAATAAAAAACAGCTTAATCAACATTATTTGGGTCACGATATTCAAAACGAATTAATCACATTAATGTCTAAATCAGTTGTTGATGAGATTATACAAAGAGTCAAATAAGCAAAATACCACGCGTTTATGCTTGATTGCACCAGGGATGTCAGCCGTGTTGAACAAATGTCGATAACATTAAGATTTTGTAATTCTTTAACTGGAGCGATAGAGGAGCACTTTGTTGGGTTTATTGCTGTTGCAGAGACAACAGGAGAATATTTAACAAATTCAATATTACAAGAACTACAAAGAAATGGTTTAGATATCCAAAATTGTCGAGGGCAGGAATACGATAATGGCGCTAATATTGTCGGCATTAACAAAGGAGTTAAAACTAGAATTCTTAATATTAATCCAAGAGCGTTTTTCACTCCTTGTGGATGTCACAGTTGGAATTTACTGTTGATAGATGCAAGTAATTCTTTCGGCTTTATCAATAAAATATACCTTCTATTTACGAGATCAAGCAAGCGTTGGGGTCTCCTTAAAACCAAATTAAAATTAACATTAAAATCCCTATCTGAAACAAGATGGAAGAGTAGAATAAAAGCAGTTAAAGCGATATTGTTGCAATTTGATGATGTTGTCGATTGTGTAAATGACCTGAAAAACGAAATTGATGATTCCGAAACTCTAAGTGACTGTGAAGCTGTACTCAACGAAATGTTAACTTTTGAGTTTATTGTAGCAATACAAGTTTGGTACGAGGTTTTACTGCGCGTGAACAATTTAAGTAAATTATGGCAATCGGTTCAAGTTAACTTGAGGATTGCTGTTGATACTTTGCGTTTGCTATGTAACTAGATTTAAGAATATCGTGATACAGGATTTGAATAAAGCGTTGCAGAAACCAGATTGTTTGTGGAAAAAAGTAGTTATAAGATTTCGTCTCAATTTAAACAAAACAGATTCGCTAAAATTAAAAAATATTCTCGTATGAAAATATTGACGAACCAATACAATCTGCTGAAATGCAGTACAAAGTTGACTTTTTTAATAAGATGTTAGATGCTATCATAGTCGACACCGAATGCCGATTCAAATAGCTCCATAATTATTTTGAACAATTTGGCTTTATTTTTGACATAAATTATTTAAAATCTATACCAAAAGTAGACCTTAAACATTGTTATGATTTAGCTGCAATACTTCGGGATGGCGACAACAGCGACATTCAGCCTTTCGAACTATGTGAAGAACTTCTGCTTTTACAATCGAATTCACTAATAGACTCTATCAAAGATGTCAAACAACTTATACAGTACATTTTAGAAAATAATTTGCAAGAAGTATACCCAAATGTTCACATAACAATCAGAATTATGTTTACAGTTCCGGTCACTACAGCTTCTGCTGAAAGAAGCTTCTCAAAGTTAAGATTAATTAAGACCTACTTACGAAGTACCATGCGCCAAGAGAGAATATCTGCGTTGTCAATTTTATCAATTGAAGCAAAAATAGCGGTTGGTCTAAATTATGATACAATATTGGAAAAATTTAGTGAAACTAAAAGCAGAAAAGTTTGTATATTGTAATTTGTGTTTGAGTGTGTAATTCGTCTATTTGTGTTCGGTCGTCTTAAAACTATTTAATGTTAAATTTGCGCTTAGCACAAGAGTCAGGTGCTTCATCACTTCGAGTTTTACGCCACTTCAGAAGTGTTAGCTTCACTATCCATATAACAATTATACATGCTTCGATAATAATATGATCCACTAGACTGGAGCTCTGAACGTTACGAGTTATAATGTTTCGTGTCAATTAATCTCAACGGATAAAAATGTCGCAGTGAAATTTGCATGTGAAATACCATGAGTGTAATTGGAATTTCATCAGAGACCATTTTTGTGCAACTAGCCGCCTATGGATAATGGATATATCCTTAATCATAATTTATAATTTTTAAAAGAAATTATTGGTTGTACTTCTTTGACAAATAACATGTGAACCCAAGTGTTATATATTATAGACACTCAAATTGTCTATTCACCTTCATTCATGTATCTTACTTTCTACTACATACAGTTAATTTGCTCCTTGAGTTCTAATTAACCGCCACAGTTTGATTAGCTTAGCAACAAAATACTTATATATACCTAGTATGTATTGGTATAATTCAAGTCATTAAACGTTTTGTTTTGGGCTCTGAGAAATGTTAGGGGCCTCGAAAAACTGATGTCGCTGACACCCACGTTTGGTCTAGCGCGTCACTGAATTTGAGCTGCTGAATAAAGAATCCATTGCCGTGTTTCTAGTGTGAGCATTGACTGGCAAAGGCAATCTTTAGTGTTGCTGCAAACAGCACTTGTCAGTTGACAACAGGTAATTGACCGCAACCCCAACATTAACGTACAACTTTAATTACTCTTTATAAAGATCCACTGACCTTAAACAGCGTGTGTGGTTTATAAAAAGCAACGAGGATTATTTAAGATTTTCATAAGCTCACTATTAGTAATCACTTTTTGTATCTAATTTACACGTTACATTTTATTTTATAACTACTGTCTAGAGTTTATCCATTGGCGAAGCATGCTACTTTTCACAATGGGAAAGTTTTGACGTTCGTGATGCCAAGAATTTGTGTATAGTTATGGAACGTTCAAAAGTGCCTCTCAGAATAACTATTTTCAAATTTTCCACCGTAACACTAACGACGTTCACTTTGGTGAGTATGTTGCTAAGATTAATGTTTATTGGTTTTGTTATAGGTAATTCAGTGGTCATACTCGTATTTGGCACTGCTCATTCGACTATATAGCAGAAAGCTTGGAGTTTGAGTTGACAAGAAAACTGTACGAAAAAATTTAAATATTTGCAACTACTTCTACTAGTGTATTTTATTTAAAATAATTTTAATATAATAAAGTTTGTAAACTTGAACATGATAGTATTGGTCCTTTTTTTTGTAGCAATGTCGGTGGTAACATAGGTTTGAAAAGCAAGCGAGAAGCTGATGTTGACGTGGTGTTGTGATCACTTAAAGTTTATTTAGAAAACAGGCATTATGGTTTTGAATAGGGTGGTTAGTGGGTGGGTGGGCTTGTATGAGACTACAATCTGAGCAATAAATAATTTTTATATAGATATGGTTTTCGTATCCATACAGACCAATTACTGTTTAACTAAGGAAGACTAGTTTAAAGAACTGTGGTAAAGTTATACCCTACTTAGTAGTTCCTACAATTCGGTTTTAAAGGTTTCCTAAGTGTCGTCTAGTTCGTTCATATTTCTTAATAAAATATACTTGTTGCATATATATATATATATATATATATATAATGTAATGTCAGGGGGAGGTACAAGGCTTCTAAGGGTAAATTTGTGTTAAAAGGGGTGTATGCCAAATAAAATGATTCATATATCAGATCCAGTAATTCAAAAACTATATTTTGCCGTACTTTACATATGCTAAAGTATTTACCATGTTAGTTTGAAACGTATGTGCCAAAAGGTAAACTAAATGACTTGATGACGTTGATAAAATGCACAGTGCTCAAGGTTTTATACTAAGTTGCAATGTAATAGGCCATTGAAAGTACATTTGCCGTCTGAAAACCGGATGCGTCTACGGATGTCTACGATCAACCAAGCATCCAGGTCATGTGTGAATTATTTTGGCTTTTTATTTAAATAGAATCAACTTTTGGACGAATTTGTAAATTCAAAATTATAAGTTAATAAGAGTATCAAATATAATTGGAGAATTGTGAAGTATTTAGGACCAATGATAGAATTTAGGAATGTGTATAAAGACAATAGTGAAGGTATTTGTGACACCAAAAAAAGGACAAATTGTTATTGGATATTTTTATGTATGTAAAATGTAATTAAGTAAGCTAGTTTTGTTGTGCTTAATGCCTAGGAGAGTAAACAAGAAGATTCTTTTTCGATTAAATTTAGAATAAAGACGTGTTTTTGCAAACCTGCGTTAAAGTTGTTATATATTTTGAAAAAATAAATGTGTTTGAATTTAAATAGTCTGATTTATTAAAGTGGAGGTACAAGAAGCATCGGTGGTTAAATAAGCAACAGCGACGTTAAAAGAAGTGTAAAGATTGGTGATAGTGCGACGGGAAAGCAACGAATATTTAATTAGATTTGGAACGAGATTGGGAAAGGTAGTAGGACATTCGAGTGGTTATACAAAGGGACGAAGTTGAATTTGGATAGAGGTTTAAAGGCAGAAGGACATAGAGTGGTTATAGTGCGACGGGAAAGCAACGAATATTTAAATAGATTTGGGATTGATCTGGATAGAGATTTGAAGGCAGTAGGACATCGAGTGGGACATCGAATTTATAGCAAGGCATTGAGTGATTTGGAACAGGACGGCGGTTAGATTTGGATTGATTATGAAAAGGCGGACGGATTAATTGGAGCACGAAGAGGAAAATTAGGAGAGCAGCAATTGCAGGAAAGATTCAACGAAAAAAAAGGAACACGGAAGGATTAGCGCAGGGGAAGTAATTACAACGGTTTGTCAAAATTCTAAAATTCGGGTTATTCATTTCAGATTTGGGGTCACCAAAATTGTACTAAGACACCTGGAGGCGATACGAAAGTTCAATAGTGATTGTGAGTCCATGTAAAGACGCATACGGCGACTAAGATCGTGAGCCAGCAGCATTTAAAAAGGGCATCAGCGAAGTATAATTCAGGTGAGTACCGTGCAATATCATAAAACGTCACACAAAAGTCAGAAATTGTGTACATTAATTAATTTGGCACAAAGCTACGTTGATCAGTAAAATTTGGCATATACAGTAGTAAATTCATATAAAAGTAGTAAAACAAAAGAGTGTGCAGTTTGGTTGGGCAGTGCACATCTACTTACGACTGAACCCACGGTAAGTAGGTGAACACCCTGAGATAAAGAGTTCATATAGTCGAGGCATAATAATAGTAAACAGTTTAATTAGATAACCAACCAAACGTTGCTAAAGCACATTATATAGAAGTCATTCATTTAATAATAAAAATAGGGGCGACGACAAAAGTAGAGTATAAATTAAATAATTTATATTTAAATAAATAAAAATAATAAAAGTAAAGGGGGGGTGAGCCAGTAGAATATATATATATATATATATATATATATATATATATGCGCCCTTTTTGTGAATTAAAAGGTTAAAATTTTTATTTAGTCAATTTTTGATTTTTAATATATAATTTTAATTAGCTCAGCTAGCTTAGTTTTTAATTACGCACGGAGCTTGCGACAATACGACAAACACAGACTTTAAATTTACCTTCTACCTCTACTTCCTGTTTCTTTAAACCAAAACACCATCAAACACAAATTATTATAATATTCTTAAAAATATTTACAATGCATAAAATGTTTAAGAATTCTCTGAATAGAACTTTATTTTAATAATTGAATAAAAAATTAATAAACATCATTCCCAAAGTTAATCAAAAAGCCAGCAAAAATTACCCGTATTATTATTATCTGAAGCCCCATAATCGTGCATTCAACTTCTTTAAATATTTATGTAATTTATAACGTGTATTAAAAAAAAACGATCTTTGTTGACCCCTCACATAAAATTTTCATGAAAGCAATTTTTAAATTATTCAATTTAGAAATATTCAACAAAATGTTAATTTTTAAATTATTCAGATTAGAAGTATACAACGAAATATTCACAAATAAAAATAATAAAACATTCAGTTGGCTAACCTATTGTTTCCAGCTCGAATCAGTCCCTGTAACAACTGCTTCTGTATTAAGCTTAGTGATTTAATACTTCCAACGTTAAATCCAGATCTGCTTTAGATATGGTCTGCATTTTTCTTAGCATAGCTTTAAATTATTCTAGCGCCCTTTGTTAAACTTCCCAGTAATTAATAATTGAGTTAAGTGCTTGTTGCATTTCCTCATTGGATCCAGTAATTATTCAGAATCGTTATTCTGAGGATAGTAGAGTATGGAACCGGAGACAACTGTCACGGACGAACAAATATGGAATATAAACGTACAGGAACAAGCAAGATAATAATAGGGAGACTTAAACAATTGTATTTGGCGGGAGAACAGAAAATTAATAATTTCAAGGTAATTTCGAAGCAAGCACGCGTCGGTTGAAAGCGGGAAAAAGGAACCAAACAATTTGATTGGTGGATATAAATAAAGAAGCTGGTGGAGGCATATGCGTGAGATGAAGCTATAGATACAAGCGAGATAAAAGGTGTTTTGTTCAAATTAAAGGCGTGGATCAACAGAATAGTAGAGACTAGTTTTTGGAGAATCGAAGGCGCAGTTGACAGTTTGAAGCGGTTCACCAAGTATTTATATGTTTGTTGTTAAAGTTCACGAAAAACCGAGATACGTTAAAGCTGTTTCACTGAAATTCAAGACGGTTGGAAAACAATTTTAAGAATTTTTGAAACGGGTACATAAATGTACATGCAATTCAGAAACAGGGGAGGGGGGTGAATGCTGGGTTATTTAAGCATTTTTGAAGAGGAGTCTCGCTCTCTTTTATTTCGTTAGCCACTCGCGATTTCTAATCCCAACACGGTCCGCTTGAAAAATGTTAGACGAGCATTTTTCACAAAATACACACTCGTTCGGATGAGAGGTAAAATAGAGGTCTCGTGTGTGAGTGTTATCATTCACGTTAAAGATCCCTACCTTGCTTGGAACAGCAAGGGTTCGGCAAAATTCCAAATTTTCCAGGTAAAAAGAGCTCGCTTCCTGGCCAATGTAGTACCTTCGGGTGGAGCATTTCAAAATCACATGTGAAGGGGTCGTTCGGATAAGAGGTAAAATGGAGATTCCGCGTGTGAGTGTTGTCACGCACATAAAAGATTCCTACCTTGCTTGGAACAGCAAGGGTTCGGCAAAATTCAAAATTTTTCAGGTAAAAAAAACTCGCTTTCTGGCCAATGTAGTACCTTCAGGTAGAGCATTGGAAAATCACATGTGAAAGGGGGTAGGCAGTCTGTGGCTGCCAAGTTCCCCCAGCACTTGAACATTTATCGAATTAATAGTTTTTCCAACTTATCACTTCGCACAATTAACATTAATTAAAAATATTTCACAACCCACACCTGTAGTTGTATAATATAATAATCATCAGATTTAGGTGCACTTATTTTTCGTCATTAGATTTTCCGTCTTGAAACTATTTGGACGCGTACCGCCATTTATTCGTGTTCTGAGCTAGCCTACACAGTTCCCTAAAATTTCGACAAAAGTCTATATACAGCTCGGTTCCCTTTCTATTGTTTTCTAATTATATGTCCTATTTCACAAAAATACAGAGGTATGTGAAGGTAAGGCGGCTCCGTGGCGTAGTGGTATATGTGTGACTACTACGCCCAAGGTCCCGGGTTTGAATCCTGACACGGTCCGCTTGAAAAATGTTAGGCGAGCAATTTTCACAAAAATACACCTTCATTCGGATGCGAGGTAAAATGGAGGTCCCGTGTGTGAGTGATGTCACGCACGTTAAAAATCCCTACCTTGCTTCGAACAGCAAAGGTTCGGCAAAATTCTAAACTTTTTAGGTAAAAAAAAATTCACTTCCTAGCCAATGTAGTACCAAAATTTGATGAAAACTTCTTGCAAACCCATAAAGTTGTGAAGGTCCATAATTCTTGATATTTAATAGAAACTGGAAACCTTCAGATGACTATCCATTAACTGCTTCAAATATTTAGTGGATGTCAAAATTGAACTAGCAGACGGCATACACCCAAAAGAAACAGATCTCTATCAGCGTTTAAACTACATTGTGGGTTTATGGTTTTCAAATTAAAAAAATAATACTGCCTGTTCCAATATGAAATAATCACATTACGTATTTTTATGCTTTTTCAAACCTAAGTTACTAATTTTTGTCTTCTATAGTTACGCTGTGAATTACTAATACTCTAAAACTTACGCATAAAATCTGAATGCTTTGAGGATTTGCTTTAAAAAATTGTTTAATCGAAAGGTAGTAACACACTGCTGTGTTAACTAAGACTGCATGTTGATACGTATATCGCCTCTCGTTTCGACATTATGAAGCTATTCCAAACCTGGCTAATTTGTAACTGAGCGCATGTACTTAAGAGCGTCGAAAAACAATGGGACCCGTGATTTTTAAATAATAGCTAACGAATCGCTAAGTGTTAATTTTAAAACGCGTAATATACGCTACAAAACCGTATATATATATATATATATATATATATATATATATATATATATATATATAAATTGATATTGAATTATATCATGTCCTGCATATTTATTTTTGTAAAAACTGATTGCGGTTACTGAGGATTGAAGTATAAAAATTGAAAATTAAAAACTTGGATATGCGACGCTTTGCGAAATTTATTCACATTATTATTGTGAAGTTAACCCTGCTATAACACGCCATAATATTGTGAGGTTTAAATTCTATCTACTCGAGCCTTACTCTTTAAGACGTGCCCCACAAATTGGATGCCACAATACTGCGACCTTAAGTTGCTAAAACGTTTCTGGAATCATGGCCTAGGATTGGGTGTCGAAATACTGTGAGGTTATACCTGTATAACCGTGCCCCAGCGTTGGGCTGATATAATTCTGTGAGTTTTACCCTCTAATCTTGCCTTCGGCTGCTCCTAATCATTCCTCGGCTGCTCCCAATAATTCCTAAAATTGTGATTTGTCCCCATTTGAATATACGCATTATCTCTCCTACCGCCGAATCGTACTGCATTTATATTCCTGCCCCTGCTTTCCCTGAGGTCTTCCCAAACTTACATCATCATACCTTTGCAGGTACCCCAAAAATGTCTCTCTTTCTACTATGTTCTGTAGAGCAACGTGTTGCTTAACCTCACTCTCAAAATGTCTCGATAAGTATTTGATGATTTGACAATTCGTCAAAGGTGGATTTAATTGCTTTGCTATGCTATATTTTCTAATCGCATATTGTTCCCGGGATCCTGCAAATTCTCCCTTGTATTTCCCTGCAATTAGATCATCCCTCACCTGATCCTGCCTATGATCGCTCCAATAATGCTTGAGAAATTTTTCCTCAAAGCCAAAATATGACTCAATATCCGACCCTTCCAAATTATACCAGACTTCAGCGTTATCTTTCAACAAAGCCTTTACTGCATTTAATTTAGCTTGTTCGTCATACAAATTACACACCAATGTCCGGATATTATTTATAAAAATCTGTCGGTTTACCCTATTGTCTCCATAAAATTTCATTTGTTGTTCTACTGAAATATTACTCGCAAACAACCTTGGGCTCTCTCCCGCTAAAGCACTTGTATTTTGTTTAATCCCTGTCACCTCTCTTTCAACTCTGCCTATCTGGCCCTACATGACTCACTCAGCTACGTTATTTTTCTATTGATCTCCTCTTCACAAAAAATTTTAACTTCCGTTTTGAGCTGTCCAATTTTACTCCGAATTCCACTTATACTCCTTTCATTCCTTTCAACTCTCATTTCAACCTCCCCCATTTTTACTGTTAAACTATGTTTGAAATCAAAGAATTCTTTGGTTGACCTCCCTAGTTTCTCGCTTAAAGTTTCATTCATCTGCTCCATTTTTTTTTGATTCTTCACCCATATCCCTAATCTCCTCAAACTTTCGGTTCGATTGTGCAATCATCCTCTCTAGCATTCTTATGATCATCTCGTTTCTTTGATCGCCCGATTCTGTCCTTGATTGATCCTTACTACTTCTTGCTTCATCCATTTCTTCCAATTTTTCAAATAACGCACTACCGTCACTTCCAATTTCCACTCCTTCACTCCTAAGCCGCTCCTTTCTCAACATCCGTTTAACACACACCCAAAATAAATCTAAAACTATCACTAATAATATTTACAACAATCCACCCTTTCCTCTCAAGTTGTCAGTTTCCTGAAATAAAAAAAAGTGTTTTCTTTTTATGTGGAATCGAGCTCCTCACGTTCGGGCCGCCATAATACTATGAAGTTAACCCTGCTAAAACGTGTCCCACAAATTGGGTGCTATAATATTATGAGATTTAAGATTTAACTACTCGAGCCTTACTCTCTAAGACGTGCTCCACAAACTGGGTGCAATAATACTGTGAGTTTAGTTGCTAAAACGTCTCTGGAATCATGCCCCTAGAATTGGGTGCCAAAATACTGTGAGGTTATACCTGTATAATCGTGGCCACGTTGGGCGCCATAATTATTGTGTGGTTTGTCCTTCTTTAAAAATCTTACCTAGCTCTGGTCTCTCCACTAGGTCCTGGTTGTCCTTCCACAACTTGTGCATACGTCCTACGGTTTGTGTCCTATCTCTCAGATCTCTCCCTATTTTCCATATTCGTCGACGTCCTATTGATCTCGGGTGAACTATGTTGCCTTTGTACCCCAGGTCTGGGAATAGCTCCCTTCGTGCTGCTGCTGCTCCTGAAATAATTTCACCTTGGTCCCCAATTATTATTTATTCTGCCCTATGTTTATACAATTATTATGTTACCTTATCCTTGGCTAAATTACATTACATTACTATACACTACTTAAGCTAAAAAAACAAACTTGTTAAAAATATTACAATTCCCTAATTAAATAGATTTGTCTCCCTTATTCAAAAGCTCTCAACCTATGAGTTTACTTGTGCTGTTATATATCTCAATGATCCCTTAATTACACGTTAATATATATGAGGGAATGACTACAATGATGAATTAAATGAAAGCGTCCGAATTTTGAAGATGTTTCAGTTTCTATACAAAAACCGCCATTTCCTTTGTAAAATAAACTGCAATTATTTAAAATAGCACGTGAATTTCTGATAAGCACTATTAGCAAAGAAATCTAATTAAACGATTATCTAAGCAATTCAAGAAAATTCCTATTGATACAATTATGTAGTTATGAATTATGTCATTACCTTTTCATTAAATACCGCGATTAAATCCGAAATTAGATGACCCAGTTAATACTGCATGTCGTTAAAAAGCTTGTAGTTGAAGCTTCGTTACCAAAGGTAAGATTAACTGTAGATTAACAATCAAATAGTGTATTTGTTCTACAAGAAAGTAGCACATTTTTTTACAATGACAGAAAGAAATAACGAAAGCGTGATTAAACTGCAACGTTTTGTTTTAACAGCAGTAGGAGCTTGGCCCAAAGATAAGCGGACAGCGTTTTATTATGCAAGTGGAATTGTTAACAGCACTGCACAATTTTGCCTAATTGCCACAATGTTGATAGAAGCATATGCTGTAAGAAGCGAATTACTGAAGCTAGCAGATATTCTCTACATTCTAACAGTAATAATTACAGCTAATCTTAAAGTTATCGGTTTTGTGTCAAACAGAAAAGCATTTACTGAAGTATTGGAGCTTCTCAGCAGTGCACCATTTCAGTCATACACAGATGACTGTCAATTCTATGTAACCAAGAGCATAAACAGCTTACAAATGTTTTCGAATGTTTTCTTATTTTCAGGATTTTTATGTGGACCATCTCTTGGCCTAAGTGCGGTTATTGGCAAACAGTATTTACCAATTCCATTTCCATACGATTTGGGGAAATTGAGATACCCTATGTTTATTTTTCAGCTCTATTCCGTTAGTGTCACTGGTTGTGTGCATACTTCACTGGATGCGCTGTGTGTTTGTCTAATGGCGATAGCGGCAATTCAGTTGGAAGTACTGTCTGTAAAGATAATGCAAGTTAATCAAAACTTAGAGCACAGTGACTTACGCCAATGGTATTTTGGCGTTAATAACATAAAGCATTGCATCGTTCATCACGTGGCTATAGCAAAGTAAGGTTCAGAACCTCCAAAACTGTTCTTATCATTAGTGTTTCTTAGGTATGTACACAATATCGATAAAGTGTTTTCATTTGGCATATTGGGCCAATTTCTGGAAAGCATTGCAAGTTCGTGTAATCTGCTCTTCTGTATAACGCTGGTATGATGGAAACAAAACACTGTTACCCTTCATTCTATGTTGATATTTGTTTCAGGTCAAAATCGGCTCCCTTGATTTTTTTAAACTTGTATTCTATTTTGTTCTTTTGATTTGTCAGCTATTTTTGTACTGCTGGTTTGCTAATGATGTGAATTTAAAGGTAGGCATTACTAAAATAACGGGTTATGATTAAGTGGCTGTCAGAGGGAAACTCATTGTTATAGTGCGAAAATCTCCCTAGTTATAAATCATTAATTCATTTTCTTTCGAACAGATTCTACCAATACCATTGAGAAAAGTATAAATCGCTAAGTAATACCTAGCCACGAAGTTTTTTTAAAATTTTGATTTTTATAACAAACTGTTTATGGCAGTAGGCGGCTAGGAATGATTCTGGTTCCTCCTCACTCTTTCCAGATCTTTTATATATCCCAATATCTTAGTGACTCAAATCCTAAATCAATTTTGAGTTAAAATTTTTAATTTTTTGGAATTTTTAAATTGAAAATATTTAGACTTTCTGCAGCATTATATTGTACTGCTACTTCTTTACTTTAATACTTTTATTTATTGTAAGGTACACCCATTGTGCTAGATCTCATTATAAAAGGAGTAGCTAATTGTTTCTGCATATTATTGGCATACTAGCACCTTTCAAGTGAATAATCAAATTTATTAAAATACACGAAAATGTAAAAAAAAATAAACTGCACTAATTTTATCCAGGAAGTCGGATTTTGTGCTGTTTTTAACATAATTAATCAGAACCAATTTTAAATTTCCAAAAAGTCCACTACAAACTGATATCAAAGGTATATGGGTTGCTACATTTGCCCCAAGCATTTTAATAATTTAATAGTGCGCTAAGGGTAATTCGGCCTCCTGATCTCAGATTTATACGCTGTTCATAGCACAAAGGATTTGAAAGTGCGCATACGGGATCCAATCTGATGCAATGTTCAATAAAGTAATATTTTCTTGTTACGAAAGCCAATGTGGCTTTTGCCGTTTTGCTTCGTCATAGATTATTGTGTTATTTAGCGTGCAACAAGTTACCGTTCTTGATGCTTGTTTATGCTATTTTAAGTGATAAAGTAATATTGAACGTTCTAGAGTGCTGGAAAATGATTAACGACATGGAAATATAAGGAAATGGAAAGAGAGATTTGTGGACTGAAGGGTAAGAGCCAAAAGAATATGTTTAAACATAGTTTAACGTCTCGAGTGAGTTGGGTAATATATGGAAAAGTTTTGCGTTCTTTACTAAAAAAAAAGTATGCTCTACTCTAAACCTACACACATAAAACATAAGGGAGATGATAATGCACTAGAAACTATAATCCTGTAACAGTTTGTTTTCCATCATCTAAAATAACGCATAAAAATTGTGTTGTGTTACAAAAATTTTAAATTTACTTTTATAATTCAATATAAATCCTACTTCTACAATTAATACAAAATTAAAAGAAGGTATCACAATTTCGAAACACCCCAATTATTGTTCTTCTTTATTCTAATTATCTAGTAAATAAAGTACATAGTTATAAATGCTCCAGTTTGTATTTTCTATTCAGAATTTCCATAAAGTATCTTCAAGGTAATATCAAATAGCGTGATTTTGCGCACCTGGTTCTTGAGGTCGTTGTTGTTGTCGAGTCGAACCAGTCGGCCCTTTATCATTCTAACGTCAACATGGGAAAATTGATATCAAAGGGTGACTTGCGAGTTGCAATCTATTCTCAAGCAATCCATCGATCTGTAGGTTCAGAAGCGCATCATGCGCAACACTAAAGAACTGAAGCAATAATGGTTGTACAAAACCCTTAATTTATTGCGTACAAGATATATATATATATATATATATATATATATACGTTCCTCATTTTTCAACATGGAAGCTTTGTTTTAAATCAGAAACAACACTAAAGAACTGAAGCATTAATGGTTGTACGAAACTGTTAATTTATTGTGTATAAGATATATACGTTCCTCAATTTTTAACATGAAAGCTTTGTTTTAATTCAGAAACAACATTTAAGAACTGATTAATGATTATAAGAAGAAGTTAATTTATTTGCGTATGAAACGTTTAGGCATTGGAAACTTACAAAGATTTCATCTTTCATTTTTATGGTTCTAGTTTACGAGGCGTTGTTATTTCATGTGTTTGTTGAATGTTAGAAATTCACATGTGGGTCGAGCTTGTTTGCTAATTGGTTTGTAAGCAGCCATGCTCTGAGTTCAAGGTCGGTAAGTGATTTTCATTTGTTGAGACAATCATCTGTTCGACGTACAACGTCATGTTTAAACCGTAACCATGGTAGTTTGAACCCATGGAAACTAGTATCTTAATGATAATATTTAATTATGAATTTAGATTTTCAAACTTTGTTTTAGATTAAAATTATGCTTTATAAAATTGTTTACCTAACAAAATCTTTCTGAATTTACATACTGAATAATATAGTCGAGTACTTGCTTACACATGACAACTATTTAACAAAGTTTACTAATTAAAAGATCTTATTATAAAACTAGTTTTGTAAATATGTGAGTCGTTTAGTCAGTACTGAAAAATTGACTCCGAGTCTTTTTTTTAAATGATCAAGATTAGTAATATAAATACATAAAATTAATGGAGTATTCAGATAACTTATAGTAAATATCTGTCAAATTAAATCAGAAATATTTTTCAGTTAATATACTTGTTGATATTTAAGAGCTTTGATTTCTTTATAAATTTAGAAAAGTTTAATTACACTCAAATAAGCACTTACGAAATAGTGTTTTTTCTTTCCATACTTATCTTTGGATTCTATAAATTATATATAAACCAGAAGCGCATAAATTCAGTAAGTAGAGTGTCTATGCACTAATACACAAAAGAAAAATACCATAGATGCACAAAACCTGTCTGATTTATTTTTGTTTATTTTGAGGCGCAAACTGCTGTCTCTAATATTATTTTATTTACTTTATTTTATTTCAGGATAAACGTAGTACCATCTATGAATACAAAATCTTGTATTCGAGTAACAGAATACATTCGTTGGGGTTTCTGTATTTGTCTTAGTGATATTTCTTGTTTTTACACCTTACCTAAGTACAGTGGCGCCCAACCCATCCGTATTTATTTAACGACCCCTGATAGTCTCTCTACACCGCTGAAGATAGAGTTCAGAACTAGCGCGGTAGTCTTCAAAAGTCAGTTGTGTTAATACAGATAAAACTACATCTTCTGCACGACTTGTGTGAGAAAAGATAAAGATCCTTTTCTGAAAGTTGCAATCCGTTCCACGAGAAAATAAAGTAGCAGGTCGTACTGAGAGTCGTTTAGACCACTCGAATATCTTGACTGAAAAGTTCAAAATAGTTACTTAACCTTATTTATTTGACATTCAGTATAACCAAACTAAAAAAAGAATTTATAAAAACAATTTTAATAGTAGTTATACATACAATCTTTTTTTAGATACAAAACTTTGTCATTTTCAGAAATTTTCAATACATCTGTAGTAAATAATTAAATGGCATAAGGCCATGCCTATCTATAAAATCATAAAGAATGAAATTAAATTTTATAGCAAAGTTCAGAAAAAGAAGTAGGTATTACTGTGTAAGTAATTTATAATAAACCAATACTTTTATCACTTATATCACTGCCTGTATCCGAATTCACTCATCATTATTTTTTCAATCACCTCTTTTACAATGCCAAATTCCAAATCGGCGTTGCTTCCTATCCAAGAACATGATTGACCCAACTTTTCCACACAGCAGAAATTACGCTTATAGTGCCATCTTAAAGTAGAGTCTTTACATCATTTAATTTGAATACAGTGCTGAAACATTGTTTTTTACGTTAGCCTATACCGATTCTATAGGATTACAACTGCAGTAGTAGGGATGTACTCGAGGCATTATTCGTCCAATATTTGTCACCAATATGTACAATAATAACTAACATATTGTAGCGGGCTACTGCTAACGCGTTTCACTAATTTAAAACAAGTAGTAATAATAGTCTTTATTACTCACTACTCACAAGTCTAATTAACAGTATGTGCCTTATTTATAGATGTTTTCAGTCCAATTAACAATGAAGCACTATCACACTATTTAATTTACAAGCACTAATATCTTCTTAAACTAAATTCTTAACTATAGGTCTATTAACAACACTAAACACTACTATTCTTTATTTATTACACTTTTGTCTATTTATGTATTCTATAAGCTGACAGTACAATATACACTTCACATCACCCAAATTTATTTTTACTTTTGGACTTTCAAAAGCGTATAAGTAGCTAACTTTACACGATATAATTTATATTTGACAATCCAGTCCACAGCCTAGCTTGGGCACCGCTAATCTCGTTACTCTTTTTTCCATCATTTGAGCCTTAAGATTTAGCAAAGCCTCCCATAGATGTCCATAACTAGGTCTCTGCCATGAAGAATTTTTGGTGACCAAATAATAAATATAACGATTTTTATCCTGAAGAACCAAAGCTTTTCCTACAGTTGGCTGCTGTTGTACTAATTCATCCACACATCCAAACTTTTTCTTCATAACAGCTATTCCTCTTGACATTTACAGATATTGAGCTACGTAATGTGCAAGGGAATACTCTT
The DNA here is from genome assembly GCA_036346225.1 of Platerodrilus igneus. Taxonomy (NCBI): domain Eukaryota; kingdom Metazoa; phylum Arthropoda; class Insecta; order Coleoptera; family Lycidae; genus Platerodrilus; species Platerodrilus igneus. Next base: position 494,142 of record JARFIW010001219.1, read on the forward strand.
CTGCTGCTCTAAACAGATCTCGATATCTTTCAACAACAACGCCAAATCTCGCCTTAGCGCAACCACCATACGCCGCCATAAAACTCTCAAAATATACATTTGGCTCACGTTTAATAACTTTTTGAATACCATTTTTATGACTGGAGTCTTCCTTGTTGTTGTCATCGTAAGATGTTAAACGGTCAAAGTGTACCACTTTCGGTTTACCACGGGGAGATCTTTTGATCCGGTATACTACATCATTAATTTTTTTTAAAACTTCGTACGAGCATTCCCATTGTTTTTGTAATTTTAGTAACAATCCACGCTTTCTTGGCGGATTGTACAACCACACTAAATCTCCGGGTTGGTAACCGCCTTCTTGTGCTCTCGTGTCATATTGTGATTTCATTCGATCGCTTGCTGCCTGGATATTCTTTCGGACGTTTTCGTGAATGCTATTTGATCTTTCACAAAGCTTACTAACGTAATCTTCACCTGCGATCTCTTCTCCAGGTTTAAATCTTAACTGAAGATTACATGCCGCAATTCGCGTCCTAACATCACGCAAGCGGGAGAGTATCCTGTGCTATCATGTACCGAAGATCGGTACGTCAGTAGGAAGAAATGTAAATATTGGTCCCAGTCTCGTTGATGTTCAGACAACTTTGACTAGGTACTTTCCTAACGTCCTGCTCAGCCTTTCAACCATTCCATCCGATTGATGATGAAGTGACGTAGTTCTAGTCTTCCTGATTCCAAGATGCTTGCAGACGTTTTGAAACAACGCTGATTCGATGTTCCAACCTTGACCGGAGTGTAATTCCAACGGAACTGCAAAGCGACAAAACAACTCTCTCACTAGTACATCTGCAACCGTCTTGGCTTCTTGGTTAGGTACTGCATACGCCTCCGGCCATTTGGTAAAATAATCCATTGCAACCAAGATGTATTTATTTCATTTTTTTGATTCAGGAAACGGACCAGCTATATCAATGGCCACCCTTTCAAAAGTATTCCCCACGTTATACTGTCTCATTGTGGCTTTCCGTTTTGTGACCGGGCCATTTCCAGAGGCACACAACTCACATTTCCGGCACCACTCCTTCACATCTTCTTTGCACCCAATAGAATATTTCTCTCACTCTTTTGAGAGTTCTTTTCACGCCAAAGTGCCCTCCAGAAATACCATCGTGCAAGTGCTGCAACATTTCCGGCATTTTGCTTCTCGGCACTATCACTTGAAATCTCTCAGTGCTATTTTCACATTCCAGGCGTCGTTTCAAGATTCTATCTTCAATCACCCAGGAGTCCACTGTGCCCAGTATGCCTTCAGGCTCCTACTTGAAATACTAATTTCTTCCCAAGCTGGTCTTCTATTTTTTCGCTCAATAATACCTCCCAATTCGGCGTCATTCTCCTGGTCTTCTCATATCCTTTCGGGTTGCCAAGTATCATCGGTTACCGTCATTCTATGAATGACACTTATTTTCTCTTCCATCTTGGAGCAATGATTGCAGTCTGCCGGACAAGGTCTCCTTGGCAGAGCGTCTGCACTCCGATGGCTAGTTTCTACACAATGTTCTGTGTCAAAGTCATATTGCAGCTGCTCAACCGGTCGTTTTTTTGGTTGAGTACAGCGTCTCTGTATATGACCTACTTCACCGCAGCTCCAGCATCGCAGACGCCATCTCCGCGGTCGTTGTCTTTCGGTGTCGCCGTCGATCAATGTAGTGAGCGTAAGACTACGGATCCCAAGCTTCTGGGTTCGAAACCCGACACGGCCGACTGCTTGAAAAATGGCAGGTGAGCTTTTTTTACAAAAATTACGCCCTCGTTCGGATGAGAGGTTAAATAGAGGTCCCGTGTGTGTGTTGTTAGGCACCTTAAAGATCCCTACCTTGTCTGGAATGGCAAGGGTTCGGCAAAATTCTAAATTTCCAGGCAACAAAAAACTCGCCTCCTGGCTAATATAGTACCTTTGGGTGGAGCATTGGAAATGTAAATGCACGGTCGTTGTCTTTCCAGCCTTTCCGCTACACGGTTGATTATTTCTTCTATGCTGTTCTGCGATTGACCAGGTTTTTCTAAGACAGACCGAATTTTGTTACTCACCCTGTGTGATGCCTGCTTAGCTGCTTTAAATTCAAGCGCATGGGCCAGTGCGTCATCTAACATTTTTGCCCGTGCTAATCTTAGCGCTTGCTGTATTTCGCTGTTTTTAACGTCATCCACAAATGTTTGAACAGCCAGTTGTTCGAGGAAGCTATCTGGTGCCGTTGGGTATGCCAATCTAACTAATCTGGCAATGTTAGCTTCGAATTCCTGCAGGTTTTCATTTGCCTTTTGCTAGCGGTTCTTAACTTGTGCATGGTAAACCTGTTGAAGGTGAGCGTCTCTGTATCTCACCTCAAGCTTCGATGTTAAAAGGCCGTAATTATTCTATTGGTGATCGTGAATGGTTTGCAAGATGTTAATAGCTTCCCCCCGTAGGGCCACTATTAAGGAGATAGCCTTCTCTTTGTAGCACCAACCGTTGGTCATTGCAGCGGCTTCAAATTGTTTCAAATATGTGGGCCAAAGTGTTTTACTATCGAATGTGGGTGGTTTCACTCTATATTTTGACGGTATTGACTCGCTTTCTTCCATGCTTCTTATTTCTGGGATGTTCTGATTTACAATTTGGTTTACTAATTCAAGTGGCCGCGTTGTTAGTGAAACCACTTGTTCTTGCAGCCTCAACACATCTTCTTCCATTTTTACCAATTTACTGTCCAACTTTTGCTCAACTGTTTTTACCTGTTCAGTTAAATCTTCTTTCAATGCAATGGAGCTTTCCATTAATCTTTGTTCTAACGTGGCCATCTTTTCATTCAACTTTTCTTCCAATTTCGCAGCATGTTCACTTAATTTTTCTTCTATTTTCTCAGCACTTTCACTAAGTGTCACCTCTAGTTTAGCCGGCCTCTCTTCTATACCGGATTTAAAATCCTGAAGAAAATTCACTTGCAACGTTCTTCTGTTGTCTCGTTAAAGGTAATGAGTAGGGAGTAAATTCCAAATAACCGTCACACATTCAAAAATTACTGTATTCAGAAAAGTGGATAAATTAAATGTTCACATAATTCCGTCCCTACGTTCCCTATTTATTTCTCAACCATAATCATTTGATTCTAAATTGTAATTTCTATAATTGGTCTCCCGTCTTTCCCCATTATTTCTACTCCTGTTACTACGATAATTCCTTAAATGCTCCGTGTACGTTTCATCGATCTGTCTTAAAAACTTCTCAATTTCTTCAAAATTAGAAATACCATTATTGAAAGTGCCCCTACGGGTTTCCGATGAACAAGATGCTTAATTAGTTCTTGTTGCGGTATCTCATGAGACAAATACGTTGCTTCACGAATCATTTTTAAAAAATAGTCGGCTCTTCTGCCCCGCTCGTAAGTCCCGTATACAATTTTATTAAAAACATTTCTTTCATGTTCACTATTCCAGTACCTGTTCATAAAAGATTCTCGCAAACGTTCAAACGATACCCAATCATTTTCTTTCACCAAAGGCCAATCTAAAACTGTTCCGCCAAAGAATTTATAGCAATTAGCACCCTTTTTCCTTTTGGAACTCTTGCATCGTCTAACAATCAATTTAATTTTCTTATAAATTCAACGGCATGAGTTACACCCGAGATAAAATTTACACTCCCCCTTCCAAATCCTTCCATAGAGAGACATAACCTCCTTCTGATATTACATTTGCTTCACTTAGTTTGCCTTCATCATCCAAAATTTCAACTTTATTGATAGGTAAAGCTTTTTCGGGCACTACCTTTCCCATACTTTCTGCTATCACCGCTACACTCGTCGCTAATCGACTTAAAATTTCCTTTAACTCATCTAGCCTAGGATTAGAGTCTAATTTTTTTCTGAACCTTTAATTTTTTTGTTAGAACTCATTTTACTAGTATAATTAACACTTTGTATATTACTACTCGCAAAGGGAAATAAATTCTCACAATAATTTAGTATTTATCAGCATTGACATAAACCTCTCTTAATACTTTTTTGGGTCACTACAATTGCTAATAAGTTCTCGAAAATACATCAACCCTAACAGGTTCCAAAAATTGATGTTAAGAATCTCGGGTTTAATCCTAACTGACAGCTTTATTCATTTACAGTTGCAGCTGACAGCGCCTTAAATACTTTAAACATGACAGTAGAATCAAGTCCCGTTACGTACTACAAAAATTTGTTATTGCGTGTTTGGCCTTCGCACTTCTATTTTAAAAAGTTTACCACTAATAACGCAGAAGTTCTAACTGTAGCCGAGTAACCGTTATCTCACTCTCGCCTCCATTGTGCGCCAATAATGCAACGTTCCTCTATTGTCTCGTTAAAGGTAATGAGTAGAGAGTAAATTTGAAATAACGGTCACACATTCAAAAATGACTGTATTCAAAACAGTGGATAAATTAAATGTTCACCTATCAGTCAGTATACATAACGTGCTGTTAATTAACTAATTACAGGGCGTTGATTAAACAGCAAGGACAACATAAACGGCAATTAAACAATGTAAAAGTACTTACAGAGTCCCTCCAGAGCGCTAGAATCCACGCTGGGCAGATTACAACTTAACTTATATCAATGAAATTCCTCGATCCCCATTCTTAAAACATGACGATGCGCATACGTACTATGCACCGCAGGCACAATTACTACACGCTTAGAATTATGGCGTAACTAAAAATTAGTATAATCTCGCCCGCACATTTACACTATTTTAGTAATTTAATGATATTACAAGTCAACAATTGGTACATAAATCGCTTTCTAACTACACACGTAGAATGCCCATGTTAAGGACCGATATATTACCGCTTGCGTAGCCAGCACCCGTCTGACTCCCGTTCTATCCGACAACCTTGGTGAAAACATACTCTTCTCTAAGGAAGGCAGCAAACAATATAATTTTGCTATTTTATATGTTGGGGTTTACTTGAAGCAATGATAGGTCTTAAACTTAAGGTTGTTTTGTAGGTTTTTGGTAAACCATAAAATTTTCTTGGAAGTGAATCGTGAATGCTTAATAGTTTTTTACCTTCGCTTGAAATGAATTTTTTGTATGTATTAATTTGATATAGTCATTAACTTTTTTTCGTATTGTAAATGTTGGATCTTTAGTTAGTTGTTTGTAGGTGTTGGTGTCTTGTAAAAGATCTTCGGTTTTGTTTATGTAATCATTTTTGTTAAGAATAACTGTTGCTGAACCTTTGTCAGCTTTTGTGACAACGATATTTTTATGATCTATTAGAAACTTTTTTGTTTTACGGTACAGTTTATTATATATGTTATTGACACTGTTGTTGTTTGTTTTGACGATAATAGTATATTATTCAACATACGGTAATGTAGGCAATAATTCACGCAGATGAAGTTTGCGGCACGAGCCGAAGGCGAGTGCCGTAATTCATCAAGTGAGTTATTGCCATTACCGTATGTTGAATACTATACTTATCTACTCTATTAGTTATAATACCATTATTCATATATTTTGAACAAGTAATAGTGTTCATAATTAAACACCGTGAGTTTTGAGCGTGAGTTATAATAACTCACGCTTCCAGCTTATATTTCTATTTAATTACCTACCAAAAATATCAAAGTAGCCATGCTCATTGACATTTACGTAATGTCAAACAAATTTGTACTATAATTTTTTTAAAATAATCTTGATTACATGTGTTTATTAAAACTTGTTACTGTGCTTATAGTCGTAGATAAAGTATAGTATTCAACATACGGTAATGGCAATAACTCATTTCATCTGCGTGAGTTATTGCCTACATTACCGTATGTTGAATAATATACTATTATCTACGACTATAACACATAACAACTTTAATAAACACATGCAATCAAAATTATTTACAAAAATTATAGTACAAATTTGTTTGACATTAGGTAAATGTCAATGAGCATGGCTTTTGATACTGTTGGTAGGTAATTAAATAGAAATATCAGCTGGAGCGTGAGTTATCATAACTCACGCTCATAACTCACGGTGTTTAATTATGAACACTATTACTTGTTCAAAAGTTTATGAATAATGGTATTATAACTAAATAGGAGTAGATAAAGTATTATTCAACATACGGTAATAATGGCAATAACTCACGCAGATGAAGTTTGCGGCACGAGCCGAAGGCGAGTGCCGTAATTCATCAAGTGAGTTATTGCCATTACCGTATGTTGAATACTATACTTTATCTACGACTATAAGCACAGTAACAAGTTTTAATAAACACATGTAATCAAGATTATTTTAAAAAAATTATAGTACAAATTTGTTTGACATTACGTAAATGTCAATGAGCATGGCTACTTTGATATTTTTGGTAGGTAATTAAATAGAAATATAAGCTGGAAGCGTGAGTTATTATAACTCACGTTCAAAACTCACGGTGTTTAATTATGAACACTATTACTTGTTCAAAAGTTTATGAATAATGGTATTATAACTAAATAGAAGTAGATAATAGTATATTATTCAACATACGGTAATGTAGGCAATAACTCACGCAGATGAAGTTTGCGGCACGAGCCGAAGGCGAGTGCCGTAATTCATCAAGTGAGTTATTGCCATTACCGTATGTTGAATACTATACTTTATCTACGACTATAAGCACAGTAACAAGTTTTAATAAACACATGTAATCAAGATTATTTTAAAAAAATTATAGTACAAATTTGTTTGACATTATGTAAATGTCAATGAGCATGGCTACTTTGATATTTTTGGTAGGTAATTAAATAGAAATATAAGCTGGAAGCGTGAGTTATTATAACTCACGCTCATAACTCACGGTGTTTAATTATGAACACTATTACTTGTTCAAAAGTATATGAATAATGGTATTATAACTAAATAGTAGATAAAATTAGTTATGATGTTTGTGGTTTTTGCTCTTAGAATATTTTTTTCTTGTGGGTTATTGTGTTCATTTTCAACTATATTTTCTACACTTGCGAGTAGTTTTCCAATGTGTATACTTTTGTTGGTTATTGGAATGCTAAATTTAGGTCCTAGTGCTAAAAAATTATGTATATCTTGGGGTAAAGTTTGATTGCTAAGATAATTATAAAACAATAGAAGGGGATCAAACTGCATCTAACAAGAAAGAGCAGCGCCTATGAGAAAAAACGACAAACATAAACACAAGAAGAAAATTGTTGATAGCATATGTGTGGAGCACAGCACAATACGCCTATGAAATACGGGCAGTAGGAAAAGCAGACAGAAAAACGGTAACAGCCTTTTGGAATGTTATTCTTCAGATGTATGAGGATAATAGACATGGACCGACAAAGTTAAAAACAAATAGGTTATAGAAATAGTAGGGGAATAAAGATATTTGTGGAAAAAATTTAGGAGAAATAGGACAGACTACATTCTAAGGCATTTTTGAGGAATAGTGCGGGATATCTTACATGCAGAGATAAGAAAAAGGGGGTAGATGTAGATCTAGATCAGATAGTGATATATGCATACTGTGCAAATTTCAGGGAAATATGTAGGTTAGTTCAGAATAGGAAACAATGAGGGTGCGCGTCTATCAAATAATATCCCAGACTTTTAGCTTTAATTACTCAAACAGAATTTCTAACTAGTTTATACATTTACAAACTTGCTAAACTAATGATAAATATCTTGCTGTAATCTGAAGCGAAACGTGACCATGTATAAACAGGTTTTACTCTGACAGTCCTTTATCTAAAGCTATTCGCATATAATGTACCAAATTTTGACTTAGGGCGCAAAAATTCGAGATGCATGCTATTTTTCAAACTGGGAAAAAAACGACATTAGTTTTGCAAAAAATTTGCTTACAATTATGGAACGCTCAAAATTGCCTCTCAAGATAACTATCTTTAAGTTTTCTAACGTATCACTTTCCACCTTTACGGCAGTAAGTAAATAGCTGGTAAGTTACAATTATTACTTAATGTTTTTAGATTATGCAATGGTCTTATTCGTACTTTGCACTTCTCATGAACATATACAAAAAAAGAGCATGAGATTCAACAGGTGCCCGATGCAATTTATAATGACTCGCAATTTATGCAATAAACTTAATTAAGGAGTTCACGTTTATTATAATTTGCAAAGTTTTTAAAAAGTTGTTTTGTAGAAATAAATTCTAAAGTAATTAGATTTTAAGGATATTGGTGTTTGAATCAGTTCTGTAACCTTTTTAGTCACTATCCACAAGGAGCTGCTTACCTGCACAGTTCCAGGAGTTCTAAGCATTGTTAAAAAATTTACCATACATTAACTTTAACATTGGAAAAACAATATATAGTGGTAATTCCTGAAGAAACCGCTTTGGATCATACCGATAGATATTCCATGCTGGTTTCAATTCATTTCAAGGTAAAATTGATGCAGAGTACTTTTGTAAAACATTATTTTTAAATCAATGATAAATCTATTTAGAGCACATTTTTTGGTAATTAAAAGTAACACGAGAGAATGAAATAAACAGATTATAATTTACAGCTCAGTAGTCACAATGTCTCAGAAATTTTAGTTTAAGGTAAGTTGTTAGATTAATTAAGGTCAATGGTAAACTACTTATAAAAAGATGATTTGCAAGAGTCACTGGTATGTGAGATAGTTACCGAGTAATCTACTAACATGACTATGAGACCAAAAACTAAAAAGTTTTAGCAATTTGTGTTAAACGCAATTATGATATCTGTGCGTGTAGGCAAATATTAAAAAATACATTATCGTTTTTGTTACTTTATGTTGTGGCATAAACAGCGCAAACCTATAATATTGTTATCTTTTTTCTTCTCTTCGCTTGATAGAGATTTTCTGAGGATGGCCTTTATTAAAGATGTATTAGGGCCAAACGGTGTTGCGAAGAAAAAAATATGGTACTCACGGTCTAAACTCGGGGTCTATTCCTGCGGAGGCATGAGGTTGTAACAGTTCGCTTTTCTTCTAAAATAACGCATAAAAATTATGTGGTGTGTTATAAAATTTTTAAATTTACTTTTATAACTCAAAATAAATCTTACTTCTACAATTAATACAAAAATAAAACAAAGTATCATAATTTTGAAACACCCCAATTATTGTCCTTCTTTATTCTAATTATATAGTAAATAAAGCGAATAAAGCCATGCTGAAACTCAAACAAGCTGTCCAGATTTTCACAAAGTATCTTCAAGGTGATATCGAATAGCGTGCTTTAGCACACCTGCCTGCTGAGGTTGTTGTCGACGAGTCGAATCAGTCGGATTTGGATCATTCTAACGTCAATATGGATAAATTCACATCCAAGGCTGACTTGAGGGTTGCAATTTAGTTTCGAACAATCCATCAATCTGAATTCTTAGAAACTCATCATGGTTTGTTATTTCTTTTACTAAATAATTTAAACTAATTTTATTTGGTTTTCCTTAGCGCAACACAAAAGAACTAATGAACTAGAAAAATAAAACAACACTTAAAAAATGAAGCTGTAATGGTCGTGCGACACTGTTAAATTTTTACTTCGTATAAGAAATATATACGTTTCTCACGTTTCAACATGGAAATTTTGTTTTAATTTGGAAGCAATACTTTAGAGCTAATTAATGGTTGTAAGAAGAAGTTAATTTAATGGCGTATAAAACGATTACGCATTGAAAACTTACAATTTGGTTCTAGTTTACGAGGCGTTGTTATAACAATGTAGATAACTGCTTTTTCATGTGTTTGTTCGATGTTGGAAATCCACATGTGGGTCGACCTTGTTTGTTAACTGGTCTGTAAGCAGCCGTACTCTGAATTCAAGGTCGGTAAGTGATGTCCCTTTCTGAGACAGTCATCTGTTCGGCGTTCATGTCATGTTTAAACCGTAACCTTGGTAGTTTAAACCCATGGAAACTAACATATTTGTGATAATATTTAATTATGTACTTAACTTTTCAAATGTGGCTTTGGATCAAAATTCTGCTTTATAAAATTGTTTATCTAACAAAATCTTTATCAATTTACATTATAAATAATATAGCCATATACTTGATTATACAGGGCAACTTATTAGCAAAGATTAAGTTTGCTAATTTAAAAGATCTTATTACAAAACTAATTTTGTATACATGTGAGTCAGTTAGTCAGTACTGAAAAGATAACAAAAAAAGCTCATAATTATGTTAATGATATTTATAGTGCCTCTTTGCTTTAAAGGCTTTTTATTAAAATTGACAAAGATTAACAAAATAAGTATATAAAATTATTTGAACATTCAGAAAACTTATAATAATTATCTGTCAGAATAAATCAGAAATATTTTTCAGTTAATATATGTGTCGATACTTAACAGCCTTAATTTCTTTATAAACTTAAACAAGGTTAATTACACTCAAAGGAGTACTTAAGCAATAGTATTTATTTTGTCCATACTTATCACTGGATTCAAAGAAGTGCATAGATTTAATAAGTAGAGTGTCCATGCACGATTACACAAAAGAAAGAAATCATAGATGTACAAAACTTGTCTGATTTATTGATTTTATTTTGACACACAAATTGCTGTCTCTAATATTATTTTATGTATTTTATTTTATTTCAAGATAAACGTAATACCATCTAAAAATACCTTGTATTCTTATAACACAATATACTCGTTGAGGTTCCTGTATTTTTCTTAGCGATATTTCTTGCTTTTACACACTATCTAAATACAATGGCGTTCTATTCATCCGTATTTATTTAACGACCTCCTGATAACCTCTCTAAACCGCTGAAGATAGAGTTCAGAGCTAGTGCGGAAGTCTTCAAAAGTCAGTAGTGTTAATACGAATAAAACAACATCTTCTGCACAGCTTTTGTAAGAAAAAATAAACATAATTTTTAGAAAGTTGCACTATCGCCCAAAGCGTGTGGCTAGATTGATTACAAGGTGATCGGTGTTTTCTGAGACTAAGCTTAAAATACAAATAGACTTGGGCGCCACTGCGTCAATAAGAACCAACTCTAGAAAAACATCCTAAGAATAGACGCAGATAAACCTTAAAGGAACTATATCGGCCTGAATTTAGATGTCTAGCAATATAATATTTTCTCAGTTTTATCATCTCAACTAAATTTCATAGATTACTTCCTTTTTTTTAATAAATTTTTAGAAATAAAACGATTTGAATTGCATTAGCATCTAATAAAAAATTAGTTTTTCTTCATCTTTGTACAAAATTAACGGTGTATATAAAACATCGTAAAAGTGAATGCTAATGAATGTATTAAGTAGGCAAAAATCACATTAATTAACAGGCTATGCCTGTCATAAAAAAATCACTTACCATTTTGTGAACATTAGTCATACGCTGTAATCAGATATCTTTGATATAGCTTACAAAAATAAAAAAATTTTCTTTAGCTTAATTTTTAGTTCTTCTAAGGTTTTACTATATTTTTTCGATATCACGAATTTTCTTAATACAAGATTTACTCAACATCATAAGTGTTATCTGTTTTAAATAATTATGGAGAGCTAGATTTTTATCGCTACATATGTTGTTTTGAAGTGCTGAACCTAACGAATGATTAATATAAGAATATGGCTGCATAAAAATACACCAAATCATGCTAATTACAACAATAAAAATGTGGTTTATTTTACTAAAATGACCTTCAATATTGATATGCAAAATTTTAAATTTCGTATTTGCTAAATAAATACATTTTGGTTTAGCTGAGTTTTACAAACAAAGCATTCATCACGTACGGTTTGATTTTTCTCGATTGTTAAAAGAGGAATGTTACTCACTACAGCTTAACAACAACAATATTTAAGTAGTAACAACAAAATACTGAACACCTGTCGAATCAGAGCATTATAAGTCTGCAATCTTCTTTACGATACACGAGAACTTCTTTCCAAGAACTAATGATTAAATCTTGAGCTAACAATGGTTGGTATTAAAATCGGAATCCATTTTTATATATTAATCCATATCTATCATTTAAACCTGCTTGCATTCTATAAATATCCTTTCCTAATTAGAACCACGTTTTAATTTATACTTGATGCTGTGCCTTAGGTTCCAAGCTATGCGAAACTGCCATGAGTAGAGTTTACTTCTATCCATGTTGGTTTTCTCTTTTTTAATGCCGATTACATCTTAACGACAAGAATGATCCTTTGTACTTTTCCCATTAATGCGCACGACTATTCAAACTACGGCTGCGCAAGATTTCAAATCTGTTAGCAATGACTTTTTCGCCTAAATTCCAGCAGCCTACGTAGCATAAAGTGCATTATGTATTTGCCTAAAACTAAATTGTTACAATATTTCTCAGATTATAAATAATCTTAGAGAGCTCCGGTATTTTACAACTGAATTGCCGAGAGGAATAAGTAAGCTAAACAACTGATTAGAATGATATATATTAATCAGCATGTTCAGTTTGAAATACTTCTCAACCTCTTTTGCGAAATTTTATAGTATCTGTCAATGATCTATAACACCTCGGTTTAGTCAATCGGTAAATAATGGACAGAGCACGTAACTTCAGGCATTTATTATGTTTTAAACATAAATAAATACAACTCTTAAACTAAAGCGCCTACAATTATTAATATGAAATATATAACTTAATTTAATCTCATCCAAATACCTACACTAATACAGTAGGCGGTTGAACAACAAATTACTAATAATTATACAAATACACCTGCATAATTATTAGGAACTAACTACAATGCAACCAACTAATGTTAATAATTCCAATGCATACACTGGACACACTAACAATTAGGTCGCGTCACTACTTGTTAGACTTAGAGTTCCGATTTTACCAACCCAAGTGCTAAAGAACGATTGCGCACTGTTCCCCTCGTACCTCGCACGTAGTTAAGAACAGCATCACTAAATCGGACCTCAATAGCTCCCGATTAAAATGGATAACACATTAAAGTTGGAGAATTTAATATCAGAAATAGCGTACTTAACTAATCTAACTGACAAAACTCAACTGACTGAACATCGTCAGGCACAGTAAGGAACCTCGTTACATTTACGATATTATGAGGATTCCCGATCTCTTTGCGGAAGACATTGGGCGAGTTTTCAACAGAACCATGTCATAATCCTTTAATTCTACCACTGTTTCCTTACGATAATACTTTCCGCGCTTCTTCGAAGGAGGACGTTCGTGCGATAGCTCCCACAAACATTCTACACCGCGTTTTTCAATATCTTTTCATTAAGGCATTCAACCACTTCGTGAAAATTTTGTGCAGTTTCTACCCCAAACATCAGAAACGAATAACTTACAACCAGTCGCATCATGGACTCCTAATGCAAACATGATTCCACCTTAGATATCGCATCCGCCATTTCGTAAGCTTTGCAAAATAATGTTTGCATCAACCTATTTTTTAACGCATTCCGTGAGATTCGTTAAAGGAAAATAGGCGGGCGTATACAACCCTTTGAAATTCTTTTTAGTGAGAGCATTAACCCAAGTTTTTGAGCGAAATTGCGTATCATTATATGACAATGCAGCTTCCGGAAATAAGACCTCATTAAACTAACCGCTTGACAGTTTATTAATTATAGTCCTACTCGTAGCACGATTTGGAAGATTTAATTTTTTAAAACATGTGAAAGAATCAACTACTACCAATAACGCCCCCCCCCCACACACACACCCCCTCCCGGCATAGACCATTGTCGATTGCATTAAAGTGGACCTTCTCGGTTTTTGGAACATTACACTTTGGCAAATCTCGCACATACGACTATCTATCGTAGGTAATCCTATCATTTTTGCCTACAAAATGTTTTGCACATGTGTACATGAGCTTTCTCACAACCGAAATGCCCTATACCAGAAAGCTGCTGCAAAATTATTTCCTTTACTTGATTTTCCGGAACACGACTGAAAATTCTCACTTCCTTGGTCACCTCTTTTAAATTCATACCACTTGATAGCATTATCGGGCCTCCCACACCCTCTCCTTCATTTACAATAATGTTTCACCTATCCAGGTATCATTAACTTGGTCTTCTCTAATCGTTTTTAAATTATTTCCAATGTTTATAAAACCTCTTGCCAATTTGAGCACGTGCAACTCAATGAAATCAGTATTGTTAAGCTTTTGGGCCGCCCCTTCTCAACAAAGGTCGTCGAGATAAACTATTTGCCAACGTATTTCCATCATGCTTGCAATATTGTATACTGAAATCGAATTCTTGCATAAATAAAACTCCTCGATTCAATCTGGGCGTTTTCAACAAAGAATTCATAATAAAAGATAACTCCTTATAATCTAACGATCTGACACATATACTAATTGACGTGTAACACCAACACCCGCCGTAACTTTAATGCATAACCAATCGCCAAAGCTTTTTTCAATAGTAGTATACCACAGCTTAGCTGCGCGCAGAGTAGAATTCCCATAAACAAAAACTTTTTCGTCACCCGTCACTGAATCTATTGGATAAAAATAACTGCCCAACCCCAAATCAAAACTTTCTGCTCGAATGCACAAAGATTCGACTAAATTTGAATGGCTCATATCGTAGCATCAAAGTAGGCGTTTCTTCGAACTGTTCCCACTCACACTTTGTATTTTTCTTAAGCAATCTTACTAACTTGACAATTAAATCTGCAAAATTCCAACAAAAACTTCAATCATAATTAACAAGTCCCACAGATCGTAGTAACTCTCTTCGAAAATACCGAATAATCTTAACCCATGAGGCATCAACCGAGATGCGTTCCGGCGTAACAATATATCCGCAAGATGATACTTTCACCCACGCAAAAACGCAGTTCCTCAACTTCAGTGTCGAATTTGTTTTACTGAGTTTGAAAAGATAATTTCCAGGCGATCATTATGTTTCCTTGCAGTCCTAGAGTAAACCAATAGTTCACCAACCTACATCACTGGAAAACTGTCAATGTTCGGACCTAAAACTTAGCTCAGTGTTCTTATGAAACTAGCAACCGATATCGATAATCCGAATAAGAATACGTTAATCCATAGGTTTCCCATTAAAGAGGAATCTGATGCACTTCCAATCCTATTTCCTGATAGAATTTGGTAGTAAAATCACGTCGCAGGAAGGTTTGAAATAAAACTACAATTGTTAACGACCTTACTTCAATTACTACATGGTAACCTCAAAATTAGGTTACCATCAATTTAACATGAATTACAAGAGCAAACAGTGCCGGACTCCCTGGGTTACCGGTAAGGAAAGAGTATCGGCAGATAAAACCTCAACAACCCTGCGCTTCTAAGTGCATAGATACTCCTCTCCAAGGATGGGATGGCGAACAAGCACCCTGTGCACTTTTAATATTACGGGATGTCAAGTATTACTTGGACATTTTACATATGAAATTGAAGAAGGGATAGTGAAGTCTGGCTAATCTTTTCTAGAAGGTAACAGAGTCGTCTGAGCCATTACTATCTACCTAAAGTTGAAGAAGAAGAGTACCGTGAAGATAAGGACCTTGACTGCCAATGTTCCACTCCACACGGCCATAAAATGTTAATAAATTCAACAAAAGCTCGAACACACACGTTTATCGTACATACCATTAACCGTTTTCAGCCCGTGTGGCAATATAGTTCACAATGACTAACCTACATTCTATCGTTGCATAAACATTAGTACAAATACATTGGCAAAAACAAATATTTATAAACAAACATGAAGTTAAACATGAACATATGCTATGACAGTACCAAACTAAGGGCCGAAATTGAATCGATCATCTCCTACATAATCATAATCATAATGCAAACGCGTTAATACGGGGTCATAACAGAGGTTTGCTATAATCACACTTAATAAATCTCAATATTAGTTACCGATAGAATTGCAGGTTATAATACGTTAGGCTCTTCAAACTAACTTATGGTTAGGGTTTAGAAACGAGACATGAATTATGCAGTTACAAACGCACAACAGAAACTGAAATAAACATTTACATAATCATAACAAATCATTAAAACGTTGAAAACAAATTATAAAATATGCTTGTAGCAAATACATACCAAAGTTCTATAGAAACAGATTTAGGCGCTAAACCTTTATATAGATGCATGTTAATTAAATACATGCGATCTAGTACGCACAAGTTAAGAATTATTTATTATGATTGCATCGGCTAAAACGCGCTTTTAAAAAATTAAACACATAGTAGCATTAAATTTACAAACAAAAATATACATAATAACTTTGTGGTTTATTCAATTACTATCTTAAAACATTACCAACATTACATTGAATACAACCGCCAGTAAAGCTTTTTTGACCTTCCATTATAAAATCTGAAGAAAACTTCAAGACGCAAGTTAAGACTTGTAGAAAACCGATATCGATCGCCCCTACAACGGGTTCTGACGCCACGGAGTGCGTTTGGAAACCTGGAAGTGGTTACCGTGCTGTTCAAAAATACTCTTAAATATTGAAATATACACTATAATATTGGCAATAATTATCAACCAATGAGAATTGACTAAAAGAAATAGTATGAATCACTACACCAGCTGTTATTAAATTGCCTCCGACTGCAGTTGACAAGCATTTCGTTGCCACTGAATTTGCCAAAGTAAAGTAATAATCAGAAATTATTTTTGTATATAGTATATATACATATATGTATATAGTAGTGCTTAACAAATATCGGGTTTTCTCAGTGTTCTTGGTTATATCGATGGATCTTACATTAACATACATAAGATCAAAAGTACATACACAAATCGTCATGACTTGCCCTCGATTGTATTGCAAGCAGTGTGTGATTTTAACCGTCAATTTATTGATATTTTCACAGGTGTATCTGGAATTGTTCATGATTCTAGAGTGTTCAAATTGTCAGATTTGAGTGAAAAACTTGGAAAGTTCGTGATAATCAATACCACATATTAGGGGGAAGCCACATATCACACAAGGATAAGTCATAACTCCGTACAAAAATTATGGTAATCTTACAATTATCATTTTAATGAAAGGTAAGTTAATAAGCATAATTTTAAATTTAGTCAAATTTGATTGTTTTATAGATTATCTGCTACTAGGAAAGGAAATCAGAAATTACTCGTAATTATTTAAATACGTTATAAATGCTATGTTTGACTATAGTGCATTATGAAATAAAATAACTCTTAAGCAGTTTATTATTTAAATGATCTATTCACATTTCAATTTAAATAAGCTTAATAATAAAGAAAAACTGCACCTGATTATTACAAATACATGAACAATTAATTATTTTCAAACAATTCACGCAAAAGATTCATTTTTCCATGGTGTCTTTTTCATTGGCCTCTTCCTTGACTTGATTACCTTAATATATTTGCGCTAAAAGCTTTGTTACAAATTTGAAAGTTGTATCCAAGACATCAGTTCGACTAAAATTCAAACTTTTTGTATATTTTATAGTAAACCTATTTACATACCTGTTAAAGTTAATATACTAATCCATAAATATTTAGTTTACTTAAAACCATAAACAGTTCATGACCTCAAATACTTTATGAAATACTGTAAATTTTAAAAACCTCACTTTTTAGTAATACTAAAAATATATCTGTGTGTCAAGCTCCTTGTTATATTATCTTAAATTGTGCGATGCAAGATAAAGTGTAACTACGTTATTTAGATGAAGTTTAATAAATTATTACCGTTTTGTATGTCAACATACTGGCAAAACATTTTATTTTGATTTATAGAATGTGTCATTGTTGTCAGATATACCGCTGCCTGCATTCCGCGGTATGCCACACTTAATACAATTTTTATCTATAGAATTAAAACAATACATATAACATTGGCAACGTAGCATTTTATCCAGCTCTGACGTCAGGGGTGTTGTGCTAATTTTTTTTTTTACCGGAACGCGTATATATAATTATATAGACAGGGCCGATCCTGGGTAGGCGGCCGCTCTGTGCGGTCTCATGTTCCAAATTTAACTACGAGGGGGGGGTCCATAATAATCCTGGCAGCGACGTTTTTTTAAGTCTCATGTCCCAAATTTGACGACGGGGGGGGGGAGATTTCCCCCAATTTTCGCCCGTCGCCAGGGTCGACCCTGTATATAGCATAAAAAGGAAAGGAAACGAAAATTATTACGAAACCCATTTCGTGTATATATATATATATATATATATATATATATTGCTGTGTAACGTACAAAAAGCTTCGCCAGTTTCCTAGAATAAAATCACAAAAATTTTATTTTGAACTTGAGCCTCACTTTTGGGCGCTACGATTTGCTGTGATTGTCTTCTGATAATCGCCTCTTTACTCTTTCCGCCTCGGCTGCTTACCTAGTTAAAACTCTCATCCTCATTTATAAAAAAAAACAGACACATTCCTACCACAAACATCAATGTTAACTCTATTTACATCAATATTTATAATACATTAAAATTTCAAAATTAAATTGTAGCATAAATTTGAGTATCATAAAATTTCAAGATTAAATTTGTCATCATTTTAATTTGCATCCAGAATTAAAGTCCTTGTAGGATGCCTACTAATTAATTTAACAATATTTGCAGACCTGAGTCTGAATAAAAGGGAGCATCTTCCACCCCTTTACGTTAATTAAACAGGTTCGTCTAATTGAGCTCAAAGACAGACCCAAATTTTCATCATAATCAAGAACATAAATACTAAATTCTCCTTTCTACTTAAACAAGAAAATTTCACCTTAAAATTAAAATTTTGTTGTTTGTACAAATTCACTACTGTCCATTTTAAGTAAACAAATTATAAAGTTATTCAACACACACCAAAACATCAAAAATCGAACAACAAAGCATAAGTTACCTGAAGGTTAATGCACTCGTGGCTTCAATGTACATCGTCCTTTGTTAATCACACCATTCCAACTGGGTTATGTTTAGGTCCTCGGATTACTGGTCGCTTTTAAAAATTTTCTCTACACCACCATTCATCTAAAATTGTTTCAGGGCTTTTCAGGATTTCATCTAGGTATATCTGAATTTGTTTTGTGGATCCACTCACGATTACGAATAACATTTGATTATTAACACCCCGGAAAAATAGCAAAGAAATTCATACTTCTTTCACGCTATACCCAAAACTGCCTACTTTTGTTTATTCATTTATCGTTACAAATTTGGATACTTGGTACAATAATACTCGCAAATATAACTAAACTTTTTTACCTTGTATCTTCTTTTCTAAATGCACTAAATAACTTTCATCGTAGCACGTAAAGAGCAAAACTGTTTTAAAATATTCAATAATCACCAAAATATACGAGCAAACTGTTTAAAGTATTGAATCAAAATCGAAAATCTAAGAGAGCGAAACTGTTTAAATTCCGGGTTTATATAATGACTAGCCTGTTCGTCGCTTTTGTCCCGCAAACGGACAATTTCCAAAATTTCGCATACTCGGTTCACTTCTCGACAGTCGGGCACGCGATTCTATTAAATTTACACACGCGCCAGTTGAAAATCTGAGAAATTTTCTACACGGCACGCAACCACGTCCGCGAATAACTAATTAATTTTGTATCGAAATCGTTACGTTTACACCTCTCATATTTGCATCTGATTACAACCAATCGTAGCTCTCGTGACGCTGCTCAAATCACGCCTTTAATTATTAGTGTCTCAGCTTCACGCATTTTCTCTTTCCTTTTCTAACTTGGCCTTAGTGGTGCAAATCGATACTCTTTAGTATCGGCTGTGTACAATCCACGTGGACTGTTAAATAACCCACTTTATTAGCATTTCCCGTGAATATTAAGCGACGGTTTCTCCAACATTCTCTGTAACCATTTGTTATCTACAAAATTTAAGCAGATCGTGACTTTTAAAAATACGCAGGTGTTCAATCGTAATACTTCTAAATAACACTTCTACGATTTGAATATTTTTGAGTTTTTACAGGCTTTTATGCTTATTATATGTTTGTATGCTAGCAACGCGTCTCATATTTGATATTATTGGGTTTTTTAAAAGTTTTTATGCATATTATACCTCAATGATCGTTCAATTAACTCCTATTAAAATAATAATGAATGGCGTTGACTTCTACCCTTTAATTTTTAGCGAATACTAATTAAATATTAATTATTATTTGTACATTTTGTTTAATACCGGTTACTTTTGAGCATTTTAATTCTGCTTCTTTTTATAGCAAGCGTCTAGTAAATAATTTAAATCCCTTATTTTTAATGAACGAATAAATTTTTATGCTCCACGGTTTTTAATAACGCGTATTATCTAATAAAATTCCTTATACACGGTGATTAAAATTATTTGATGTCGTTAATTAATTTTCTACCCTGGTCTAAATTTGAGTAATATATATATATATATATATATATATATATATATTATAAAGGGGAGAGGGAGAGCACTGGAGTACAGATGGTTTAAATATATATACTGTAATACAAGACTCTAGTTTAATCAAAACAATTAGTGAGGTGAGAAACGATGCTAATTGGCAAAATGCTTTATCTTCGAGTGAATATTACTTTGTAGATCAATAATTATACTTGTCCAGAAGGTGTTTGACTTTTAATTTAGAAATGAAATTAGTAGCAGTCACATGTAAAATTAAACGAGGGTGAAACATATAAATGGGTTGTCTAAATATGCTTTTTAATATTATTGATTATTATTATACAATGCAATATTTGTTTGTACCAATCAAAAGACCATGAAAATGTAGGGAAGACTAAGATAAGGTAGTTTTGAATGTACAATTATGATTTAAAATTTTTTTGATTTATATAAAAGTAACATAGTAGGTAAGGTGTTGGTTGATAGGTTACGAAAGATGTGATGGTTATGGATTTTTCTTTGATATATATGTTTGTTGTTTAATCTTTTGGAATGGTTGTAATTAATTTTGATGATGATAAACTGTTGAATAAAATAGTACTTGTTATTGGAGAGCTGTGGTTTTATTCCTAAAAATAAAATTATTAATAAAGTGATTAAAGATCGAATGTTAAACAAGCTTAGAGTACATACACTATTTCAAAGTAAATATAAAGGTGTTCAACCAAAATTTGAAGATACTAGGAGCAAGCCATTTTGGTGTAAAAGTTAGCAGAGCAACAAGGCATAGAGTGGATACACGTAGAGCTAGAAGAAAACACTTCTGGTATCATTTGTATTGGTCCAAGTCTGGAAGGTAAAGCAGCATACCGTACAAGTATACCTTAGTATCGATTTAAATAATTAATTCATTCTTAAAACCATCTAAAATTTAACCAAATATTAAAACAAACAATATTGTTATTAGGTAACTGACTTGAGATCCTGTAGGTACACTGCATCAATTGTAAAGAAGCACAAACACACGAATCTGGATATTAAGGTATTGTTTCAAGTTTATTAAATAAAATATTAACTCTTCAAAATTAAGATAAAGCATTTTTTAATTCAAGGAGCATTGTTTTCACTGAAATTTATTTGACAACGGTAACACAGCTTAGAG
Organism: Platerodrilus igneus; assembly: GCA_036346225.1. NCBI lineage: Eukaryota > Metazoa > Arthropoda > Insecta > Coleoptera > Lycidae > Platerodrilus > Platerodrilus igneus. Next base: position 515,642 of record JARFIW010001219.1, read on the forward strand.
GTATCTGCATTACCATCTACAGTTGTCTTACATTTGTAGAATGTTAGATTGGGCCAACAGAGAAAGAGGGTGCTAGGTGTTGGTTTCATATACATTTGTATGCGAACTTATTTGAATATAGAACCCAGTTCAAATAAGTTCTATTCAAAACAAAACAAAGTAACCCTGAGATTAAGAGTTATCAGTTCTGTAGTCGAGGTATATTTGGTATAAATTAGCAACACCATTTTATAAAGCTGCACACAACCAAGATCTGAAGTATTTTCTTTAAAATTGCTTAACAATAAAGTTTCTTTTTATAAAAAGAGATTAACGTCCTCTTAAATAAAAAGTGACACCTAATAGGGGGGCTGGAAGTTTGCAATAATATATATATATATATATATATATATATATATGTTTATTATTATTACAATAATAGGAACGTTTAATAAAAATTAGTTAACAAATTATAAAATACGCATATTAGATACTCAAACAATATTGCATAAATATTTTTAACAATACATGAAAACACTAATGGTTTTTATAGAATATTCCAAATAGGATTATGTTCAGGATCTTGTGGTTGAATTTTCCTTGTTTTGTTGTCATCCGCTGAACGATGAGACCTTAACCAACTTTTAACATAATCATCTGGTTTAAATAATTATTGTGGTGGGCCATTCATTTTTATAAATAAAAGATTTGCTAGATTTTCAATTAATATTCTATTTCTTTGTTCATTTAAAATAATATTCATATTACTGAATCCGCGCTCTCACTCTGCCGAACTGCAAGGTACAATATTTATGTATCGAATGAAGATTTCTACATCTTCAGGAATTATTTTGCTTCCAGTATCAATATAATCTCTAAACGCATTGACACATCGCATCGGTGATGTTAAATTAAATCTGGTGCATAATGACTGAATTTCATTTTCTCCATAGTCAATTTCAATATCTGCGGGCCACTCCTTTGGATCTAGTACTCAAAATTCACTTATCAAATCATTTTCTGTATTTAGTCTTCTAGTCATATTATTAATGAGACTTACAAGGAATTGGTTTCTGTTAATAATAGTAATTTTTTTATTATCTGTTAAAGTTAATGTTCCTAATTTCATCACTTGAACAGCCTCTGATGCTTCTACGAGTTTGTTTCCTTTTTTAACGTCTTTTAGCGATTCCAAATAGCGAATAGTTCGACGGATTAGTTTGTCCGCATATACTATCGTTACACTTCTGTTCTGTAACGCTTCTGACAAGATGGAAAGTTTATACAAAACGTCATACATTATTGCCAAGTTAATTATAAACTGTTTAGACATGATATTTTTTTTAGGCCATTGTATGCACTCTGATCAGTTTTTGAACGAGTTTCATCAGTTGCGGCTTGATGAAAATGTTTAGCAAGAGATTTTAAATTTTGCCAATCTGCATTAACAGTTCTGAATGAACTAGCTATCCACCTTATTCCTAAAACACGTCCTATTTTTTTAAGTTCTTCTCCCAAATTTTCCGCGCATGATTCTAGTTCGCGTTGATTTTTAAGAGATTGATGATAAATGGTATATAATTTATCCATAAATATGTGAAAATGGTTAATAACATTTACTTACGCGACAGCATCGTTAACAGAGAGCTCCAGATGATGATTTAAACAGTGCCACGTAATTATTTTTGGAAATTTATTCAATAATTTTGTAGCCACTCCTGACCTTTTTCCTAACATTACACTTGCTCCGTCACTGGTAAATGCAATTAAATTTTGTTTCGAATAATTCTCGTCGTTTTTCCAAATTATTTAAAAGGTATTCTGTAATGGTGGATGCTGTTTGATCGGACAATTCTATTAAATAAAAAAAAAGGGAATCGTGGTTCACTGATTTTATTTATTTCGAATTTTAAAAATGTAATTAGAGTAGATTTTTTACTTAATGTTGTAGATTCATCAATGAGAATCGAAATCTTTCCATTTGTTTTAATAATTTCTGAACAAATTCTTAATTCCATATTTTTGGATATGTGATTAACTTCATTTGTGCAGGTATATCTGGACCGTAAACCAAGTGCCAAAATTGTTCCATTTAATTCTTGCAATTGCAATAAATTATAACAATCCGAATATGGTCGGACGTGTTTGGCTTAATAATAAGCAGTTCTAAATACTAAAGACGTGCTCTTAATACACGCCTTATTTAAATTGTCTATTACATTTTCTATTGGCTGATGCTGTTCGCTGTTTAAATTTTTTTCTGAATTAATGTGCGCTATTGTTTTCACGTGTTCAAAAATTTTTTTTCTTAATGACGTTAACTGCGATTTTTTATCTTTACCGTAGTAAAAAACGGATGTGGAACTCCATTCCTTTGAAATATTTACACCAGGGGTTTTAGATACCCCTAAGTGCTGTATTTTGTTACAAAAAAAGCAACCTAATTTTCCGGATTCGGAAAGTAATCAAGGAAACTGTCTTTTCTTTTCTAACCACATTTCCGCACTCCAAATATTGGGCCACGAGACTTCGTCAGAATCGTTATCATTATAAGTACTTTTTGATGTTGACGTTGATGCTATGGCGGCAAGTTCAACAGATTCCAGTTGATCAGCGTTGAAGTTGGTGTTGGATACTTGGCTCAATGTTGCATTTTTCTGGGTCATTGACTCATCTTCGCTGCTAGTTTTTAGTTTCTTTTTAAAAAAATCGGTGATGCTACTGTTTTTTCTTTTTTCACTTATGTTGAAATTACTAATAAATTAAATACTATTATTTAATAGGAAAAAAAAACGGACATTCTTTTATTAATAATGAAAATGAAATATACTTACACTTTAAGTTTATTAGATTAAAGATTATAGAAAAATGCAACTACTACATACATATATGCAGCGCGCACGTAATCTTGTAGCGAGAGGTTCTTAGAACTATGTGAAATTGACACTAACACTTTTTAATCGATACTTTGACTTAGGTAGCGTAGGTAGCGTGCATAGAATATTTTGCTAACAGTAGTACTTATTAATCTTATTATTACATTGTATGTAATAAATACAATAGTTTTGTGTGGCACGGCACTTATTCACTAACTAAAACTTCCACTTTCTATAAATGTGCTGTCGCAAAGATGGTTTGACACTGATTAAAAAAATGGTTTTAAATACTCAAATTCTTACACTAAGGGTGGGGGATGCACAAACTACAAAGATGGGAATTTCCCAGCAATGCACATTTCAGATGAAAATCGGTACGTTTGTCGGCATTTTTCTTGGCATCACTGTAATAAACTAATAAAGTTTAAGACATCTACCAATACTGGAAACCAACATCTGGAAATTCTAGTTCACAACAAATGTATAATAAAAATTCTTAGCATTAGCCGCAGGCCCATTTGGGTATGGCAATAAACTATGCCAGGGATGAGCAACGTACGGTCCGTGGGCCGCTTGCATTAAAATTTATGTATGAAATCTTTACTTTTTTAAAAAAAAATTTTTGTTCCAATGTTTATTATAAATAAAGTTTAATTCCCGTTGAACCGGTTCACGTATTTGTTTCGGTTTGGTTCGAGTTCCGGTTCAGCAGAAAAAAAACGTTCCGGACTCCGGTTCACGGTTCGGAAAAACAAGCCGGTTCGTTCGGGTTTTTGTTCCGATTCGGGTTCGGTTCAAACCCTTGTTTATAATAATACATATAAAAATTCGTCAAAAATTAGGAAAAAAAACAGCAATTCTTTTTAATTTTTTTTTCAATAAGTCAGCCAATTCTCGTTATCAGAAATCATCTTTAGTTCCGGAACGCGTTCCTGTCCAAAAAGGAAGGACCGGAACGACGTTCCAGAGCGTTCCGGCTCGACAACACCAGTGTCTGACGTCATCCTAAAGTTAACGCGAATGTGGCTAGTAGCTAGTAAACTCGTTCAATGCAACCGAGCTCTAACCAACCGTTACTATGTTACTTTCTTACCATACCACCCTAGTTTATCTACCATCTGTTGCTGTCGAAGTTGCGTGCACATCATTCTTTGCTGAACAATTATCACTAGCTGATAATTGCTTTATTGACATCATATTTCCGAGAATCGACTTAACGTCATTCAAAGTTAAATTCTTTTTAATTTCAAAGTTGTGTAAAGGAAAAACATTGTTGCTGTAAAATTTGTACACACGTATCTATGGATAGTGGCAACAAAGCGAACGTGTGGTTCGAAGAAGTTAAGTAAATTTTTGAAATATAAAAGTGAATTGAGATTTCTAAGGTTCAGCGTAGACAATCGACAATGTAACTAGCAGGACAATCGGTCATCTAAGCTAGAAACGCTTTGAATTAAGTAATTAACATCATCATGCCTTGCTTCTTGCAGTCTTTCATAAAGAGATCAAATATGAGAACACATCTAAAAAGTTAAAATATTAACTAAATAAGTAAATATTAATACCATCCATTTTCCTCAGAAAAGTACGTATGCGTTTATTAAAGGTTTAACCAGCTGCTTTATAATATTTTATATATTCTAATAGCATTTCTTTAGTAATCAAATTTATAAACTAGTATAATTTATTGTCTTAGAAATAACTTGAACTACAACAAACTGTCTTAACAATTTTATCACTGCTTTTAGCTAATTATTATTTGTTCTTCCCCTAAACTCTAAAGAAACAATACCTTTTCAATAACTAATACTACGGAATTCGAGCAACAAATTAAATAAAGCACTATCAACAACATAACGCTCTAGAACTTTACTGCACTAGATTCTACTTCTTTTCGTTTTTGGATGGCTTCAGTTCAAACTTCCATATTTTGTTCGGTCCAATTTCAACCACATACAATGCCGAGCTATTAGGACATGCCGCTATAGCGTGAGGATTACGAAATCCCTAAAAATATAAATATGTATTAGCATAGTGTAAGTAAATATAGTGCGGCATCGCAATGTTTTTATAGTGAAACACCGTTTGAACGCGAAACCTCTTAGTTCGGGATGACAATACACGCAAGACGAGTGCCGCAGCGAATGGTAGCGGCAAACCAAAGTTGAGTAGAATAGCGCAACAAAGGTGGTGGACGCGTCGTCGTACTCAATGCCGCGGAAGAAAATATTTAATGACAACATACTGTGGTAGACCCGAGAGCTAACCACCAAGTGGGCAGAAACGCGTATCCTAAGGCGCCGCTATCAACGGGTCTCGGGAGAAATAAGAGACTAACGAAGAATCAAGTATAATCAGAGCAACCGCGAATATAAAACATTAATTGAAAAAACGAGAACAAATAAATTTAAAGAATTCTGCACGCGATACTCCGAGAAGGAACCATGGGAAACAGCATACCGCCTAATTAGAAAAAAACAACCAAAAATCGCGCTCGGTAATGTAAGGAAAACAAATGGCGGATACACGAAGGTTTTAGAACCGCGACGGAATAGTTGCTAGAGAAATTCTTCCCGTGGTATAATCCAGAGCAGAATGAGGGGTCGCACAATCTGATACATCGGGTAGCTACAGAGGCGCAGGAGACAGGTGCCGATATGGCAGTTCTAGGTCATGAGGTCGTAAAGGTTCTAAGAAGAATAATCCCTAAAAAACACCGGGGCATGGCGGAATAACTTTAGACGCACCTCTGGAGGCCTGCTTGTTAGCCCCGTGTGTCTTCGCCGGGTTGTTTAATCTTTGTTTAGAGAGGGGCGTATTTCCGCGTTGCTAGAAGGTCCAGAACGTGAAATTTAAGGTAAGTCCAAACAGGCGGATGCGTCAAACCCGGGCAGTTACCGTCCAATTAGCTTGCCACCGATACTGGGGAAAGTTTAGGATCGTGTCATGACCACGAGCGTTGAGAATGTAGTACGAGACCGCTTTGATTTTTGTAATCGACAGTCTGGTTTCATTGATAGCAAGTGGATTATCGACGCGTTAGTGTTCGTTGTCGGAGAAATTTAACAGACGAAAGATGCAAAGCAGCATGTGTCGTTTTTGCTTTGAACATTTCAGGAGCATTTGATGCTGCTTGGTGAACACAGATCGTTTGCCAGTTAGAAAGTACAGATTGTCCATGAAACTCGATGCCCTTGGTCAAGAGTTGTTTTTGGAGGGATTGGCACAGGTAAAAATTCCGAGCAAAGTTTTGTCGCGAGAGGTGGAAAGGGATGAGAGCATCTTTAGGGATATTCAACCATCGGATTTGCGGATGATACGCTTTTAATTATCATATCGTAATTGCTAATGGATATGCGTACAAAACCGAACCAGGCGCTAAATACGTTGCATGAATGGTCACAGCAGGTAAAAGTTAAAGTTTAACACGTCGAAGCCAAAGGCGCTTTAATTCGGAACGAAACCGGAACAGAAGCCCCTTAAGCTAGTGTTAGGAGACGAAAAATCTCGTCCAAGGAAATTATTATATATCTCGGTGTCAAAATAGGCGATGGACAGCGCACGTACAATGTGTTACAAGTAAGGGCACCGAAATATCGAATAAAATGATGGCGGCAGCGAAAATAAACTGGGGTATCAGGGACGAATCGCTGAAGACGGTCTACGCCAAAGCAATAGTGCCGGTGATGCTGTATGCAACGTCTGTGTGAGCGGAGGGTTGTAAAGTCCGGGAGATGCGACAATTGACGAGCGAACAACGCATAACCGCCGTAAAGATGGCGAGGACGTACAGGACCACCTCCATGGAAGCGGTCCTGGTGATAAGTAGGACTTTCCCTATCGAATATGTTGTTAGGGAGATTAGGTTAGATACACGGAAAGGGTGGGAAATTATAGAAAGTATTAAGCTTAGTAATAGGAAGATAGCGAGGAAAATGGTTTGTGTCAGAGTTATAGCACCTGGCCGATGTTAGACGAAACGAGTTTGTCAAAAGTGATGGGGAAGCGGTAGGGATCAGGATTTACACGGACGGTTCACGTATGGACGAGGGGAAGGCGGGAGCGGCGTTTATCGTATATAATTAGAAAAGGGAAGTCTTACGGTTTAAGACCAAATTTGCGAAATGGAGCATTATTTTCCAATGCGAGTTGGTTGCCATACGGGAATCTATCGATTATGCGATAAATTATACGGGTAGAAACGTATATTACATCATCAGCGAAAGTAAATCAGCGCTGACTGATTTAACAAATATGAACATCTCGACAGACCTCCAAGCGGATGTCTGTAGAATATCGCATACGGCACTTGAAATTCGAAATTTGAATTCTGTTGAGTTAGGTCGCAAGAAGGCAAACGGAAATGATAGGGCGAATGAATTGGCCAAAGAGGCCGCGACGGGCGACTTACGGATATCATACTTGTCGATACCGAGGTCTCTGATTAAAAGAAAGCCACGAGAAAGGTAAATCGGATAGTGGGTAAGAGAGGTAGAACAACGCTGCCATGGACAGGCTGACACACGAATTCATAACGAGGATAGAAGCCAGAGATATGATGGAAGTAAAGCTTGATCACAAAACTCTGCAGTTAAAACAGGACACGGCGCGCTGAAAGCCTATCTGCAAAGATTCGCTTTAACCGGTAGCAACTGCTAGCATGGCCAAAGAGCCTAAAAGAATTCGGGGAAATGGCTAATCAGAAGGCATTCTGGACGGCCTTTAAAGAATTTGTGGGGAGGGCTAGAGAGGGCTGTGGCTAGAGCTGGGGTGGGTGGAAAACTATAGAATTTGACTTGGCATGATAAATGATAAATGAGCATAAAGAACTAAAATAAAAAAAATATATCAATCAAAAACAAACACCAAAAAAAAAAAAACCTAATGTCTAATATGCACGGCAAACCCGCACACCACACTAAAGAAATCAATGTCTCACCTTATCGCGCGGAAAATCTGGTATAAATCAAAAACTTTAAACATCAGGCCAATAATAAACTAAATCAGAAACCGTGATTAAATAATATTAACCATTTAAATCAAGAAACTAGAATAGAGTGAAACCACGCATACCCCCAGAACTTAAAAGCAATAGAGATTGTGAGCCCAAGACGTTTAGTGCATACCCACCAGGACTTTAGCAGTGCATACCCACCACCCCTTAGCAGTAAGTTACAAATAGATGTAGGCAGACGACCAGATCGTCAGATATTAGAAAATTTATATTCGAGGTATGTATAAAAATTGCGGTAGCTGTACTTGCATAAGCATTGATTTGTATTAATGAGTAGATTTTTCAAAAATCTTTAACGAACTTGTTTTTAGTGTGATGGCGCTAGCCGACATAATGCTTATGCGGGTTCACCTGATAACTTGGGTGAAGCTTTTTGCTTTTTTGTGCACTGCTATATGCTTAGTGCTTACTTAGATAATTATTTATATACTTATATTATATTTATTTTTATATTTATGTTTTTTGCCTATATTTTATTGTTCTATGGCTTGATTTGATTAGTTTGACGTTTTGCCGTCCATATTGGTCGCAGTATCTATAGGAGAAAAGATTGTAATTATAATATGTCAGTTAAGGAACGCTAAGAACGAATTTAGGCTGAAATTAGAATAAAATACTTATACCAGGGAGGACGACTCTGTAAATTTATAGAGCAGACAAAATAGCTTGTTCGCTATTAATAAATTTGGCGTATACTTAGAAATTTGAATCCATTTGAAATATTAGTTAGCTAAATTGGGATATTTTTAAGTCGACCTTTCAGGTCGCACCGGTAAGCTTTTCGGTATTACGGATCCCTTCTCTTCTACTTTTTACTGGTATCTTGTTGATCAGACACGCTCCGAAGTCAACGCTAGGGATACCATTATTCAAACCTCAGTTTAGTTTTGGTTTATAGATTTTATTTAGAACGGATTAATTTTGAAGTCAGATTTATTAGAAGCATGTTTATTTTGCGCGTTTAAACCCAATATAGTTCCTTCGGGTGAGGTATTGGGGACGTGGTCGCAAACATAGCGGCCCCTAATTACATTCCACTGTCTCTGACTTGTTGGCTCTCTGCCTCTGTGTCTCACCGTCTCTCCTTCTCTCCGTCTCCGCATATCGCCGTCTCTCTGTCTGCCTGCCTCTCTCTGTCTCTCTGTCTCTTTGTCTATCCGTTTCTCCCTCTCTCGGTCTCTACCTGTCTATCTGTTTTGCCGCTACTTTATTCCTCTCTGTCTTCCTGTGCCTCTACCTGTCTGTATCTCGGCGTTTCTTTCGCGCCTTCTCTCTCCCCTTTTATACCACTCCTTCACATTTTTTCTTTATTTATGCATCTTTATGTACACATTATTCCAGAAAGCTCTAGAGAATCGATAAATGTTAGCTTTCTACGAAAAGGTGCGTAGGTGTTCCATCTTTCAAACTCGTTTAATTAAAATTACTTCTTGCTTTAATTCAAATGATTTGTTTCTTAAAATATAATGAGTGGACTTAGCTTAGAAAACTATTCTGATCTTTGAATTTTTATCTGTGTAAATTCAAAGTATTTAATGTGCCCATGAAAGCATTGGCGTGGTGTTTTCTACCTTTTAGCACATATTGTGTAATTAATTGTACTAAACTTGATCACGCAAATAAAAAACTTCTTATAGAACTTTTACCAGTCTAGGTTTCGCTCAAAGTCGTGGTGAAGCCCGAAAGGAATTGGCGTTAAAAGCAGGTGATCGTCCCATACCATTAAATATAATCCCTGTGTATTCTACGATTACGAAACAGCGTCATTTTGATTCCGCGCGTTCAGATAACGAAGGTGCGGAATATTTGCTACCTGTGTGAAGAAAAAGTGCAACCTTCCAAAGAGCCAATTCAGAGCAATTAGCCGCTAGGCAGGTAATGCTACGTGACTTACCGGAGTTCACTGGCGAACCGGAATAGTGGGCTATATTTATAAGTAGTTATAATAATTCTACAGCAGTTTGCGGATACAGCAACTCCAAAAAACTTGCTCGATTGCAACGATCTTTAAAAGGTAGTGCTCTCAAGTGGGCTAGATTTTACTTGTTTAACCCTGATTCGATGCCGGACGTGATGGAAACACTTCACGTGCTTTACGGGCGGCCTTAGGTGATAGTAAATAAATAAATTAAAAATATACTGGCAACATCATCCCTCAAAACTGAAAAACTGGAAACGTTTCGAATTTGGGACGTCGGTTAGGAATCTTACGCAGCTTCTAATCGCAGTCGGACAACATGCTCATCTGTTAAATCCAGTTCTTTTACAGGAACTTGTAGAGAAATTGTCCGCTAACATAAAGCTTCAGTTAGTCCCCAGTTGAACAATTGTTCCACTCCGTCACTTCAAACATTTACGAATTTATGTTATCCGCAGTGGAATTCGTCACTTGGGGAGTAACATACTCTGGTAAGTACTATGAACGTACAGACAAATCGAAGATAAATAAAATAAATTACCTCCACGTCCATGGCCAGAAAATTCACCTACATCCGGCGTCTGCGTTGACAATAAGAACTCCGAAAAGAAATGTTTTCTATGTTTCAATGAAGCACATTTTGCAAAAAACTGCCAGATATTTTTAGACTGCAGTGTTGAAAACCGTTGGAAACACGTTCAGCGTCTAAAGTTGTGCAGATGCTGTTTAAAATTCCACATTCTTAGGTCATGCAGGAAGCAAAATAAGTGTCAAATTGAAGGCCTGTCAACTGAAACATCACCTCCTGCTGAATACTGTAAGAAGGACGTTAAAATAACAAGTTCGCCTAAAACTGAAAGTCATTCATATCACCATATTAACGAATCAGTGTTATTTCGAATAATATCCGTGATCTTGCATGGGCTCTCGAAGTCCGTTAAAATATTCCTCTTATTACAAGAAGGTTCTTCTGCAACTCCTGTGGAACAAGAAATTGCAGAACAACTTGGAGTAAGTGGGCCGAATGTACCTCTATGTTTGAAGTGGACAGCAAATATGTCAGGTTCCGAGAGTCATTCGCAAATAATATCACTGGGTGTTTTTGTGGTTGGAAGACGAAAGGGTTACCGATTGGAAAATGTGCGAACAGTTGAACATCTCAATTTACCAACACTACCTCTACCCTTTGGCGAAATAGCCACAAAATTTCCACGCTTAAAAAGGTAGCCCGTAATCAGTTATGAAAAAGCTATTATTAGGTTTGCATGACCTACCTTTAGCCACCCCACTGAAAATAAGTGAAGGCAAATATGGTCCGGTAGCGAGAAAAACAAGATTAGGGTAGTGTGTTTATGGGAAAATGCATGAAGAAGATACAGCTGAACATTTCAGCTACCATATTTATTACTGAGAATCTGAAAATAAAACTGAACTGTTTAGCTGTATCTCCCTCGTGAATTTTTCCATAGACATAGCATCCTAATCTGGTTTTTGTCGCTACCGGACCGTATCTGCTTTCACTTATTTTTAGTGGGGTGGATAAAGGTAGGTCATGCAAACCCAGTAATAGTTTTGGTGTTGAAAATTTGGAAGTTGAAGAGCGTGTAAAGTTTAATTCAAAATAATAGGTACTGGGATTCTCCTCATCCACAATTAGCACATTTACCACAACTTCGTCATCCTTTGAATGTGAGTACTCCAAAAGTGCAAATTATGGCCTCTCTTCCACCAATACCAGTGCAACAAGAAGAAGAAACAAATGTTACTTCAGATGTTAGTGCAAACGCGTTATGCGAGAAACAAGCGAATAATGTCAATTCGACCATCAAACGAGAAAGATTGGGAATTAGTGTAGCTATAAATAATAATATGTAGATTTCTTTCATTGGACAATCAGTTATATTTATAGTTAATAGTTATTGGATTCAAACAGGCGCACTAAATGTAAGTTGTATAGAGAAAGTTATTAAAATCGTTAATTGTTAAAAAAAATTGTAGCTTGAATCGCACCTTTTTGTCATTAATAATAAAGAAAATTGCTATCAAGACTGTGTCCTGTGTTCTGCTCCAACAGCCATTGTATCTTCATTTTTACTGGTGCTTTCCTTTCGTGGGGCTTCTCCAAAACCTTAGCAAATTCTTGCTAATTATAGACAAATTTGTATTTTATTTAGTTTGTAGGTACGATGCCTGTTCAGTCAGATAATTCCCAAAATACCATACAAATCATTCTTACATAAGGGACTCACGCTGTCCGCTGCCGTACCTAGGGCACGTCACTATAATTCATCAATCAGTAGTTAACAAAAGCTTTAAGCTCCGTTCCATACTTCATTGACAAGTCTTTATTGTGATTGCGTCTGTCACCTCTATCACCGGGACAACACCTCGGTAGAGTTCAACGGCGACGCACTCGACGAGGCCTAAGACACCAATACCGCGACGCCTTCCGAACGATTCCAAAGATTACCGAAGACCTCCGAACCCCTCCAAGCTGTACATACGTCCACCCCATAATTTTTCATACCCTCATGTTGTCTCACAAGGAAAACACGAAGTCTTCCGAAGAGTTCCGAAGACCACCAAAAAGTGTGGGCCTCCCGAAACTGTAAATATTTTCTAACTATCGTTGTTCAAGTTCTCACTGGGCCTCTCAAATAAATTCCGAAGACTTCTAAGACTTTCTATGCTTGTATATAGGTTCAATTAGTAGTTTTTAATTTCATATTATAAATCTTTATAACTTAACGTTGCCGCACAAAAACTCGAAGCCTTCCGAAGAGTTTCGAAGACCGCCGGGATGTATCAACCTCTTCAAACTGTAGATATTTTCTAACTACCGTTGTTCGGGGCTGCTACTCGACCTCACAAGCAAATTCCGAAGCCTTCCGAAGAGTTCCGAAGACTACTGAAAACTTTTACACTCCGTTTAACTGTATATACATTTATTCAATAAGTGTTTAAGTTTATTTTGGTTCTACAAGCAACCACGGAGCCTTCCGAAGGGTTCCGAAGACTCCCAAACTGCTTCAAACTGTAAAAATCATTCAATTTTAACTATTTCATTTTATTTTTATGTATTTATAAAACTTATAAGTATTTTTCATTATACTTATTAAACAAAAAATCAAGCCAAGTCTACATATTTTCGGACGCCGCCCACCCGAACAATAACAAGCACAGCGTATGCCTATATAGTAACAGTGGAACCTGATGTTTTTGAAAAACTACTTTTTAAACGTAATTGTTTCCTCGGGTACCGATAATGAAAACGGTTTAGGTAAGATTGATGTCTCAACCAATGTTGACATAAATCAAAGGTTATATTTCCAATAATCATGATTGTTTATTTTATTAGGATTCAGCGTATACTTTATGGAAGTCAACTACTAAAGTATGATAGGCTTCCCGTCTACCTCAAGAATGACAATGGTGCCAAAACTACATCGGAAACAAATTTGCTTCAACAATTAGGTAAGGGATGGGAAAAATTTGTTGACCTAGCGATTCTGTTGGTGTAATGTGGTAATAATTGATCTCTCATTGGGTTTAGCGTAAACCTGATCGAAGAAAATTTTTCTAAATTATTTATAATTACTACGTGAGCAAAAATTGAACCAAGTAGTTCAGTGGATGTACTTCTATTTTGATTCTTTAAAGAATAGCATATTTTTAATGCCAAATAGTAAATCATTTTCATATTGTTAAAAAGGTTTTAATTAGTCACATCTATTTACCTCTTCAGTTGCCCAATGGTCGATAACTGATTCCGACTGAGGATCAATGGTTAGACCTTTCACCTGCAGTGAGGAAGACGTCGGTCCATTTACAGCATACAGTGTAGTTCCTACAAAATATACAAAGAATTAATCAAACTGTTGAACTTAACTAGTAAGCAAGAACTTTCGACCTATGTGTATTTAACCACACTTAAGTAATTTTTTGTCAGTGTATCAAGATTTATGTCATAAATAGTTGTTATGCTATTTAGAATAATTTTTTTCACAATAATAATGTTCAAAAATCATGTAATTTAATATCAAGTGTTTTTGGGCGGGTTTTTTTTTTACGTTCACGGGTACATTAAACCATCCATAACGGAATGGAAGAAAAAAGTGTTTACAGATGTAATACTTGTTGTGTGAGTTTGAAGATTGGTTAGTGTTGCGTTTACAAATAACACTTTCAATGTGGTTCGCAATATTAATTTATTGCACGCAGCAGCAACAGCTTCTGTGGCTGCTTTACTTATATTTTGTTTTATAACTCTCCGTACTTACTGCCTAGTTTACCCATTTGGTTGATGCCTAAGCGATGCGAGTGTAATGGTGATGGTATTGAGATGCGGTGTACAAACTTTACGACTCTTTTTAATAAAACTCTCGTATTTCCATGGTGCGGTTAAATTCTTATGGTAGTAGCGACTATTGGGTATAAATTGTCCATACACTTTAGGCAGTGAATTCTGTCATTGGTTCGTATCAATTATACTATAATAATTTTTTTACATTGGTATATTAATGTTGGAAATAAAACTCGTGTATCTTCTATCTTTGTACAGCTAGGTTAGAAACGTATTACATAGCGCAAAAGAAAGCCTAGGTGACACATGGCAAACGACTTTAGATGAAGGTATAAGCGGTACCATGGCAAATGTCGGTCATGACCCCTGCTATAAGCACGAGCGTGGTCGTAGTTTGTTGTTTATTTGGTTAATTAACAAGTGGAAAAGAAGAAGAGAAGACGCCACTACCTCTAATACTCCTACAAACAGATAAAACAATATACAAGGAGAGAATAATTATTATGGTTCAACCTAGATAAAAATGACTGCTGAGTACATTCATTTATTTTAATTAGTAACATTAGTGAGACATATCATTTGTGTAAGCCATGTCAGATTTCAAATCTGAATACTTGACAGAGGGTTAATAAAATTTTTAACATACTTAAGATCAACCTATACACTATTTGTGTTAACTTTTCATTTAGTATAGACCTGGTAACAAAGGTAATCATTCCCAACATATGCATGTCAAAATAATGTTACCTGTTTTTAAGTAAAATAAATATTTAATGGAACAGACAATTTAGTTATCCACAAATAATTGTCGGATACTTTCTTTAAAAGGAAATTTCTCCATGATTAGCAAACTAATTTATTAAACAACCAATAAGCAACTCTGTATGAAATTCCAAAACATTGAAAATTAATTTCGTGCCTCTATTTATTCATCACAACAAAATCAGGAATTAAACCAGCACCAACATTTTTGTATCAATTCAGATCATCAGCAAGACATTAGCAGACATAAAAAATATCGTCTACTTTGTGTATGGCCGCAACTTAATAGTTTGCTATAATTGGCAATAAAATCTATCATTATGCGAAGAGCTGTAAAATAGCGAAATCACTCATTGGCTGTTTTTTCTTTACAGATTGCTAAAAAATATAAATAATGAGTAATCAGTTTCAGCTTAAAAACTAACTACATAGCCTTCAACACTACTTTTGGCAGGACTTTACAATAGTCAGTTAGAGAATTCTATGATGAATTTGGGTAGACGGCGTTTGAAAGTTTTCCCTGTTGCATTTAAATTTTTAGACACGTTTATGATTTTACAACTTTGTGTTGTGTGAAGACAATACCGACCAATCTGAAGAGCTGCAAAAACCATGAAATTCGATCAATAACTTTTTTCTTTTTATAAACTGCTAAGGTTTGCAACTGAAGAAACTAATGATCAACAGTTAGTAAATAGTGGCAAACAATTTGATTCAAAATGATTCTTTAGTTACGCGAGTTATGTATTCTCCAATCTGTGTATATATAACAAAATAAAAGTTATTAGAAATTATTAAAAATTGTTAAAGAAATTATTAAGTTAAGTGCAACAATGTAATTCAAGGATAATTAAATAAAGCTTATTACCAGTGATGAGAACGGATGCAATACATTGTATTCCAGACGATAGTAATACTGCAGGTTGCAGGTCACAAACTGTTAAAAACCGTGATTACCTAGAAAGCAAGATTGTTACATTGTATAATGAATACAATTAGGAAATAAGCAGACATAAGCTCTGCTCGCTTCCACAGACATGCGGGGGGCAGGGACAATATAAATACCCCGGGAGCTCCAGATCAGTCAGTCAGTCTCGAGTATTTAAGCTTTAACATTGCAGTTTGCTAAGTCTACTCACTCATATTAGTTCAATTATTAATTATTTTTTGACTTACAATACTTTTAATCAAGATTGTCAAAATTCCATATTAACATCTGTATAAACCAAATAAATTGTTACGAAGTTATGGAAGAAGTTTTTAAAAACACCGCTCCCAAGGCCCGGAACGTAACTCGCGTACCTTCTCAATAAACGTTCTTGAACATACCTTCCAGAAAATAAAGTACTTCTTTCTAAATAAGTTTTTTAGTGCATGATTAAGATTAATAATTTTTTTTGTAATGTTTATCAATAATAAAAAAATATAACATACGCTAATGCACTAAAGATAATTTGAACAGAGACTGCGAGATGTTAAAGATGTTCTTTAATTTCCATAAACATAATAATAGAACGTTATTTAAACCATATTGAAAAATCAGCTCTACGCATACGTTTTAAAAGAAGACCTGGTGTACATTTATAAAAATGATTCCCATGAGCGTAACAAACTAAAGTGATTTGTAAATCGGAAAATACGAGAGTAGGGGGTGGAGTCATATAAAACTATGATCTAAGCAAACATACAATTTAACTTTGTCATTAAGTAATTTAGGAGAACATACGATAGGGGCAGTCGGTACGCTATAGAAGTAACATTATCCAAATTAAATAACAAGAAAAGAACAAAATAACACAATTTGTCTCTTATAAGTACTTTAAGGCCCTTTCAATACTGTAATGCGGCTCCGTTTGGTCTAAATTTGAAAGGAATGAGGCGTTGAAACGTGAACGAAGCATTTTACATAAAGTATAATTAATGGGCCTACGGCGCAACTCCTTCCAGATGGACATGATTCACAGGTTACAAAATTTTGGGAATTTCTAGAATGTTAATTTCAGGTACGTGCTCTAAGTGATCTAGAACAGTTGGATAGGATATAAATTGCCGTAATGAGCGTTAGTTAGTCCAGTTCTAATTGAAACTTTGATTACAATATTTCGTTTTTACCCGAGCTATAGAGTCGTGCTATAAATTAATGAAGTGATCGAATCAATTATTGGAGTGATTATAAAAATTAATTATATTGCATCGATTAAATGATTAAGAAGATAGCGTTGTACTTACAAAAATTAGTATTTGTACTGATAGAGATTGGCTGGAAGTTAATTGTTGCAAGAGCCTTATAATTTCACTGTAGCTACGAGTTTTTGAAAAGGCGTGTATGATCAGTTTTATAATAAAGAACTATTGTTTGTGCTAAAAGAGTTTTCGTTACAATATGTAACGCCCATCGTCGTCAGAGAAGACTGTGTTTACTATGAGTTCCGCTTTTCGGCTTAACTTCAAACATTTTCAAGTGAAAACGAATTTTTTTAACTAGTTTGAAAATATCACTACTAAACATCTATATTCGGTAAAAGATTCAAAACAAAGTGACAAATAAACTTAATCCAATGTAATGCTACATCCACAAAGGTATAAAAACTTTAGGCACTACAGGGGTTAACCTCTAAAACCTGAACTCCATCATGCAACGAATACGGGAGATATTCTACGCTAAGAATTTACAACTACTTAATTGGAACCTCAAAACAACACCAGACCAGACCAGCAGCAACTGATAGCAGTCCACCCTCAAGAGAACTAGGATCTAGAGACTCGTATGCCAACACTAGTCCTTAAAAGAAAGTGGTATGACGAAAACTCAAAAACGGAAGGATCGTTTCATTCCCAACTATAGCAAACTAATCAATTGAAAAGAGAGGTTATTCACTTCGTATTTAAAAAGCCCAATATAATCAATAGGAGGCGAGATAATTATATACTACAAAAAAGTAAATTTCGCTACTACTGGCAAATGATGCAACACAGAAGTTCAAGGACACAGAAGGAAAACTTAATACATCACAAAAGTGTCTATACATGGTTTTAAAGGCGTCTACACAAAAAATCATCCAACGACAGCACTCACATAACCACCGCCAACACTACCTTACGCTGCCGCAACTTCCTCAAACCATACATATCAACACAAACCGCTAACCAGATCATCCTCGATACCCATATTCCTAAAACCTACAGATACTAAAGGTTATAAAAACCCACTTTTGCCCATCACTTCCGAATCTCAACATTCAAAGTATTCGTCCCACAAAATCATCAGTTACCATCCGAACACACAAATCCAATGACATTAATCTAATTTCATTCCTAACACAATCATCCATCCCAAACCTAAACTCCCACAGATTATCATTTTTGATCTAGACAAATAAATCCCATTCCCAAACATCCTAAATACACAGAAAACTTCCTCGATTTCTCGGTATTTAAAGAATGCTATAGATCCGAACTCTCCATCGTGATCCACCATAGAAAACTGACTATTTGACAATTTAAGCCTCACAATCAACTTGCAGCTATTCATAGACTATAATTTTTCCAGAATAAGAAACCTCTTTCCTGTGTCCAGATTCTACAACTGCCACAGATATGGGCACAGCAAAATCCTACCGCTCTTCAACTCCCTGCAGTCAATGTGTCAGAAAACATGCGCCTGAAGATTGTACAAACACCTTCACTTTTCAACTCCTCCCTCTTCTGTATAAACTGCCACAGAACAAACGGGTCGACCAACCCGTAGTAAACCACGACTGCCGTGTAGATAGACAAGCACTGCACATGACCAAACTAAGGACAGGCGATACTTCTAAACGAAATACGTCAAGACATATACAAGCGCCCATCTTTTTACCTTCCTACCTCCGATCTATCCAAAGCAACCTCCAACACTCTTGGAACTATGTCACATCTTCGAAAAAAGTTTCAGTCCAGGTTATAGCTCAAAAAAAATATCGGATCCTTAATCACAGCAGTCCAATCTTCTTCTTCCAAACAGGTAATAGCCCTCTTTATAGATTTCCGCTCCGCTGTTGACCTGATATGGTGTCCGCACCTCCTCAATCGAATACAACACGCTAACTTCCGTCCAACCTATTCCGTATAATACAATCATATCTAATTCCTTGCACAGCTATACTTTCTTCGAACGTCCACACGATCACCAAACCAATAACCTAAGAACGCACCCTAGGTTTCCATCTTTCTTTCTCTCTTTGGAACCGGGTCCTCAACCCACTCCTTGATTTGAACATTCCTAATACACGAACTTACGCTTTCGCAGACGATTTTACCTTTCTAATGCCCGGCAACTCCAGGGCATAACTAGAATCCACCGCTTCCCTGCCGATATGCAAAATCGAATACAAATACTTTTCAAATCAACAGCCAATATCACCATCCAGAACTAAAATACACTTTCAACGAACTTCCGCACAATCATCAAACCAATAACCCAAGGATGCCCCCTAGATTCTCACCTTTCCCTCTCGTTTTGACACTAAACCTTCAACCAACTCCTTGATCTGAACATCCCTAATACATAAACCTACACCTACGCAGACAATATTGCCTTCCTAATCCCCGGCAACTCCAGGACATACCTAGAATTCACCGCTTTCCTGCCGATAACCAACAAAATCGACTTTTAATACTTTCAAAATCAACAGCTAATATCACCCCCAGAACTAAAATGCTTCTCTTTAAAGGTTTCATAGACCTCCGAACAAGTCCCACTATCAGAATCCTAAACAGCGCCATTACTTTCTTATCAACAGCTCCATACCTCGGACTAGACTTAGACGCAAGACAAAGTCAACACCTACCTATCCAAACTTCAAACTAAAACAAACCTCATCCTTAATAATATCCATCATGCCTTAGCAAAATCGATATATCAAAATAATCCTATACACCGACCTATCCTCTAAAACATCACAGTCCCAATCATTTGTTATGCCGTCACTTCTGACTCCCTGTAAAACTGCATCCTCTAGACAATCCTTAAATACCATCATTAGATCTTACCTCTTATATTCTTTAGAAGTATACCGAACCACTTCCATAGCCGCGTTGCACACCTTGCTGCAAATACTCCCAATTGACATTTTCCCAAATTCAGCTTTCTAAACCAGTAATTTAAAAAAACAAAGTCTAATAACCCTACCCGACAAAACATAAATCCTAATGAATAACTAATTTTAACAAAAGCTGAAGTCAAATCAAGAATCCTAAATTACTTGACCTACTCCTGGCAACAACACTGGTCCTCATCCTCTACAGACAGAAACATATACGACATCTTTCCTTAAAATAACAATATCACTCCTCATATTCTCTTTTCCAGCAGAGCTATGGTCCAATTTCTAACCAGACATGGAAAGTACCTAACAACCTACCCCGATCCAACCTAACCCCTCTTATATTCCATATAAGCTCCAACCAATCACATCTAGATACCCCAACCTTGTTCCTGTCCTTTAAATAAGCATCTACAAGTAAACCTAAAAAAAACGGAATTTAACTAGATCCTTACTCCCCACTCCCCAGTATAAATTTCCTAGCTTCAAACCGTCCGCAAGAACCAAACTTACTCCTTAATGAAATCCTATTCTCCAAAACAACCACTTTCTAAGACAAACAGCCCCTACCTATATATACATTTTCCACATAATTTATCGTTACCTGCTATTCCAATGTGCAATGTTCAACTACGCGGGCCAAGATGACAAGAGCCAGGGCTAAGAAACATCAACTTGAGAAAATATTTCTTTATCATTTTTATCATTTATTACTTAATTTTATATTCTAGAAATGTATCCTACTTATTTAGAATGTACGGCTGGGAAGGGCGCGAGGTCCGGGGATAGCCGACAATAAAGAACATTATGAACTAAATCTGAATAACTAATTAAATTGTTTACATAAGTAAATTTAATAGTAGTAAGGATCCTCGTGACTCTCTGATAACTTTCAATAAAAGAGCTACGCTTTGCACAATTTGTACAATAAACCGCTTTTAGGAGCAACTTATTAGTTTTCTATGGAAATAGACAATAGATTACTTATACACATACAGTAATAATACTAGTTGTATTAGGATAAACGATTCGCATTGGTAAGCGTATATATGTATACCTATAGCTGCCACTCCAAACACTCGACCCATATCAGGTTGATAAATTGTGAGCGCTTCAACATTTCCACTATCATCAATCAATCGAGCGCCTGGGCATGTGACTCTCATATTTTCCCTGTCAGCTATACAAATGCGATCTAGCGGTTCGATTAGAGCTAAAGCGTGTGGGACTAGTAACGATAGAAATTCTGAAAATAAGATAATTAATATCAAAATATCGCCCTTTTTAAAAGTTTACCTGGAGGGTTGGGCATAACACGTAGAAGTCCACCGGCGGCATTGTATTTTAGAATTCGACTATTACAATATCCATCTGCTATAAAGATTTCTCCAGTTGTAGCCACCGCTACATGCGTAGGTTTACATAAAAGAACCCAGCCGTCTCCTGGTTGAAAAGATTGTCCAAATACTAAGGATGGTTCATCTTCACCGGGACGAAACTGTAAAAAAGCATCAATGTTAAATGGGTTTGCAATCATTGGCAACATTATATTTTTAAACGTGCTTTGCACAAAAGTTATATTCTAATTTACCAAACTCACCCTGCCTCTGTTTTGTTTTATTTTAACTACTAAAGCTACCCACACTTTATTATGTTGCCCCCTGCGATTTTGTATTTTAAAACCACAACCTGTGAAATACAGTTTGTATGTATCTCAAAATTAAGCACATAGAAACTATTACTTTTGAGGCCTAAAACTGTATCAATGTTAAACTAAAAACAAGCTAGGGTTGGGGAAGCTCAGGAGAAGAAATTCTGGAAGAACCAAACTAACAATTCTTTATGCGAGGGAAAATTGTCCTAGAAGACGGCCTTTGTCAACTGGATGTGTGGAAAGTTAACATACAGAGGCAGGTGCCTTAAACACAATATAATTAAAATAAATTAAAAATTTAGAAAATCAATTTTGTTTTATTAACGTCGAAAATAAAAATTTGTTTTCTTAAAAAGACTAGATATATAAAATATACTGGCTATGTATTTAATTAATTTTCTTCAATTCGTAGAGTGTTTGAATTCTCTCGTAAAAAGATGGAAGCATGTCAATAACTAAAAATTCTTATTATTGTTTCCTCTTTTCCAAAACACTTTGCTACGTTATGCAGCGTACGGGTCAGATACAAATACCGCGCTAACTACCAATGCGGAGTGGGGTTCCTAGCAACACAGAAAATACATCGTCATCGATTTTCTATTTACAGTAAACAAAATAAAAATTTCTATGTAAACAGCAAAAAAGAATAAATAGTTACTATAAAAAAAGCAATTTTACTCTATGGACAAATTCAATAATTGTTCCACGAAGTGCACATTTCGTAGCTAACATGTAATAAATGTAACCAGTAAAATGAATAATGCTGATACTTTCGTATAAGTAGATGAGTTAAGTAAAAAAAAGCATTAAATTTAGAAACCTTTCTAGTAAGGATTTTACCATAAGAAACATTAGCGTATCTAATTTGAAACTGAGTTTATAAAAAACGCGTTTTGTTCGTCAGCACGATGCGAATTGGGTTTATCCCTTGGTATGTTAAAAAATGAAAACAAGTCACATACATGTGTCGGGATACTTCTCTGGCAAACCATCGGAAGCGGATAAGCACAACATCGCCGTGGTAGTCAACAACAACCATGCTGCTATCGTAATTGCAACAGCGGTCTACAAACAAAAGCAGTTCATTACGTCAAAGAATAATCGGGCCTATAAAGCAAGCAATTTTGCCTCCAGCTAAAAGCAATACACCTAAGATCTACACTTCTTATAAAAAATAAGCGTGCATCGCTCTTGAAGTAACAGAACAAGCAGTTTAGAAAAATACCTATGAGGACGAACTGCAGAATCAAAATTGAAACAAGAATTCGAGCTTTGGTCCTCGCATTATCAACATACTAAAAAAGAAGATGATAATACTTGATCCAAGCTTTATCAAATAATACAAAACAATACTTCAACTAGTCTTTAGCTGGAAATCACATAAGAATCAATTACACGCGGTCGGAATGTATAACAAGTTAACGGATACCTAAAACAAGGTATTGACTATTTAATTTTAGCATAAACTTTACGTTTCGAAATAAATAAGTTTAAAATGAAAATTAGTAGGAAGCATACTTATTGTAAACAGGATGTTGTCGACATATAAAAGAGTAGAAACGAAATCGATGTAAATGAATAACCAACTAACCAATACGGTTTTACTGCCGGGAATGAACGTAACAAATCCCCCCCAGCAAGATTAAAAGGTCGGGGTAGGAAGGTAGTACCAAAAAACTAAACACAAAAAAAATTGGCTTGAGAAAAATTTAAAAAAAAATTCTCCTACGAAAACCAAACAAAAAAAACAGAAAAAGAAATACCCCAAAATAAAAAAAAAGATTTTCTAATCCGGTTCGAAAGACCAATATATAGTAATAGAAAGAGAGGGAAAAGAAAGAATTCGCTTAGCGGAATAAATAAAAGAAACCCAAAAGAAAGCGCTCCGAAATAAAAAAAGGAATTCTCATCCGGCTCGACAAACGAGTATACCGGACTAAATAAAAAGTTTAGAGAATATAAGAAAAAAAGTAGAAGATAGCAATCACCGAGGACAAAGATAGAATGACTTCAACACTGACAAAGGACGAATGTTTCTTCAGAAAAAAACAGGAAAGTCTGCGACCTCAAAAGAAGATTGGTTTCCTGCAGAAGAACCAACAGTAAAGGAAAGAAGCGAGGAAGAAAACCCACAGTAACAGCCAAAATGACAAAAATGTCAAGTTTCAAAGTATGCTCGGGAACAACAAGAATGCTCGATATACAAAAAATTAAATTACTTCAAACTGTGGTACCCAAGAATCGCAACAACCAAAAAGCTAAAGAAAAGAATAGCTAGCTAGACCTAAAGTCGTGGTTTCCGAAGAAAGGAAAAACGGACTAGAAAGCATCTACCACATGAAGGGGATCGAAAAATATACCAACAGCACGAAGACCGACAGAATGTAAAACCAGTCACAGGGAAAAGGCGAGAAATGTGGAACGAAAGGAACGAGGAAAAAAAGAAGAAACCAAAAAGAATAACACCAAGCAACAAGTACAGAAACCAAAAACCCTAAGAATCGCACAAAAGAAAATAAAACAGAATCCCAGTGTAGTTTTGTATGTGTGTGTGCGCGCGTGTGTGCATGTGTGTGTGTTAATGCATCAGTGCGTGTGTGTGCGTGTGTGTGTGTGTAGGGAGGGGGGTGTATGTAGTGTGTGTGTGTATGCAGTGCGCGTGTATAAAGTATGCGTGTGTGTATGTGTTGGACCGCTGTAGTCACCTCTTAAGACAGGCAGGGCGTAGCGTAGGACTATTCTATTCCCGGGCCCACACAGATGCAAGTAGTACAAGGAGAAAACGTAAGGAAGGAGAACCATGTAGAACTGTGTGTTTATGAAGTGTGTGGGTATAGATTGAACGTGTATAAAGTGTGTATGTGTGTGTATTGGATCGCTGTAGTCGTCTCTTACGACAGGCAGGTCGTACCATAGGGCTATTCTATTCCCGGACCCACACGGGTGCAAGGAAAAGAAAAAGAAAAAGAAAGAAAACCCAGCAACCAGGGAAGTAAATAAAAAGAAAACAAAGTCCAGAAATCAAAACCTAAAGGGAGCAAAATCGGCATAAGAATCTGGGGCGCGAGAACTAGGTATTGAGCTTAAGACGTTTACGCCCCCAGCAAGAAAATAAAATGAGGTCAAGAACATTAGGACTTCGCCGACATACATCTTCCGGTTTGGAAGGAGCATAGACAAATTTCTGCCTCTTATGGGCAGTTTTCCGCAAAACAGGGACAGCAGGGGATGTAGTAGTTGTAGCACACGATATAAGAGGTGGCAAGGGTAGTTTGGAAAACTCAAAACGCGTCGTAAAAGAAAGGAATTTGTTTTTAGAATGAGTTGCAAGAAAGCCAACGGTAGAAAGAGAAAAAGTATTGGCTGTACGAGAATCAATCTTACCAAGAGAAACACAAGCAGAGCACCCTTCAGTTACGTCAGATAGAGGGACAGAATTAGATAAAATTTCAACGACGTTAGATACAGGACTAGAAGTATTGCAGTTAGGAAAGAAAACAGCATTGACTGTAGGAATATCAAACTTATGAAAAGGAGCAGAATCCGATAGCACTTCATCCATATTACATAAAGGAACAGAATCAGGTAGAAGTTCATCGACGTTACAAGAACAAACAGTATGTAGTAGAACTTCGCCAATGTTTAATAAAGGACTCGAATGAAGTTTATTAACATGAAAGAAAAAGGAGCAGCACCAGATAGAATTCCATGAACTTTACAAGAACAAACAGCATCAGGAAGAACTTTATCCACAAGAGATAAGGAAGCAGAATCAGATTGACCTTCGTCAACATTAGATAAGAGGACATCAGCTAGGGTTTCACCAACCTTAGTTAAAAGAACAGAAAAAGTAACATTTTGTCCGCATGAGAAAAATGAGTAACAGTAAGTAACGTTTCATCAACGTCCGATAGAGGAGTAGAATCAAGTAAGACTTTATCAATGTTAGACAACGGACTAAGAACAGACAAAGCTTCAGCCACGATAGGAACTGATTCCATGACAATAGTAGTCAAAGAAACAGGATCAGGTAGAACTTTGACAACAGCAGCAACAGGCACTATAGCTACGGGTTCCCTTAACTTCAACAGGACCTTCTCTACCCGTATTAGAACTTAGCCTCACTTCAGCTACAGCTGTTATCGCAGGTACGACAAAAAATTTTTGATTAGAAGGGTTTAAGAGAACAGGAACATGTAAAATTTTGACAGCAACAGCAACAGACAGTAAAGATACAGGTTCATGAACTTCAACAGGACCTTCGCTGACTAAATTAGAAGCTATCGTCACTTCAGCGCTATTGTGCTTGCAGACACGATAGGAATTTCGTAGGTAAAATCATTTAAGAAAGCGGAAACCAACTCTTCAGAAGCTAGCTGCAAGTCACTAATTCAAAGTATGGTTTGCACTGGTCTTGGAGACACAGTCTGAGATGAGAGTGAATAAGCAGGGCGAGCAAAAGGAGGAGTAGAATAGGATGTAGAACTAGAGTTGGAAGAAAGTTTGTTCGAAGCTACATTTGCCGAAGAAGGGTATGTTTTGATAGTAGGAGTAGGATGACCTGGATGAGGTACAGAAGAGAACGTAGAATTAGAAGCAGAAGAAGTTTGGCTCCTAGAGCTGAGAACAGAAGTTGAAAAATGATTCGAAGACCTATTAGTAGTAGGATGACAGTTGGGACAGTTGTGGCGAGTAACGTAACACCTTTATGCCCGCAACCATGATAATGGAGAACTTGAGGACGAGTACAGCGTGTCGAAAAATGACCAGGTTTATCGCAATTAAAGCATACGACCTGACGAGTAGAAGCAGAACTAGGAAAAAGAACAGTAGAAAGAACGGAAGAAGTATCGGGTCTTCAAGTGGTCGTAGGAGAAATCTTAACAACTCGGTCATGTGAATCAAAAGTATTTTCCTCAATAGTAGCAAACTTATAAGCAAAATCTGGGGGTTTAAAATGTTGAATCAGTAAATTAGACAACCACTTCCAGTCAGAAAACCTATTCCGATTACTACGATACTAAAGTAACGTTTCAGCCTCGAACAAGTCCACTGCAGACTCAAATAACTGCAATTCTGACACATGTTGAGTTCGTCGGAGTTTTTCGACCCATCCAAAAAATCTTGTACGGACAGAGTGTTTGGAACACCAAAAATCCCTATGAGGAGGAACGGCAGAATCAAAATTGAAATTGTTTTAAACAAGAAGAATTCGAGCTTCGATCGTCGTGTTATCAACATACCAAAAAAGAGATTAGAAAACTCGATCCAAGCTTTATCAAATAGTTCAAAAAGCTATTTCAACGAGTCTTTAGCTGGAAATCACATAAGAATCAATTACACGTAGTCGCAATGTACAACAAGTTAACGGATAGTTAAAACAAGGTATTGATTATTTAATTTTAGCATAAACTGTACGTTTCCAAATAAATAAGTTTAAAATTAAAATTAGTAGGAAGCGTACTTATTGTAAATAGGATGTTTTTGACGTATGAAAGAGTAGAAACGGAATCGATGTAAATGAATAACCAAATAACGGATACGGTTTTACTGCCGGAAATGAACGTAACAACTTAACAAATAACTAAAAGAACAATAATCCACCATAATCAAGCGTAAACAAACCTACACAAACGCATACACGCGCGCACACACACGCAGACACGCTAGCTCACGCGCACATTCTGTTTGAAAATTATCACTGGGAATCGCTACTATCAAATTATTTTGCATTTATTAGTAGAGTTATTAACGTCAAAAAACTCCACGATTAATAATATACTCCTGGTTTTGAACCTTGTCTTAAGAAATACTAATGTATTCAACGCACCACACGCTTTTGAAAAGGACAGAGAAGGGCATAGATTATTACTAGAAAACCTATAGATACACATGATTAGTTTCTCTGGAACTAGTTATATGTAGATGACCAGACTTAGTCGCCACGTCAAACGAAAGATGGCTCTTCAGCAAAGTAACAGTAAAGCTTTTGTACAGTTACGGTTAATATGATGATTCCTACGACCATAATTAAGCAAAAGTTACGGGTAGCGATCGATTACAGAGGCTGCTGTTTTTCATATAGAAGAAAATTGGTAACCCCAACTCTGTTATTTTTGTAGAGATTAATACTAATTTCTAGTTTCTCTGGGTTTTCTATAATAGAAAAAAGAACGTGACTATCAGTTTTGTTTGAACGAAAATCGTGTTGCAAATTTGCTCGTGTTGGTGTTCAGCCACTGCTAATTGATTCTACTAACTAGTTCAGAGACAGTCTATGTATGTGTATTTGTCTGGTTACACCAATCTTCCCGTTTCCTTGATGTTACTGTACCCTGTAAGTAGATATGGTATATACCCTTGGGGCTTTTGAAAGTGATGTTGAAGCAGGTTTATTTTTCAGAACCCCCTTTAACTAAACATTTTTGGATTAAAATCATTCTTAGTTCCATGAATTTTCGTTTTGGTAAAATATTTATCCGTATATAATTATAAAGCAATCGGTATATTTTCGTCCCTCTTAAACGAAGTTTCATTTTCGTAAAACTATGAATGTACAATTAAAGTTTGTTCAAGTTCAAATAAGGTTACTGCAGAAAGCGTGCAGTTTGCGATACAAGGTCATGCCTGATGTTGTTTGTTTCTATATGCGGCAACAAACCTGCAACGTTCATAACGAGTTAGTCGTGTCTTATCTGTCGTAGAAGAAGGATGTCCTTACCGACTTCTAGGGCAAGCGATTGGAGAATCGCATTAAGTTTGCGATTTCCTTAATATTAGTTACGAAGAAAAACTGGGGTGATATTAATCAATGATTCGTATACTTTTTATCTAAATATCCTGTCTAATCTTCCTGTTTTCTTGCAGCGCAGTTAGAAAAGGTTATGAAAAATTATGAAAAGTTATGAAGAGTTAAGCAAAATTAATTTAAACTATGAAATTTTACAATCTTTACGGCTAATAATGAAATAGATTTTTACAACTACAAGACACCTTTAAAATATGTTTCAACTGTAAATGATGATTTATCGTATAAAAACTTCTACGAAGGCATTTATGTGAAGGCGTAACTTGGTGGTGATTTGGATTAAAAGAAAATTCCTACCTCACATCTTTTAAAGTTGACCTTCACTGTCCTTGGCTAGCACTGGTCTGAACACCCGTTCTACCGTTCTCGTTTAAATCTGAGATTGATGTTAAGAGGCGCTAATGGGATACGGTTATTATTTGGCTCGTGCATACTTCAAGGTTTACCACATTTCATGACATAGGAAAACCGATAGTGAGTGTTGAAATAAAAAGCTCCTTTGTTATCCTAGTCTAACGACTTTACTTTTGAAGGTTAGGCGAGTATAAAAATGTCATTTTTAAATAAGAGTAATCTAAGCGGAGAAGCAACGTATTACATTTGAGGGTTGAATAAATTCTCAGTAGAACTTAAATTAACATTTAATTTGATTAACTATTGCTTACGTCAATTATATGTACCTTACAAGTAAAAAAAATCAAGTACTAGTGTAAATCAAAGATACCAGATCTGCTCTCTACGATATTGTCGAGTAATATAAATAAAATTTTATAAAGGCCTAAATATTAATTAGGGTTGATTTCGAAATTTAAATATCAAATAAAGATTGCACCGATAATATTTCAGTTATAATAAATGTAAATATTTTTGTATCAACACTTATTATTGTTATGTTAAACGACATGAGATATTCATGAGTGAGGAATTGACAGCCATAAAATTTTACCTAAAAGGTGTTGATCTATTAGGAAAATGTCATTTCAAATTTAACAGTACTTACAGAATTAGAAAATGTATACAATAATTATGTCCGACACAACTGCGGACAGAGGCATATATTTATTTTTAATGTATTATCCAGGGACGTAAACATCAAACCCTTTGCTTTAAATATTTAACCTTTTCTTGCTGGTACAAGGTTAGGTGTGCGACAACAGAGCTTTTGTGCTCAGATGCGTTCGTACACTAAGTGGTTTCTACTTTCTCCTATCAGTGCTTTCCCGCTAGAAATAAAAATTAATAAAGTAATGACGCCTTTATATTATCCGTTAATATATACTCACTCGATAGTCTCTTCAAACAACCGCGGAAATTAGAGTTCCAAGTTAGTCCGGAAAATTCCAAAGGCCGTTATTCCAAACGGATTAAATTACAGTTCCTTTGTGACCTTTGTGAATATAGAGGTGAGTTGTATCTCCTTTGGCAACCACACCAAGCTCAAGTGTTTCGATTTGTAATTTTTAGCCCATCTTAATTTAAAATTAACATAATTACAATCGAACAGGTATAGAGCACGAAAAAATGTTATAATGTCAGAGTCTCAAGGAGATGGCACGACTTGTATGCTTTCTTCTTGTGCAGAGAGGGCTTACCCTTATGTAGTCATTTGAATCATTTTTTTCTAGAGTCAATGGAACCTAAACCCAAAGTGTGGTGCCCAAATGTTAATGACGACTTTGTGATCTATTCCTATAGTAAACAAATTTTGCCAAAATTTGTAGATTACTTATATAATTTTCCATGGAAATCGAAAAGAACGAAACTTACAATTCCTTGATGTACTTGTTATTCATCAGTTAACGGGCGGTTATATCACCCTATGTTGAAAACCCACTCAACTTGTGAAAATGGCGTCATATCTTTTTCCATCATCATCTTTTACAAAAACGTCGATAATTACCATTTTAATTCACCCTGCGATTAAAATTTTCCTGCCAGGATATATTATCTAAGAAGTATCCCGCTTAAACTTTAACCTCAAGGACAACGGTTACAGTAAACAAGATTTACAGCGAGTACAACACCAACATCTTCGTATAACTTAAAACATCAAACCCCGATGCAATTCTACTGTATAGTAGTACTCGGCAATCAATCTCCCACACTGATTAACCTTTCATATTGGTAAAATTATACGAAGACACAACACCCCAAACCATTTTCAGGCCCATCATTTAAATAGCACAAATCTTACCAACTACTTAACGACCCTGAAAATAGTCCTAATGTCCTATGTGTAGATAGCATACGTTGTATCTGTAATATGATATATATTAGGGAAAGCAAGAAATCTATATTGACTAGAATAAATAAACGTAAACCGTACCATGCCAGTACAGTCGCTCAGCGGTAATCGAGCATCTACAAGAAACAGGTCATACCTCAATTTCGGCTAAACAGAACTGAGGACCAAAATATATTTTTCTGTAGTGCAAAAATCAAAAAACCATAGAAATCTGAAACGTGCATTTTTTATAGCTTAACATTTTACGCTCCCTTTCTGTTACCGTACTTAAAAATACATCGTTTCTTTGGGATCGCTGTTTGTATAAAGGAAATACTTCAGAATAATTCAGATTTGTATGCAATTTAACTCGTGGGTATTACTTTAAAAGTAGATAATTTGAAGATTGATTTTCATTAATGAATAAATTGCAAGGAATGAATTGTAAATTGGATTATTCGTAAATTACTTTCCAACTTATCGGAAATGATAAACCGCTGTAATTAATTATTAGATATGATTGCGGCATTCACGTTTTGGATGTTCCTTATGTTATTAGCGAAGGAGATAATAGTCGACAAGAGTTTATGGTAACAACTAGTTTATATAAACAGATTAAAGTGTAGTTCTGATTACATTTGAAGGGGGTATGCTGTGTGGGTGGCGTGTTTGATTGACCACGGGTGCGGTTGTAAGGTCATTGACGGACGGTTTTAGTGATGCGCGTTGCTCTACTAATTGTTTTTTTGTTGCTTTTTTGTTGGAAATAAAAGTAGTAGAACTTGTCGTGCGTTTTACGGAACATTGACTTAGTGATGCGCGTTGCTTTGCTAATTGGTTTTTTTTTGTTGCTTTTCTGTTGGAAGTGGAAGTGGTGGAACTTGTTGTGCTCGACCTGCACGTGCGTTTTACGGAGCATTGACTTGGTGATGCGCGTTGCTTTATTGATTGTGTTGTTTTTAGTTGATTTGTCCTTTTATATTTGAACTGTGTGTGCGATCTAGTCTTCGTGGTCCTTTTTATCAGAGTGGTGCATACTTTGGATTGTCCAGATGCAGTTTTTGGCTTGAGTGTTTCAAAAAAAAACAATGATGATACAGTTGTGGCAGGTTTGGTGGAGGAAAGGGGTTGCTTCTTGTAGACATGTATCTCATTCACATGTAAAGACAGTTGATACTGTAGTTTCTGAATTTTCTAACCCCAAAGAATCTAAAATAGATCATTGTTTGCGCAAATTTCGTTATTCGGGGCATTAGATTTTTCTTTGTTACCATGGGTAGTGAGTGGAACACCTCACGTTACTGTTAGTTTAATGAATTACATCGTGCCTTGAAGGCCCGTGATTCTAAATTTTTATTACCATTTTTTTTTTATTTGTGTCACAAAATATTTCGAAATTATTGTCTCAGTAAATAGAATTAACAAGAAATTTATCAATGCTACATAGTTCCATCAGCATGATAATGTCTGCTGCTAACACTAGTGAAATACGTAGGTGTGATTAGTGTAACGTGTGATAAGTTCCATCAACACCCTCATAATCAAGGGTGAAGTGCTTCGTTAGTGCAGGACATCGTGAGTCCCACACTTCAATTGCAAGGAAGCGTTACTGAAGGACTTTTTGTAAGTTGAACTATTTCCTACTTGTTATTACTTTAAATATCTATCCGTTGTTTTGCCATGTCTTCGTCATTCTGATACCTTTTACAATGGACTTGCCTGCTATTAAGAAAAAAAAAAGAGGTATTGTCACTAACTCCTTACCGCCGCATACATTATATGTCAATCTGCTTTCTACAACCCCCCCTAATCTCCGATTGAGCCCGGTCATTCCGTGATATCTTTGTGTTGCGCACGGCTACGAGCCAACGTGGCATAGGTTTGTCACATATTTTTTATATTTATATAGCCCTTACAAATACTCTCGTTTACTCAAAACAATATAAGACTTTACCAAAGCAAGACAACACAATAGAACGAGATCGGGGATATCCTGTAATATAACAAGCCCACGGTAAATAAGGATGAAAATTGGGTTAAGAAGAAGGAATGGCATAATCAGACAGCTAGTAGAGTGTAAGCTCTGGGTAGATCGTGAGACGTGTTGTGGGTTCGATAATCAAATAAAACACAGAAGGTTGTAGGCGCCACCGTATCTTTTAATACAACGACAGATGCATAAGTCTAATTGTATAAGGAAAATGCGGAAACCTTGAGGTATACCGTCACAATAGCCATAAATAAAAAACTTACTTTATTAATAATTCGTACACCTTCCTACAAAACAGTAAAGATGTCCTGGATCTATCCTGAAAAAAAACATACACCTATGAGGACACTGTTTTTGCCTTTTATCATAATCTCCAATTTTAATCTTTAATGTTCCAGTTCTAACTCTCAGATACTTTAAACGTCAGTTTATACCACTTCATTTTCTTTCTAATGATTAAAAGGATTTTTGGTAAACAAAATTTATATTTCTTTAGTTTATTTACATTAATTTGCAGAACTTCATACTCTACCTAAATTTGTTTAATAATATATCCCTCAATAAGTAGAAATTATTCAGTTGCATATAAGTATCTACAATTTATGAAGTTTAACCTACAAATTATATTTCAATATTCAATATTCAATATTCAATAATCGTTGGCAGTACTGCAATCGATTATACAACCAAGCTATTACAGGTGCTTTTTAAATTAACAGCAATAAAATTATGATCAGAACAAAGGTTAACTTTTTGCAGGAACGTATCCCATATATACTAACAAAATTGAAAAAAAATCTTTTATGAAGACAGATATCATCCACTGTTAGTTACTTTTAAGTTTTATACAAATTGAAATTCCTGATTAATCAATTTTAGTAATAATTAAATTTCAGAAGTTTTGATTATCCCAATGCAGTTAAACTAATATTTTAAATTGCAATTTAGAACAATCAAGAAATAGCAAATTTCATTTCTCTTAAAGTGACAGACAAACAAGTCACAAAAATTAAATATGAAGACTTACTGGCTGTGTACATGAAATTTTTCAACAAAATCCAAAACCAGAGTATTCTCATGTGAAAATAATATAATAGTTAAAAAGTATAAAAATTACAGCGTTAGTCATCTTCGGTGCCACTAGAAGTAAGCATGTGAAAGTTATACAGATAAAAAATTAACGATATAGTTACTTACTATCAAGTTATTTTAAAAACTTATATCCCATCGAAAACTAATACAATAAATAGAGAACATTTAAATTATTAAACTAATACCACATAATAAAAGACTAGTTAACAAATTGATTGTTCTAATATATATGGATTACATCTTATCTATGTTGATAAAGTTGAAAAAAACAAATTGTTATATTTCTGTAATGACAAGTAAAGAGTGCGATCCGAAACGTGGATCACCGCAGTAAAATTAATGAAATATGAATCATGTGTATTTACCATTTTATAAGCCTGTTATAATTTTTTCTTTCACTGGTTCAAAAATATTTTGAGGGTGGCTTTGGTTAAAGATGAGATAGTGCCAGAGGCAGTTGCGAAGAAAAAATATTACGCTCTCGGTCTTAACTCGGGGTCTATTCCTGCAGAATCATGAGGTAGTCTAAGTATTTTACTGAGACTAAACTTGTAATACGAAAAAAAATCTTGGGCGCCACAGAGTCTATGAATACCAAAAAAAGGCCGTCTTAAGAGAATTATATTGACTTGATTTTATATGTATAGTTATTTAATAATTTCCTAAATTTTATTGTCTCAATTATATTCAATAGACTACTTATTTTTATTAAATTTTAGAATCAAAAAGAATTAAGTTTTGATTAGCATCTAACAAAAAAAATTAATTTCTCCTCATCTTTGTACAAAATTATTAGTGTATATACAACAGCATAAAAGTGAATGCACATAAAATTATTAAGTAGGCAAAAATACAATAATAAACAAACTATGCCGGTCATAAAGAAATTACTTAAGGTTTTTTAACATTAATCATACGTTGTAATCAGAGATCTTTGATATAGCTTACAAGTATTAAAAAAATACATTTTTAGCTTAAATTTTTAAACTTTCTACGAGTTTACTTTATTTTCTTAAAATCATGAATTTCTCAATACACAATTTACTCAACAAACATTAACATCATGCTTTAATGAAGTTTGGAGAACTAAATTTTTATCACTACATATGTTGTATTGAAGTACTGAATCCAACAAATGTTTAATACTTAAATATGGCGACTTAAAAGGGATGACAAAAATATTTACGTAATTACAAAACAATTCGGAACACCTAAACATGCTTGCTAAAAATTCAAATCCTTTTTATAAAATAAAACGCCACATTTAAATAACGAACCGTTTCATATATATATCACTTCACTAATTAGAACCACGTTCTAACAGAAAACTCAGCGCCTGGCCTCAATCCCAGGCTATAGGAAATTGCCATGAGTGGAGTTTGTTACAACCCATGTTAACTCAAAATTTCACTTTTTTCTCAAAAAACGTGCCTGCTGACTACATCCTAACAAACAAGAATCAACTTCTCGTACTTAATCCATCCAGGTGCATGACAATCCAAACTACAGCTGCGCAGGATATTATTTACTTTAGTAATGACTTTCTCGCATAAATTCTAGCAATCTACGTAGCACGAAGTGCATTATGTAATTGCCTAAAACTAAATTGTTACACTGCCTCTTTCCGAAAAGAGAAAAATGGGAGGCTAAAAAATTACAACAGCCAAAACCAAAACTTTTTTTTATATAATTTATTAAAAAGGTTTAAGAATTTAACCAAATAAATTTATAAATAAACAAAAAATAAAAAGTTTAACTGGATGTGCGACTTGCCGTCAAAGAAAAATAAAAACGGTAAGGTATCAAATTGAAAGGGGTATATTACACGATAATTAATATACACAAAAAATAACCAATTGAGTGCTACAGTAACTCCGCGTACCACACGTCCATGAGGAGTCATAATTGGAAATACACAATCGGGAATTGTCAATTAAGTAAATCCAACACTCAAAAGTTACAAAAAGGGAAAAATGAAATAAAAGTGCTAGTCAAAAATACTAATACAAATACCAAAAAATTAAACACTTTGTCCAAACTTGTATCAATAAGTATTGGTGCTAATATCAAAAGAAATCTATAATACCTTTATATTTCTACTAATACTTACAATGTAATAAAATTTATTTACATACGTACAAATGTATTTATCAGCTTACTAACAAGAAATCACGAAATGCTGAAGAATAACAATATACTGAGGCCAGAATTTCTACTCAGAACAGAACTCTGCCCTATCAGATTTAAATTTATTAAACTCAGTGATTGCCTAGCTAGCAAAGGCACCATCACAGAACATCAACCTAATATTGAAGCACTTCGCTTCCAAAATATTTTTCAGTAGTCAAAGCAAAACACCACTGTAAACCACTCATCCATTATACTATCATATAATCTTTATGTTCAAATAAGATACATTAGATCCCAATTGAACCTCACCAGAATTATCAAAAAAAAACTTTAAAGGTATACCTAAAAATAGGTATTCCTCATCTTAGACCTACATCACAGCCTATCAAAGTACCAAAAATTTCTACTCTGATTAACCCTCACTAACTATATTTCCTAAAATTAAACTACTGTGAAGCTACTTATCTAACGAAAATATGCTGATCCACAAAAGGATTGATTTTTTTTATTTTCAAAAAAAATACTGATATATATAAAACGCAAACTCAAAATTATGCGTGCATTCATATGCACTCTTCTACACCAAATACTTTCATAATCAACACAAAACTTTTACCATTATCTAGGTATATTATAACTAAAAAGAAGCGTGATAAAATAGAATTACAAGGAAACTTGTAAAAAAACGATCTAAAAATTGTTTCCTACAAACTATCTTCAGAAATATTGTCTTCAGAATCTATGGCAGCAAATTACTTCAAATCCTTCACAAGCCATTTCCCTAACTTTGACCCATCTAAATTTTCTAACTCAAACACTAACTTCGAAATCTTCTTTTAATTCTACACAATATAAAATTTGGTGCGAGTTTCGCACTAAACTTATTAGCTGCATTTGAAAGCACTTATTTGACCTCCATACATTATCACCAACTTCAAAATTAACCTCTCTTCTCAAATTGTATTGATGGCTAGCGCGTTCATACGCTAAATGCAATTTTTTACGAACATTTACAAAAATATCTAAGAGACCATGTTGATCCGATACATATGATGGTCGATTTCCTGAAATAATGTCAACACCATCTTTAATTCCTAAACCTGCGGCATAAAATTTTCCACTCATGAGCACATGACGACCGTATACCAAAAAATTTGAAATATATCCAGTAGACTAATGTTTTGGGGAATTTATGGCATATTGTATTTTTGCAAATTCACGATTCCATAAGTCATGTTCACCAATATATGAGCAAATAGCGGTACCAACCGTTCTGTTAAATCTTTCTACAAAATTGCATTGAGGTGAACATACAGCAGTATACCATATTTTTTGAATTTCGTATTTTTTACATAGACCTTTAAAAATAGATCTCTTATCACAAATGATAAACTGAGGTACTCCGAACGTAATAAAAACTCTATTCTCCATAAAATCTTCTATTAAATGCAACTTAGTACAAAGAAATGGCTGAATTAAAGTGTATTTTGATCCTACAACTAAAAGCCATTTATATCCTAATTTGAATCGTGGAAAAAGACCCATCAAATCCAAAGCTATCACTTGAAAAAGAAATTCTACAATTTTTTCTTTTCCCATAAAACCCAAAGGAGCGACATTTGAGGTTTTTTGTGCACCATATACTAAATAACGACGACAAAACCTTAAAATATGCACTTTTATTTTTGACCAATAAAAGTGTTCTTTAACACGCGACATAGTTTTAGAAAAACCAAAGTGTCCTGTAGTAGGAGGATCATGATCAGACCTAATTATTTCTTCATGTTGATTTTTTAGGATTAATTTTTCTACTTACTAATATTCGATATAAAAGGTAATTGAGAGAGCAAAAATTTAAAAATCACGTTATTCTCAACTTTTCATTGCGAAAACTCATTAGGAGACGCTATCTCAAAGAAACATACCATTGGTCTAAATTATCTGTTTTAATTTCTATAACATTTACAACTGGATCTGCATCTGGAAGTGCACGACTAAGACAGTCGGGTACAATATTGAATTTACCTTTCCGGTGAGTCAAAGAAGCGAAAAATGGTCTGTAGCTACCGTAAAATAAGTTCTCTCTACCCACGGGCGAAATCTCTCTATCGCAAAAATTACCTTCAGGCACTCTTTCTCTGTGGCTGAATAATTGCGTTCAGTACGATTCAATGACTTACTAGCATAAGAAATAATACGTTCCTCTCCACCAATATTTAAAGAAGAACTGCTTCAAGACTAACATTACTTGCATCGCATTCTATAATAAAAGGAGAGAAATACTCTGGTTGGGAAAGAAGGAGTGCTGATACTAAAGCTTCCTTAATCCGTAAAATAGAAAACTCTGCCTCCTGGTTCCAAACAATTGCCTCACCTTTCTCTTTGCTTTTTATTAAATTGTTAATGGGTGACACTAAAGAAAAAAAGCCCTTAATAAAGCGGCGGCAGCTGCACATTCTTGTGAAGCGTTTAACTTCGGTTGTATTACTTGGGCATGGAAAGTTTATCATTGCGGAAACCTTTTCTGGGTCTGTTCGGAGAGTTCGAACCTAGTATAAATCCAAGAAACTTAAGGAGTTCCTTAAAAACATTCGCACTTTTCTAAATTTATTGTTAAATTAGCATCTTTAAGGCGTTCCTTTACATCATTCAACAAATGGCGCAGGAAGTAAAATTATATCGCCCAAATAACAGAACACGTTTGGTTCAAATTGGGGTCCAAAAATAGCATCTACCAGGAGTTGTTGCGTCTACCCAACATTCTTTATTTTAAACGGCACCGTAACAAACCTGAACTGACCTCTACCTATGACACCGATGGCGGTCTTACCCTTAGATTGCTCTGACAGGGGGATTTGCCAAAAACCTACGTACCATGAAGTGCATTATGTAATTGCCTAAAACTAAATTGTTACAAACCAATGGATTTCCATCAATTTTAGACGCTTGTATGTTGGAATAAAAGTTCTATTGATGTTAATTTGAGTGTTTAAACAAGGGTTATTTGTTAGTAATTCTCTTTCAATTTCAAGATCTTCCAAAACGTCAAGTCTATTAAATTTTTTTGAGGTAATATTATGTATTAATTTTGAATGCAAATTAGGATCGAAAGTGTATTTATTGTATGATATGTGGTGAACAAATGCTGATTTTTCTATTTTATACAAATGCTCTTTTATTCTCACCCTCAATGGTCTACAAGTTCTTCCAAGCTAGGTGGTCTGACAAACTCCAAAATTTAGTCTGTACACACAATTTTTTGACAATGGTTCTATGGGATCTCTAGAGTGAACTATATGTTGTTTCAACATGCTACATGATCTATAAAGTTAAGCTTATTTTCAGATTTTATTTCCAAAGTGAATTTAATATTAAGATAACTTTATTAATATTATACAAAACGTTTTGAGCAATTTCAGCTGTACCTTTAATAGAAACCAGCTGATACTGCCCAAAACGTTTTGTATAATATGAATAAAGTTCAACCTAATGTTTTTAGAAGTAGAATCTAAAAATAAGCTTAACCTTTTAGATCTGACGATTTTTAAACATACTGATCAATTACATTATAACATTTATAGAAAACCTACACAAACTGATCACATTATACCAGCACCTTCGAACCATTATTGGCAACACAAAATGGCAGCTTTCAACTGTTACACACAGGCCTATCAATACTCCTTTATCCAAATCCAACTACGATCAAAAAGTAAATATAATAAAACAAATAGCAATTAACAATGTATATAATTCCAATCTTATTTATAAACTGATCAATAGTATAAAGAATAAAAAACTCATTCAACAAGTTTATATCACCCCCATAGAAAATACATAGGAAAAAAAATTTCATTCCAATTCCTTAATACTAAAATCAAAAAAGCAATAGAAAAATATAGTAACTCAGTTACAGTTTCATCAAATCATGTAACAGGTTAAAAAAACATATAGTTCATTCTAAAGATCCTATAGAACCATTCTCAAAAAATGGTGTATATACACTAAATTGTGGAGATTATCAGGACATCTATATTGGTGGAATTTGCAGACCACTGAGGGTGAGAATAATTAAACATTTGAATAAAGCAGAAAAATCAGCTTTCAGTCACCACAAATCTTACAATAAACACACTTTTGGTACTAATTTGCATTCAATATTAATACATAATATTACCTCAATAAACTTTAATAGGTTTGACTTTTTGGAAGATCCTGAAATTGAAAGAGAAATACTAAGAAATAACACTTGTTTAAACACTAAAATTAACCTCAATAGACTTTTATTTCAATATATAAACGCCTAAATTGATTGAACTCCATTTGCTTATAAAATATCACACACATTCATACTTCATTAATGTTACTGCGGTGATCAACGTTTCGGCTCCCACTCTATTCTTCTCATTACAGAAATATAACAATTTGTTATTTTCGACTTCATCAACGACGTAGACAAGATGTAATCCATATTTATTGGAACAATCAATTTGTTAACTAGTCTTTTATTATGTGATATTAGTTTAATAATTTAAATGTTCTCTATTTATTGAATTGAATTTTTTAAAATAACTTGACAGTAAGTAACTATATTGAAAGAATTTTGATTTGTATAACTTTCACATGCTTACTAGTAGTGGCACCAAAAATGGCTAACACCGAAAGCGCTCTACTGTAATTTTTATATTTTTTAACTATTATATGATTTTTACATGAGAATACTCTGTTTTTGGATTTTATTACAAAAAATTAAGTCGCGTTATTATCAATGTACAGTTGTAGCAAAAATTTTAGAACGTTCATACCAGATATCACATGTTGAACAAAGGATCAGTGATGCACATGGAGGTTCGATCCAATAATTAACTAATTTAAGATTTCTTCAAAAACACAAAATCCCATTTCAGCTCTACTTATAATGAACTATTAAGCTTTGTTGAATACATCCAACACCAAAATATGACTCGACAGACTGTCATAATTTTTTCAACTTCTTACCGGATTTACATTTTATTTAACTTCCATTCTGTTTATTATAAGTTGCATGAAAGTTGTACTAAGGTGCACGACAAGAAAGGAATTAATCAAATCTTATAAAATTATACCTTACTCGCTCATATAAAGATCACCACAACGTGTTAAATGACAACTGACCGTGCGTGTCTGGAGGGAACGCTTTGTTACATTGCGCGAGCGTAGTGCTTGCAC
The DNA here is from genome assembly GCA_036346225.1 of Platerodrilus igneus. NCBI lineage: Eukaryota > Metazoa > Arthropoda > Insecta > Coleoptera > Lycidae > Platerodrilus > Platerodrilus igneus. The sequence goes on from JARFIW010001219.1 coordinate 556,684, forward strand.
TGCTACTCTCGCCATTTAACGGAACGATGAAGAACGAGCACGTAGCGGTGGCACCTGACGTCGAATCGAAGGACCCTGAAAACGCGCCATTGGCGACGTTTCGGAGGAGACCTGTGACGACGGTTTTATTGTGCCAAAGAAGAAAACATCGAAGCAACCGAAGACGACCACCGCCGCCGACCTGCCGACAACGAATCGGTATGAACTGATTGCCACGCCAAAAGAAGCAGCAGAAATGGAGTCCGATGCCATCAGTAAAAACCCTGCGTAGGCCTGGATCGCCCTCCCCCTCGTTATTCGCAATAAGGATAAGTGGATGGCGATTGCTGCGGAGCTTAACCGTAGCAGAATACTGTTCACCAGAGCGCGAAACACCCAGAACGGAATCAGTATTACACCGACGACAACGACCGACTACTGTAGGATCACGGCTTTTCTGTCCGAGTGCGGCGGGGAGTACCATACTTATTGCCTACAGGACGACAAGCCTCTCAGTGTGGTCTTGAGTGGCATCCCGGAGAATATTGCAGCTATGAACGTCCGAACGAAACTCGTCGGACGCGAACTTCCAGTACTCTCGTGTGCACGCATGCACAAAGAGCGACCGAGACGAGTCTTGCCCCTGGTCATGGTCACCTTGACCAAGTCCTTACATGTGATTTTCCAATGCTCCACCAGAAGGTACTGCATTGGCCAGGAAGCGAGTTTTTTTACCTGGAAAATTAGAATTGTGCCGAACCCTTGCTGTTCCAAGTAAGGTAGGGATCTTTAACGTGCGTGTCAACACTCACACACGGGACCTCCATTTCACCTCTTATCCGAATGAGGGTGTATTTTTGTGAAAAATGCTTGCTTAACATTTTTCAAGCGGACCATGTCGGTATCCTCTTGCACAAGTCCATGGGGGCGAAGCAAATCTTTGACCTCCAACATGTGCTGCACCTGAGTGTACACGTGGAGATACCCACCGACGTTCCGAAGTAGAACAATGCCATAGATGCCAGCAATTCGGGCACACGCAAACGAACTGCAAGGCCACACCTAAGTGTGTCAAATGCGTCGGCAACCACCTTAGCGACACCTGCCCCCAAAGGCTGGGAAGTTTCTGCTGTGTGCGTCAACTGTGGTTGCGCACATCCAGCGAGCTATAGAGGATGCTCTGCATTCCAGAAGTCAAGGGTGGTTGCCAAAAGGCAACACGAAACGGCACTTAGGATACCGGTCAGCGTCCGTCTTGCGTCGACGCCGGGGACCGTTGCTGTGGGAGCCCGTTCTTACGCCAGCGTCGTCAACGGCTCGGCTACAGTCGTCTCTACACCGACAGCCACGAGCCCAGCTTTTGCACAAGTTGAGGAAATGCCTGCCCAGGCAGCCCAACCCACCCCCAGCGGTGGAGCGGCAGCCACAGAGACACCGTCCTGCGACGGCGTGCAATGGGGTTCACTCATCGGATCCCTCGCTGTAATTCACTTCCAGAAGCTGATTGCGATTGCCAGAAAGCTGCTGCCTATAATCGCCGAAGCCAAAAAATTCGGCAATTTAGTCATGGGTTTCATTGCCTGCGGCAAGGATTTCAACGAACTCTTCCATTTTAATGGATAGACGTCGCGGAAATCCAGGAACCCTGCAGATAGCGTTCTGGAACGCGAGAGGGCTGATGGTAAGGCGAATTGAGTTGCCGGAGTTTGCGTTGAGACACGACCTAGACGTTATCCTGGTGAACGAAACGTTTCTCTGTGCACGAGACGAGCCTAGGCTTCCGCATTGCAGGCTGTTTCACAACAATCGAGATAGCGTCGGACGAGCCACAGCGGGGTACGTCAAGGTAAGCCTGGAGCATTACGTGGTGGACCTGCCAGACCTAGAACGACTTGAAGCGACTGCAGTATGCATAATACTAGAGGGTTTCGGCCCTCTACGCCTGGTCTCGGTATACAACCGGCCAGGTGGCAAACCGCTTAGTACCCAGTACCTGGACGCGTTGTTGGATGCGAGAGAACCTCTGCTTTTAGCAGGGGATCTCAACTCCAAACATCCGTTTTGAAAGAGTCGGGTAGCAAATCGCAATAGACGCATACTCCGACCATTTGCTGACGGAAGTGAGATCGAGGTCTTAGGACCGGAAGAACCCACTCACTACGACAATAGAGGCAGGCCAGATGTACTAGACGTCGCGATACTCCATCAAGTGACGCTCAATACGGAGATCCGGGCCGTCAGCGACCACAGTTCTGACCACAACCCGGTCCCGTGCTGCGTGTTCCGCACCTCATCATACAGAGACTGCAAACGGCGATGGACGCTTTCGAGGAGTGGCTAAGACTCTGGCGAGTCGAGGTCAATCCAGAAAAGAGCACGGCAGTTTTTTTCTCGAAGCGACGTCACCGACCTGGAGACGGCGTTAGAGCATTCGACAAACCGATACCTTGGCGTTTAGACGTGAAAGAGCTAGGGTGATCCGTACATCAAAGCTCACTTGGAAAGCTCACATTGAGTATGCGCCAAACATGGCAAAGGGAGTTATAGCTCTGCTATACCCCTCGACCAATCGCCGAAGTAGGTTAAACGGTTCAAACACGCTTAGGCTCTACAAGGCGATAACCAGACCGACGTTTGCATACGCATCAGCGGTGTGGGGCAACGCAGCGGAAACGCACATGCGTAAGCTCCAGGAGATCCACAACAAGGCCCTAAGGTGAGTCTTCGGAGCTCCCTGGTTCATTCGAAACGCTCAGCTTCACAGAGAGGCAAACCTGCAACCGTCAAGGAATGGCTCCGGTCGAACGCAGAGAGGTTTTACAGGTCTCTAGAAAATCACGAAAACCAGCTCATACGAACCCTGGGAGCGTATGAAGATGTCCTATGGCAGCGACATAGACACCCTAGTGCGATGCTCTGGCAATGATCTTTGCTGCGATTCCATCAGACATGCGAAAGAAATAAACTGCGCGTAACGCCATGTTTTTTCCAATTCGCGACCGCGGTGAAGGACCTAATCCAGGTACGCTAGTCACAAGATCCCTATAAAGTCTATGACAAGGGATCTCGAGTCCGACACCAAAGTGGATTTTTAATGGGCATGTCCTTGCTCCGGCAAGGAAGAGTCCCACACAGCGAATGTAAAATCTTTTACCACTATATAAAATGAAGTAAATGACAACTGATTTATTTTTGTAGCGAGACCAAGCCCACATACATGAGGCCACGATTATCAAGATAATCAACAACGACCTAAACCCTAGCGTAACTAGAATAAAAGTGATCACATCGTCGAGACGACAAATGAACGATTAACGAAAACAGATTATCGATGAGGAGAGCGCGAGAGCCTGCCACCATGTTAATCATGCGTCACCGTAGCAACACGCAGATAATGCATATTATTGAACATTCTAAATAATTTATTAAAGCAGAATAATATATATCGTTGTTTGTACATTATTTAATTGATTCAAATAAACTCAAAGAGACGAGCAAACTAAACAAATTTAGGTTCCAATACTTGTAGAAAAAAATATTGTTACAAACTTTATTAGTTTTTATTAGAACAAGATCCAAACCCTGAATACGTATTAAATTTCATTAATTTGGTTAGACCTATATTTCGGCTTTTAGCTCACTGGAACACACAAGCAATTCTACCCGTTCCAGTCATATGGAACTTCAAGGTGCAGGTCAATTCAGAACGGATATAAAATACTTTTATTTTAGAATTTGTTCTTATATAAAAATTAAGAATAGAGTTATATAAAAACAGATTTATTCTCGGCTTTATTGTAAATGTTTTAGTTATGATGCTGCTCACTGTGCTTCCATCTACTATAAACTGAAATGTATAAAATGTGTATGACTAAAAAGTGTTTTAACGTAAACATTGTAACTTTCGTATGTTCTAAGATAACAAAAATACTTGATATGGGTAGTTAAAAATGCAAACAAAAATAGGGAAACGAACAAAATCTGAATGTCAAATGCCATTATTTCAAAACAATACACAACAACAGATCTAATCTATAAATAAAATAACAATGGATAATAACTACGAAAAACATTTACATAAAATTTAAAACTTGTAACACAAAGGTAGCGTATTGTTTAAAAAACAAGATACAATATTAGGTTATATTATTACAAAAAAAAAAACTGATTATAACGTGACTCATTCACCTTTGACACTATTATAAGCTTGAATGTTACGGAACAATTAATTTACAACAATGAATTGTATTCCATTATAAGTAGACATTTAAGTACACTTTTCAGAAACTTCAGTGTTGATAAATAAGTGGTAGATACTGCTCGACAAGGATTTCCAAAGCTTCATTTAAATCGTTTTTGTTTCTATTATCAAATGTATCTTTGGCAGTGTGTCGAACTATCTTTAACAATAGTACAATAATAGTAGCAATTCACTATCTTCAACAAAAAATTTAACAAATCAATTTAGGAACTTCTTTATTCTATATTGCTGATCACCTAAACAAAGCACTTAACGATGCAACTAAAGTGCCTCACAATTATTAAATTTTAAAAGTTAATACTAAAAGCATATCATTATCTTATGGTTACACCACACTAAACAAGTTGGTTTTGCTAATACAACAGCGTGCAATGATAACAAAGATAAAGCAAAACAAATAAATCGATTTCCATGGCATATGCATACAAATTAAGAAAAAGCAGTTTGAGATCCTTTGCTGTCTAATACAAATAGGACGAAAAGTTACCATGCAACAGTTGGTTTTTCGTGTGATTGTATCTGTAGTGATACTTTTAAGTTGTTGTGTCAACTTTTGTCTGATTTTCTTATCGTAGTGGATGCACTCGTTAGGAAAATGATCGTACTAGTTCTCTTAAGAGTCTAATGAATTTTTTAACTTATGATATACTTTAACTTGTTGGATTAATACCGCAGGTGGTCCTTCAGACCGATGTGTGTTTTAAAACGGACGATTCTCTACCTTCTCTCGGACGCTTGTCCAAAAGCTCTACCTTTTCGTATCCTGCTGTCTCCGTTTCTGTCTTATCTTTCTTTCGGTAGACCTGTTCTCGTCCCGGAACACCCGTCTACCACATAAGAGTGATTTTTCCCTCACTCCGGGCTACTGACTACATTGGCTGGTTGAGTAGTGCTTTGCTATCCACCTTTTCTGTCTCTTTAGCTCAATGCGAGTCCTTCTTCTATATTTTTTTCTACCTGGAAGTGCCTTTTATGCATTCCAAATACCTACCTCCCTCTTTCTACCGTTCCTATTACTACTGCCTTTTCATTTCCGTTAGTCGCCGTGTGGTTGCGCGGGGGTTTTCACAGACATTATAATTTGAATTAGGGCCGTCGTGCTCCTAATTTATTCTTACTTAATAGTTGATTCACCCTAAATAAAAACTAAATAAAAATCTAACAAACCTAAAAATCTAACAAACCTAACAAACTCTAACAATCTAACAAACTAAAATCTGACAAAACTGGAACAAAAACAAAACAAAACTAAAAACAGGGTTGTAAATAATGGTATCCCTAGCGCTGACTTTCGAGTGTACCCGATCAACAAGCAAAATGAGAGGAAGGGATCCGTAATACCGGATAGCAGACGCCGGTTCTGCTTACCAGTGCGACCTGAAGGGTCGTCTTAAAACTATCCAAATCTAGCTAACTAATTTAAATCCATCCCTAGCTTTCCTATCGTTCCCTAACTGATTTACATTATGATTACAATCTTCGCAATTCTGCTCGTCCTTCCCAAATATATACTGCAACCAAAATGGCGACAGAACGTCAAACAAAACAAATAAGCCACATAATACATGCTATATATAAATAAATATAAAGTGTAAATATAAAATATAAATAAATATAATTATGTAAATATATAAATAAATGTTTAATAAGCGTTAAGCATATAGCAGTGCACAAAATAGCGAAAGCATCACCCTATTTATCAGGTGCACTCGCACAAGCATTATGTCGGCTAGCGCCTTTACACACCAAACGTGCTTCTTAAATTATTTCAAAACTACTAATTAATGTAAATCAATGCTTGTGCGAGTACAGCCGCCACAATTTAAGTCTTACCTCGATAATAAAATTCTCCAGCATCCGAAGATCTGGTCGTCTGTAACTTACTTCTAAAGGTGGGACGGGGTGCACTGCTAAAGTCCTGGTGGGTATGCACTAAATGTTCTTGGGGATCACAATCACTATTACTATCACTTCACTTTCAAGTCCTGGGGATGCGCGGTTGCGCTCTGTTTTATTATCCTTGTTTACTTTATTGATTTAATTTAATGAGGGTTTATGATTTATTTGTTATTGTTTATTTGGTATTATTTATTCCCGATTTTCCGCACATAATTATGAAGATAGGCAGTGATTGTATTAATGGAGTGGGGGTTTCTCGTGCATATTGGACATTTTGGTATAATTATCTTTTTTTTTAATTTTTTTTTTTATTTTTTTTTTTTTATTTTTTTTTTTTATATATTTAATATCAGGCTTTGGTTATGCTCGTATCCTTACTCACGCCAAGTCAATCTAAAATTTTTCAATCCTCCCACCAACCCCACCGAATTTTTACACGCGGTCGTCATTGATTGTCTAATCTCGCAACCCTTCCCGCGAATTCTTTTAAGGCTGTCCAGAACGCCTTCTGGTTAACCACTTCCCCGACTTCCTCTAGGCTCTTTGGCCATGCCAGACCTAGGATAGCTAGTTTGCTATCAGCCAACCCTCGATTTCCCGCCTCAAGCGGGCAGTCGAAGAGCACGTGCTCTGCGCTTTCCGCGCCCTTACCGCATTCGCAGCGGTCGCTGTTGGTTAGACCGAACCTTTGTAAATACGCCTTCAGGGCGCCGTGCCCTGTTATCAACTGCACCATTTTGTGATCGAGCTTAACCTCGATCTTACCTCTGGCTTCTATGCTCGGTATGAATTTGTGGGTCAACCTGCCCGTGGCAGCGTTGTTCCACCTCTCTTCCCATTGTCGAATTGATTTTCGCGCAGCTTTCTTTTGATTAAAGACCTCGGTATCGACGAATGTGATATTCGAAAGTCGCCCGTCGCGGCCTCTTTAGCTAATTTGTCAGCCCTATCGTTTCCTACGTTACCATTGTGCGACCTGACCCAACAGAACTTTAAACGTCGAAACTCTAGCGCCGTACGCGCTATCCTCCAGACGTCCGCTTGGAGATCTGTCGAGGTGTTCATGTTTGTTAAAGCCGTTAGCGCCGATTTACTATCACTGATTATATAATACTCGTCTCTGCCCGTATGGTTTATTACGTAATCAATAGCCTCTCGTATGGCTACCAATTCACACTGGAAGATAGTGCACCAGTTCGCGAGTTTGGTTTGAAACCGAAACACCTCCCTTTCCTGCTTATACACGACAAACGCCGCGCCTGCTTGCCCATCGTCCATACGTGAACCGTCCGTATAAATTCTGATACCCATCGCGTCCTCATCACCTTCGACAAACTCGATCCCTCTAATATCAGCCGGGTGCCCTAACTCAGATACAACAATCTTTCTTGCAATTTCCCTATTACCAAGATTAAGATCTTCGATAATTTCGGGCCCTTTTCCTATATTTATTAATCGTCTATCTCTAATCTCCCTAACGACATATTCGATAGGGAGAGTCCTACTGATCACCAGGACAGCCTCCGTGGAGGTGGTCCTGTACGCCCTCGCCGCTTTTACCGCGGTTATGCGTTGTACGCTCGTCAATTGACGCATCTCCCGGACTTTACAACCTTCTGCCCATACAGAAGCTGCGTACAGTATTGCCGGCTCAATTGCTCCGGCATAAACCGTCCTCAGCGATTCGCCCTGAAACCCCACTTTATTTTAGCCGCCGCCATCATTTTGTTTGATATTTCGCCGCCCTTACTTTTTACGTATTGTACGTGCGCTTTCCAATTTAATTTATTGTCGATCTTGACGCCGAGGTAGTAATACAATCTTTAAACGGGATTTTCTCCTCCTAGCTCTAACCTAGGCGGTCTCTGTCCTGGTTTCGTGCCGAAATAAAGCGCCTCTGACTTCGCCGTGTTAAATTTTAATTTTACCGCCTGCGACCATTCGTGTAACTTATTAAGCGCCTCGTTCGGTTTTGTGCGCATATCCATTAACAATCTCGATCTTACAATTAAAAGTGTGTCATCTGCAAACCCAACGATTGAGCATCCTGCGGGCAACTTGACCCTAAAGATGCTCTCATACAACAACTTCCAAAATGTGGGACCAGAACATGACCCTTGCGGGCATCCCCATTCCACCTCACGCGACAGAACTTCACCCGGAATTTCAACCTGTGCTAATCGCCCCGAGAAATAGCTCTTGACCAAAGACATCAAGTTTCGCGGGCAACCCCTACGATCTAACTCGCAAACGATTAATGGCCACCAGGCAGCATCAAATGCTCCTGAAATGTCCAAAGCAACAACGACACAGTACTCTTTAGCATCTCTTGCCTGCTTAATTTCCCAGACAACGAACTCTAACGCGTCGATAGTCGACTTGCCCTCCACGAAACCAAACTGTCGGTTATTAAAACCGCCGCTGTCTCGCACTAGGTGTTCAACACGCGTAGTCATAACGCGATCTAAAACTTTCCCCAGCACCGGTAGCAAGCTAATTGGACGATAGCTGCCCGGATCTGACGCATCCGCCTTTTTAGGTTTGGGTATAAATTTCACATTCTGGATTTTCCAGCAACGCGGAAAACGCCCTTTCTAAACAAAGATTAAACAACCCAACAAAGACACACCGGGCTAACAGGCACACCTGCAGAGCTGCGTCTGAAGTGATTCCATCATGCCCCGGTGCCTTCTTAGGTTCATCCTCCTAAGAGCCCTGACGACCTCGTGAACTAGGATTGCCTTATCGGCACCTGTTCCTTGCGCCTTTGCAGCTTCCCGACGTATTAAATCGTGCGACCCTTCATCCCCTCGGGATTATCCGATGGGAAAAATTCTCTAGTAAATATTCCGCTGTGGTTTTAAAACCTTCCGTGTATTCGCCATTTGTTTTCTTTATATTACTGAGCGCGATTTTTGTTGTTTTCCTCTAATTACGCGGTATGCGGTTCCCAGGTTCTTTCTCTGAGTTTTGCGTGCAGAATTCTTTAAATTTATTCGTTCGCGTTTCTTCTATTAATATTTTATATTCGCGGTAACTTTGATTATATTCTATTCTCCGTTGTTCTCTTATATCTCCCGAGGCGCGTTGATAGCGGCGCCTTAGGTTACGCGTTTCTGCCCGCTTGGTGGTTAGTTCCCGGGTCCACCAGGGTACGCTGTCTTTAAAGGTTTTCACAGACACCCGGACCACGTTTCTGGGAATCTTTCGTGAGGTCATGCGGTGCCGCTGTCAGCGCATATGGTCGCTAACAGTGAGTGTATGTATGAGTGTGTGAATGTGTGAGTGCATGTAGAAATATGTATCGTTATATATCGTGTGGATATCGGGTGACTATATCACCGATATCAGTTAACGCCGGGTGCAGGGATGCACTCAAATGCCTTTGCCGGTCCCTCGTGCTGTTTAGTGCAAACGGGCCTGCTTCACAGTTCGCTCTTTTTAGGGGGCACGAGAAATTCCCATATAACGGCTCCACGGAGCCACTCTTATCGCTATCCTACCTAATGTCTTGGATAATAACTTAGGTTAATACCTTTATCTTATTTATTATCTATGATAATAACTTTAGTTTAATATCTTTATCTTACCGATTACCGTTAATAATATCTTAGTTTAATAACGTTATCTTACCTATTATATTTAATAATAACTTTGGGTTAATATCGATATCTTACCCATTATCTTTAAAAATAACTAAAAATGAATATCGTTATCTTATCTATTACCTTGGATAATAACTCAAGCTCAATATCGTTATCTTATTTATTATCTTCGATAATAACTTGAGATCTAATTTTATCTTTTTAATCTTCCTAACGTTTGGTATTTATGACCAGACGTGGAAATCATCTTTTTTTTTTTTTTTTTTTTAATATTAAGTGAAAAAGCTAACCTGATGGTAGAAATGTAATTTGTTAGGTTAGCAATGTAAGGATTTAGTAAGGTGGTACTTTTGGTAAATTTGTTGAATCACAACCATGTCATGGATAAGTTTTGATGTGTATTGTTTATTAAACCAGAGTACCAGTAATTAAAAATTTGCTAGAGTGTAGAATAACTCGCTTTTTTGAACATTTTAAATTTGGGCTTTTTTGCCAACGAAGAAACAGTCTAGATGCAACGCTCATGTCCGTCTGCACTTAGGAAACTGTAATGTTAGCTTTAGTTCAGTATATAGGTTAGGCGACTTGTCGCATTTATTCTAGTTTAAGTAGTCTTTCATGCTCCCCGATAAATTTGTGCTGTCGATTATAACTGCGCCACATTAAAGACTCGTGTGTGCACTTATAAATGTAGTCATAGACAATGAAGCTACACATTCCGTTTCCTGGTAATCCGGAAAACGTGTTATCGTTCGGAAAACCAGGTGGCGCGTAAAATAAACATTTGTAGAATTTAAATTAGGATTTATGTAGGTTAGTTAGGATCTAGATTTTAAGCTGTAACAGTCATTTTCTTTTTTTGTTTTTTCTTTTATGGCTTTGTCGCGATTGTTACGTGCCGAAGAATCGGCACTAGACATTCTTAATTAAGTTTTAGTATGTGAGAATTTCGCGCCATAAATTTAAAAGGACGTGTGCGTATTTCCGTCACTTCACTGCGCGAGATTTGCGCCAACGCTTGTGAACAAAGGAGGATAGTGGGGTATTTCCGATATACGCGTTAGAACTAGCTTCCAAGATGTGAAGAAGGTGGTCTTTTGTGTCTTCCCGTATCTTTTTGTTATGTAGGTCCCTTTTGCCTTCTTTTCATTATCGGTCCTCATACCCGTTCCTGTCGCCCCTCTACATAGGAAGAAGACAATCGAATTTGGATTCAACCTGGCTCAAGAATTCCCACACCCGAGAAAGATTAGTCAAAGCAGCCGGCGACCATCATGGAGTAATCCTGAAGGAAGCTCTACATGTTCACGTGAGTGCCCTTTTTGGGGTTTTCTTTAAACTTATTTCCTTTAAAATTTGTGTAATTATGTTGCAATAAATTGCATATTGTGTGACGTCATCTATAATTTGCGCGTCAATTTTTACATTATCTAATATTGTTACCAACTGTCATCAGTGGCTCGCGTACCTCGTTTACGGGGTTATAAGTTAAATTATTAAAAAAGTAGCACAAGCTTAATTGAATAGAAAATCAATTTTGACTTTGCAAAAAGGCGCATTCTGTGGTAACTTGGTTTTGAAACATGTATTCTTAAAATATAGGAGACACAGAAATAAGTTGAGTAATCTGTGTGTAAAAAACGTACTAAAATACAACCGCATGCAAGCAAAAATGGTAAGAATAGAAAAATGTTTTTATTGAGCTCTATGTTGTATGCAGAAACACGAAAGTGAACTGCGAAGAAAAATTGCACAGATTACAAAGTTTGACAGTTAAACTTTAGAGAAGAATGTGGTATTGTGATGATCGTGAGAATAGATAATTGCACCAAACACGTAAAAGAGTAACAATCATTACGGACACCTTAAATTTAATAGTAATCAACGAACCTGTGGTGATAATTAGTAAAAAGAGAAAACGCAAATAAAATCATCTTTCCGCAAGGCTCAAACTATACAAATAAATTTAAATATAGTGGAGTTCGTATCGTAATGCATTAATTAGTTCTTCTTGTCAAATTAATATATCTCATGATGCTTAATTCTGGCACAATAGTGTAGCAAGTGCATTTGTGGTTTTAATCCTTATCAAAATTTTTATGGGATATCAGTATGCATAAATCAAATTGTTGTTTTACGACTGAATACACTTGGTTCCCTTCAATTTCAGATAACGCTTGGGTCGCGGAATGATGGACAGACACTTTGATGGTACGCCCTTATTTATCATGGGCTCGTCTCAAACGCCAAGGGTAACAACAAAAACAACAAAAAAAAGTTGCAAAAAGTTGTCGAGGATAGAACGTATATTTTGACGGCAGTTCAGATTCTAAAGTTAAATAAATTCTTTTCATTTGTGCTACGTAATTCAATTTTAGTTGCGATTCGAATTATGTATCCCCCATATCAATATGTGTATAAAATTAAACGCATTAGTATGGCTTAGTAATAGTATGTTACATTGTATTAATTAAAGGTTAATCAGAGTTCATATCACACATGAGAACGGATGCAACTATTTTGTATTCCAGATGCAACATGATACTGCAGGTGCAGAAACAAGGAACTGCAATAAAGCAGTCTTCATTAAAACATTACTTAGAACAAGACATTGTATGTTATCAAGGACTAGCAGACGGTGAGATTTGCACTTTCCCACAAGATGATGTGAGAACAGGAATTACATAAATACCCTGAGGAGCCCCTGATAGCCAGTCAGTCTCGAACTTCATAACTTTAACATTGTTGGTAGTTCAAGCTACTCATTAGTAATTATTAAAATATTAACTCTGATTAATTTGTTAAATTAAAAGTCACGTTAATGAACATATCGTACAAGTTGTTAAACCATTTTTGTAATTACTGTTTAAAAATAAATTTGATATAAGTGCTTTTGGGAAGTAAATGTTTTTAAGAAGAAGCTCCCAAAGGCCCAAAACCCATCTTGCTTACTTAAATAATACATACCTTGAATACTTGATGAAGTGCAACATCTGTCACCCAAAGATTGTCATGCCTGTCAATGGTGAGTCCATGCGGCATATAAAACATGTTATCTCCCCATCTGCTTAAAATACGTCCTGTTTTTGGATCGAGTGTTAACACGGTGTGTTCACGAATTGGTCCTAACTCTGTTTGTTGAAAATAATGCGAGTCATTAAACGTACTAAAACAAAAGAAGCATTTAGTTGTAGTAAACTAAGAAACATCTATATATATATATATATATATATATATATACATATATATATATATATATATATATATATATATATATATATATATATATATTTCTCCCCTCGCTGTTGCGTCATAGAATAATTGATATGATAACGCCGTATTCAGTGTAATAAACGTTCTACTTAACGCCACCGCTCTGTGTTCCACACTTTAATCTTTTAATTTTATTATTATGCCACGGCTAGCCCTTTTTAATATACACAGAGTGCACAACGTTACGATGATCAATTTTCTTTCAACCCTTTATGACTACATGTTTGAATTTATAAAACGAAGTCAATCAACATTCATATAATGAAAGGAAATAATATTTACAATTTTTGAAACTCTTTAAATACACCCTTCAATCAATTAATGTCATATGAATTATTTATCCCAAAATTTATATTCTTTTAGTTTAAAATAAAGTCACCAAAAACTACACCTTTACAAAAAAATCTGGAACGTTCGAGACCCTTTTATGATTTATTACGTAAGTTTAAATGTATGCAATTCAGTATTAAAATTAAAATTGAAAAGATTCCTTAAAATTAAGTAGATCTGCCCTGTGATATGTTGTTTCGTGTATTGGATCAACACCCCCCTTGTTGTGTTCAATCGAATACCAATGCTTTGCTTTGTCGAACCAATATTTAAGTACGGTTACCCCTTGTTTTCCAAAAACCACCTCGTGCTTTATTCTATATTTCTCTGTATATGCTTTGAATCTCTTCCCTTAAATACCACTTGAAATTCTAGACTTCGGATCATAAATTAGCAGCGTATTAAAATTGTCCCAGAATTATACCATAAATATACCAGAAGTATTGTTTTCGACGCAGATTAGTGTTGAACCAGCAATAGTCCAGAATTTGACAGGAAGCCGATTAGAATTGTTTTATAAGTGAGCCAGAATTTGACTGGAAGCCGAATAGAATTGTTTTATAAGTAAACCAGAAATAGTCCAGAAGCCTATTGGAAGCCGTTTTATAAAAAAACGGCAAAAACTCTTCATGTATTCTTAACGTAATTGTTGCACAGCACTATTTTCAGTATAACATAAATTTTATTTATCTGACGCGTAGATTTCTAATTAAAAGTGGAAACTGAGCTGCCTTATCACCGGTGGGTGTTAAATAGCTTTTCTCACTACCTTTGGATTGGGTTTCCAAGCATTTTTACAGATTGTTTTAACCAACCAGGTTGGTCTTTAACATTCCCTGTATTTTTAAGCTGTTTTCTGATAAAACACTTTTGGATTCTCATATCATGCTTGTTTATTTGCAATCTTTGCTTGCCTTACTATTTGTTATCGCGGCCAGGCTTTTAACTTACGTCAGGTGTTTTGTATAGATAAAGCTTTTGGAGAATTGTACAAATTAAATGATGTAACATGAATGCTGTTTTCGTATCTATTTATTTATTTGAAAGTGCATTTTCTTATCAAGGCGTAATTGCATGAGGATTTATTAGGTTTTGTCCTATCTTCTACGTCTTTATTTTATAAAACTCGTTAAACATTCTCAACGTAGTTTTAATTACATGTACGATTATTTCTCTGCTGAATGCGAGTTCTATTATCGAAATATGTGCTTGCTGGCATTGTTGAAAGTTAATTACGGTCTAGATACAGGATGCTAAATGTTGCTATTTACATAATGTACGAATTACTTATTTTTCAGCTAAATAAATGCAGTTTTCTGATTCCCATTGCTATTTACTGTTACTACACGACCCTTACTACTCAATACACCCCTAAACAATCCCTTATCACAACATTATATATATATATATATATATATATATAATTATGTGAGTTTTTTCGCAGGTTATGCATAGGGATCCCGGAAACCATTAGGAATAGAGATTCAGTTAAATGGGGATAAGATTGTCTATTTCTGAGGGCAACAAGAATCTAAAAGAAAATCGATGACATCCTGCACCGTTTCCATTTTCTGCTTTTAGCTTCCACATTTTAAAAATTTTGAAACAATAGTGCAAGAACATTTTGTTTTGAATTTTTGATACCTACTAGGTGCAACTATTAGCATTTTGATTGCATGTTTCGTCTCCGCAGGGCCAGATCAACTTCAAATTTTTAAACACGGACCTGAATTTTTTATTTTAGATTTCGAAAGTATTTTTAATTTCTAATTAAGTAATGTATGACACTTGTACGGTTTTTACCAAATGGCTCATTTTCCCACTCAGTGGAAGACAGCAACGATAGTACTCGTACCTAAACCAGGCAAAAATCCAAAACATCCAAACAACTACAGACCCATAAGCCTTCTCTAAGTATTATCAAAAATAACAGAAAAAGTCATATTAAAAAAAATAATAAATTTAGAAGAAACTATTAAAACAGCTCAATACATTCGATTTGGCTTTAAAGCGCAACACAATATCACCCAACAAATCACACGAATAGTTACAGACATAATTAAAAATTTCAATATGAAAAAAGTTACGACGATGGTTTTGTTGAATTTAGAAAAAGCTTTCGATAAAGTATAGATAACTGGAGTGATATACCAGCTAATTGAATTAAAATTTCCATCTCAACTAATAAATTTGATTAATTCATATCTAAAAGAAAAAAAGTTTGTGGTAAAAGTAAACAATGAACTGTCATTAATTAAAACAATTGTAGAAAGAGTTCCACAGGGATCTATCTGTATTGGGACCAAAAATATTCACCATATATATAAATAAAATACCAGAATTCCCTCGCACAAGGACATCGCCGTTTCCAGACGATACGGCGCTGTATGCTCATGCAGATATGACGCAAATCGGTAGCAATCAAGTGCAGATACACATTAGCCTTTTAGAAAAATATTATCGAACGTGGAAAATCAAAATTAACGCCAAAAAACCAGAAGCAATAGTATTCAAGAAAAAATATACAAATACAAAAATTTTCGAACCACTTACAATTAACAAAACAGCAATAACAATAGTACCAAAAGTCAAATGCTCGTATTTAGGAGTGCATTTGGATGAAAGACTGAGCTATAGCGAACACGAAGAACTGCTGCCGAAGGGATATTCAGCAATGAGATCACTGTATTCGTTAATAGCCCAAAGAAGAAAACTATCACAGAAGAACAAAAGATTAATCTTTACAGCCATCATAAGACCGATGATCACGTACGCCGCCCCTGTCTGGTATAACATATCGAAAACAGGGTTAAAACCATTACAGCGGTTTCAGAACAAATGTTTGGGGCACATTCCAGGATTAGACCGTTACACCAGAATAACAACTTTGTACCAAGAAGCACAAATAGAATCACTGCGCAAATACATGTTTAAAATCGCAGAGAAATTTTATGAAAACCAAATAGAAATAAACGAAACAATGAAGAAAGTAACAAAAATAAGAGACCACAACACAGAATTCCCAATATAATATAAACTACCGTACCAGAGTTTTTCAATATTTCTTAGGAGAAACTAAGCAACTGTAGCACACGAGGAAAAACAGGTTTTTTAGCTGCAACAGCCGTTCCTATTATAACACTCAGAAGAAACTTTACACTTCAACTTACAAGCAGCATGACACAGGTCAGTTGCAAACCAGAAAACCAAAACGAATCACATACAATACAACCAGAACAGAATGGTATGTTAAGCACAGGAACATCCCTAACCATAGACCATGAAACACCATTATATATTCGCTGTTAACCTGTAAATATATAAATTTTATGTAGATTTTAAATAAATTATTTTGAGTTGAGTTGAGTTTTATGGCTTTTACCAACTTGACCGTGAAAAATAATAATTTGAGTTTACCAAAAATTTCTAAACACGAACCTGTGTTTTTTATTGCATTTTATTACGGGGTGTAGCACTATAGCAGAAAAGAATTACGTTTTTAAGATGACTATCAGTAGTTTTATTAAAATTGTTAATTTTTGTATTGTTGCTGAAACAAATGAAAATTTTAATAACTATGTAATTTTATTTTTATGATTAAACGCGATGTGTATCCATTATTCGTTTCCATAGCTGACTACTTAAACAGTTCAAAAATTAAGAGAAAAGAATGGCCACAATTTATTGATTTTTAAAAATCTGTTTAGTCAGTGAAAAATAAGGTCTATCGAAAAATTGATAAACCGAAAGAAGGCACACAAACTTGTAACAGTGTTCATAGACGCTCTGTTAAACAAGCAACAAATTCCATTCTAAAGGGGTGAAGTTTATGTATTGGTGATAAAGGAAGACCTTTTGAGCATTTATTAAAGTAATTCTACATTTTTGTTTGTTTCAGTATCAATAGAAAAATTAATAATTTTAATTAAAAATAATGATAGTTTGAAAGCCTAATTCTTTTTGCTATAGTGCCATACCTCGTAATAAAATGCAATAAAGAGCACAGGTACGTATTTGAAAATTTAGGTAAACTCCAATTATCATTTTTTAACAGTCAAATTGGTAAAACGTGTCATACATTGTTAAAATACCTAAAGGTAATGTTCGCGCCGCAGGAATAAGACGCCAGATAGCTATGAGCTGGATGATGCTGGTAGCTTTGGAGTCTTGTCTCGACGTTCTGTTCTGGGTTACAGCCTGCACCTCGGGGTTGTATTTGTACATTATAATCGAGTCGCTTGGGTTTGACGTAACTAAAAAAATAACAATGTGAAATTAGAAGCCAAATGTCAATTTTGAGAACACGCAGTTTTTTAATTTATCGCTACCAATTTTTATGGTTTGTGTTCCACGGGTTTTCAACGGGTGTGCCAGCCGAAGATTGCTGTCCTGTTTCCTGGAGCAGTTTGTCAAGCAAGGTCACAGGTAAGTACTAGCAATCCTAGACTTGTAGTTATTTGTAACGTTGATTTCTTGGGGTACACATTCTCCACGCTATCGAAGGCCGCTATTATACAGAACATTGAACGCTTTAGGGGGATATTGTACGCACCGCATCCTGCACCCCCAGGTACTTTCGAAATCTAAAATTAAATATTAAAGTCTGTATTTAAAAATTTGAAGTTGATGTGTTAGCTTTGATGAGACGAAATGTGTAACCAAAATGCTAACAGTTGCACCCCGTAGCTTTCAACCCAAAAATAAGAGTTCCTGTACCATGTTTCCAAAATTTTAAAAATGTACAAGCTAGAGCAAAAAATAAAAATTGAAATTTTCTGTCTCTGTTTTCATTATAAGAATGGTGAAAAGTATCATAAATTTTATTTTGGATTCTTGATGCTCTCAGAAATATGCAATTCTTTCTATCTCTCTTTATTTCTAATAGTCTCTGATATCCCGATCCATAACATGCGAAAAAACTCACGTTGTATATAATATTTCTTTGCAGTTCGCAGTTGAAGTTAATACAATTAACATGAGATGTACCTGTAAACATACAAAACAAATTTGCCTATACAAATCGAGCTAATATTATATTTGCATTGCCAATACAAACCAATTACTTGACGTTCCATAAAGGGGTTAAGACTACAATATTCTTACGAAAACTAGGTTAATAAATGTTTTCTTTTTTATATAACGTACAGTAGTTGTTTTGTAATGGCTATGCAAATATTAGTTCAACTTGTATATTATAGTAAAACTTTGTATATAAGGGCTTAATTAATAGATAAATAGGGTTCTAAAGCACTTACAAGACGTAATGTATAGCTAGACACTTTGATATGACAAACTGAAGCATTTCTGATTCAGAAATTAATCTTCAAACGTCATGTTAGTGAGTATTTCAAATAAGCACCTTCTTCTGGTAAGTGGATTATATATAACTGGTTAAACGATGTTGAAGCTCATAGTAAAGAAAAATGATATTTAATAATGAACAGATTAACAAGCAAAAGTGTAAATTTTAAAAATAAACTTGGAGCAAAATATTGTGGTTTCTATACTGAACATTCTTTGTGATTAAATTGGATTTTATATAAATAGTTGGCATAAAAAAAATTATGTATGCATCCCGAACACCAAATTATTATTGTTAATTACGAATTTTCAAAAAGCTGAGAAGTTGTGTTTTTTGTTAACTCCTGTTTTATTAAACAAAAATAAAGTTGAAAGTGTCGTGGAGCTTGTAGAAGCAAGTATAAGTGAAAAGGAGTAGCGTAGTTCAATTAATAACGGTTTATTATAACCATTTTTATCGAGGTAAAGATAATTCAAAGAAGAGTCCCAAGAAAGTAGAGGTGCCCTAGTTAGAATAATTTGTAGCAGCATTCCACGAACATAGGAAACACTTCCAGAAAGATTTAATCCACTGGTAACCATGATCAAAGAACTTAACTGAAATTAGGATTTTGTATCTAACGTTAACGGATCCGGCAAGTTTCTAAGTAACCATTGAATCGGTATTTCATTATTTTAATCATTATTATACAACCAATTTGTTTGTACTCTGAAAATTATTGATGAGGTACTATGATTAATATTTATTAGATATTTACCCGGTGGAAGAGAATTTGCACCATATCCAACACATTGTGAAGAAGATTCAACAATCCGAAAAAATTTTCAAGGTATTCATTTCATTCTAAAATATAGTAGAGTTTGTAAAAGATTAAATTTCTGAAACATGAGTGTTTGTTGAAACAACAGCAAAGGTAGACATTTTTGTTGTAGATAAGGACAGGCACTGTAAATATGTAAATTGGTTGTAGTTAATAGGTGTTGTTAGATTTTAAATAGAGGGCGAGTTACATACCCCCTATATTAATATGAATTTGAAATTAAACTTTATAATTATGTCTTAGATATAGAAATATACATTGTATAAAGGAAGATAATGTAATAAATGTCAACGAAGTTCATATTAGAAATAAGAACAAGAAACGACTTCTTTGTAACACAGACACATGTTGATACAATAGGATAAGGAACAATGAGCAGCTACCACGCAGACTTATTAATAATTACTTAGAAATAAAAACATTGTTTGAATTATCAACAAACAGCAGAAAAGTAATAATTTTAGTTTTCCACAGAACGATGTATGACCGGAGGCTTTATGTTAAATGTAAGAAGCTCATTTAATCGTTTAGCCTTCGAATCTCATAACTTTTGCATTGCTAAAATTCAAGCCACTCACCATTAATTATTAAACATTAAAAATAGTAACTTGTATTAATTTAATTTAGTTTAATTTGTACTTAAAAAATATAAGTGTTCAAGTCGTTTGTGAATAAAACAGGTCTTTTGGTAATTGAAATAATAAATTTAATTTTGATAATTGTTGTTTTTGAATAAACCTTTTTAAAAGGACACCCCCTAAGACTCAAAACCTATCTGGTGCAGACGGAACGGGTTCCAGAATGGCACTACTATGTCAAAAATCGAAAACTGGTAACCGTGAATTTTAATTCTTTGCTGAAATAGAACCCAAAGATTGGAAATACCGCAAGAACAATCAAATTATTGTGAAAACTTCGTTTATTTTTCTTTACCATTTTTTCAGCTGCATATTGATTTTAGTAAGTAAGAATTGAAAAAGAAAGAACTTTTTATGTACATTTTATTTTTGTAACAATTATTCAGTTAATATTTAAAGTTATAGAAATAGTGAAGTGAAAGCAAACGATTTCTCAAATCACTTTAGTGAAAATTTGACTAAAGGAACAAAAAGTAATTCAAACAAAATAAATTAAGTCAATTTAAGGTTATATTTACATTCGATTCCTACATATGATGGTAATCAAGCTAGCATTTTATTACAGCTAGCAAAACATTTCTGAAAACTTTTTACAAACAAGGGGAAATAGAAAAAATATGTGGTTACTTTGGTTAATTTTAAGTAAGTTAACAAGCAGAGCATTAATTTTAAACACGAGCAGGGAAGGTCATAAGAAATTTTTGGCAATCAACAAAATAATAAATGTTTAATTAGGGATTTATTAAATTTGCGAATTTAAAATAATCAATCATCCAACCAATTTGGTATGAATTTTCAAGACGTAAAAAAGTTTGATTCTGATCAAACTTAAGTTAGAAGAAGCGCATCCTAACGTACGTATAATTAAAACCAAAATGTATGACGAGATGACTTTCGATACGTATATAAACACGTTACCCGAACGATTACCAGATAAAATTAAATTTGGAACCCACAAAGTATAAAAGAAGATATGAATTTAATAATATAGGAAAATGTTATGTATTATAGGAACAAAATTTACAACCCAAATATTAACTAAAATTATCAACCAATTAAGACTATACAAGCAGCAAGACCAATACCGACGCAACCTAAATTCAGATCATTTCACACACCGACAAATCATTTTTGATTTAATATTCCAAACTTTAGCGACCTAAATTTTAACAATCAATTTCGACAATTTCCCAAACCTACAATTAATTCAACTTGTACAAAACCTTGGACGAACAACACACCCAAATTCAATCAAAACGCAAACTGAACATGGCCAACATGGCGTAAATCCTAACAGAAATTCACCTATGACGATCAATAATAACACCTCCAACAATTAGTACAAACCAACCCATATGGACATGTTATCTGGCAACACTAGAAACAACAGTAAAATATTTTAAATTAAACCCGACAACACACAGAAACGAAACTTTACTTCCAAATAGCTATTTTATCAAAAAGTATAAGAGTTTAATAATCAAGTTATACCCAAAAACACTGATAATTATGTGAAAATTTAGTAAACATTTGACTAGAGGAACAAAGAATAATTCAAACAAAATTAACTAAGTTAATTTAAGGTTTTATTTAGATTCGATTCCTACATATGACGGTAATCAAGCTATGCTAGGGATTTTATTACAGCTTGCGAAAAATTTCTGAAAGTTTTTTACAAACAAGGGGAAATAGAAAAATATGTGATTACTTTGGTAAATTTTAAGTAAGTTAACAGGAAGAGCATTAACGTTAGGCACGAGCAGGGAAGATTATAAAAAGAATATTATAAGACAATATTGATTATTTATTTTGGCGATCAGCAAAATATTAAATGTTTATTTAGGGATTTATTAAATTTGCGAAAAGTGTGCGAAAGTTTAATTCTGCCCAAACTTAAGTTAGAAGAAGCGGATCTTAACGTATGTTTATGACCGGGCTCAATCGGAGAGTGGGGGGGAGGTTGTAGAAAGCAGACCAACATATAATGTACGCGGAGGTAAGGAGTTAGTGACAATACCTGCAAGAAAAATTAGTTAAGCAAACCTGAAAAAAAAAGAATAAGCATAGCAGCAATGAAACGTCTAAGTTATTCAGTACTTTGTAGAATGTAAATAAAACTGTTTAGATAAACTATATAATATAATCACGATAAAAGCATTACAAAAATTTTTATCACAAAGTGAGGTAATATTGGGGAGTAGCAGAAACGTTTCCTCACACACCAATTAAACATAAAGCAGACAAAAAGTTAACAAAAGATAAATAGCTAAGTCACAATTGATATGAGTAATTCAGTAGTATTGATTTTTTTTTCTTTCTTTTTTTTTTCTATATGTTTTAAAATAGCATGCAAGTCTATTGTAAAAGGTATCAGAACGACAAAGATATGGTAAAGCAACGGATAGATATTTAAAGTAATAACCAGTAGGAAATAGTTCAACTTACAAAAGTCCTTCAGCAACGCTTTTTTGCAACTGAAGTGTGGGATTCAACGATGTCCTGCACTAACGAAGCACTTCACCTTTGACTGTAAGGGTGTTGATGGAATTTCTTACACTTTACACTAATCACACCTACGCATTTCACTAGTGTTAGCAGCAGACATTATCAGGCTGATGGAACTATGTAGCATTAATAAATTTATTGTTAATTCTATTTCCTGAGACAATAATGTCGAAACATTTTGTAACACAAATAGAAAAAAAAAATGGTGATAAAAATTTAAAATCACGGGCTTTCAAGGCACGATGTAATGCATTAAACTAACAGTAACGTGAGGTGTTTTATTTGCTACCTATGGTAACAAAGAAAAATCTAATGCTTTTGAATAACGAAATTTGCGCAAACAATGATCTATTTTAGATTCTTTGGGGTTAGAAAATTCAGAAACTACAGTATCACAACTGTATCATCTTTTTTTGTTTTTAGAAACACTCAAGCTTGAAACTGTATTTGGCTAATCCAAAGTATGCACTACTCTGATAACAAAAAAAAGGACCACAAAGACTAGATCGCACACACAGTTCAAATATAAACAGATAAATCAACAAAAAAACACAATTAGTAAAGCAACGCGTATCACTAAGTCAATGTTCCGTAAAACACACGTCAAGTTCTACTACTTTTATTTCCAACAGAAAAGCAACAAAAAACAATTAGTAAAGCTACGCGTATCACTAAAACCGTCAGTCAATGACCTTAAAACCGCGCTTGTGGTCAATCAAACACGTTACATATAAAGCATACTTCCTTCAAAAGCCATCAGAACTACACTACTCTACAGTTAAGAAACAACTTTTACTTCACAAGAAAACTCAACTCAAAACACAATTAGTAAAGCAACAAGGAAACAGTACCTTTAACGTAAGTAATATATAGGAACGAAGCACAAACTACAACTCTTAATCTGTTTATCTGAACTCGTTGCTAATCCAACCTTTTATCGTCTATTATCTAAACTTGTTAATAACATAAGGAACATCCAATAAAATGAATGCAGCCATCCTATCTACTAAATAATTACGAGCTGTTTATCATTTTCGATAAGTTGGAAAGTAATTTACGAATAATCCTATTTACAATTCATTCCTTGCAATTTATTTATTAATGAAAATCAATCTTCAAATTATCTACTTTTAAAGTAATACCCACGAGTTAAATTGCATACAAATCTGAATTATTCTGAAGTATTTCCTTTATACAAACAGCGATCCCAAAGAAACGATGTATTTTTAAGTACGTTAACAGAAAGGGAGCGTAAAATGTTAAACTACAAAAATGCCCGTTACAATGTGACAACCCTTAGGAAAAGGACGATAAACAAGTTGAAAATGCAAGGCATTGTCGCAACGAACTTCCAAATGTAGACTTACTTTAAAACAATTTAAAGAAATTAAAATTATTATGTTGTAATAATTATAAGTATTCAGATAAAAATAAAATTTAATTCCGGGGGTCGGGTATCCGTGGTCAGATTTTGTGGGGGTACCATATTTCGACTCAGCTATGTTAGGGGAGTCCAAATATGTATCGCACATTAATTTTGGACCTATTTGAAATTTTTGATAAAATTAATTCCCGGGGGTCGGGTATCCGTGGTTAGATTTTGTGGGGTACCATATTTCGACTCAGCTATGTTAGGGGAGTCCAAATATGTATCGCACATTAATTTTGGACCTATTTGAAATTTTTTTCCCGACGGAATATCGCGGGGCACGGCGCCCCGTGGCCCGATTTTAACTGACGTCAAAACTTAAGCTCTGGACACCGAGCTGAATCGATTGATGTATCACACATTGATGTCCGACCATTAGAAAGGCCTCGGACGGACGGACAGACGGACGACAAATCGATTTCATAAACGAACGAAGTTCGTTGAAAACGCCTTCTCAAATTTTCAGTTGGACAGATCCTTACACGATCAGATGTAATGAATTTAAATAATATTAATCTACACATTTTACCCTATATAGAAATATCGCACTATAAAATTAAATTATTTATCGATAAAAGATCTTCAAAAACTTTAATTAGCCCAAAACCGTACAGAAACTATCTAAATTTTGTAGAAAGGATTCTTTTAAAATTAGGACAGCAAACACAACACTACACCAGTTTATTGTTAATACACCCTTACCAAAAACTTTTAATGTAAAAATGAAACACAAATTTTTTATCTTTAGAAGGGAGCAGATATTGATATAAAAAATAGTTATTAAAAACGAAACACGGACAAATACCAATTAAATTTCAAAACAGTAATGTTCAAACCGATTATAAATACACAATCGAACCTAGGACAGAAAAACAAGTAAATGTCTTAGTAAATTCAAAAAATGATGTAAGAATAATAGATCTCGTCATTTCAACAAGGAGTTGTAGCACCCGCCGCGTTAGTCCGTATAAAAAATAATTACGGCACTACGACAATTGTGAACGCAAACGACTACCCCATAGAAGTATCTTTAATAACACCAATAGAAGTGGAGGAATTACACTTTAGTGAGATAGAAATCGACGAAGACTCTGAAAACTATTCCAATCCCACAGGTTATGATAAAATGCTAAAAGAAAATTTAATTAATATTCGTTTCAATGGTAATATAATACCGAAGAAAGGAGCAATAAAAGATTTATGTTTTCAATACAGAGATATATTCCATTGCGAAGGAATACCTTTAACTTTTACCAACAAAGTCAAACATAGTTTTCAACAAACAGACGAGAAACTGATTTTCTCCAAAGCGTATAGACTACATCAAGCGAGTCAAGAAGAAGCAGGGAGACAGGTAGCAGACTTACTAACCCAAGACGTTATTCAACACGCAAATTCGCCATGGAGCAGCCCTGGACTGATCCTACCAAAAAGATTAGACGCTTCAGGCAAACGCAAATATCGAATGGTTATCGATTACAGGAAACTCAACGAGAAGACTGTAGACGATACGTAACCGTTACTAAATATCATAGACAAGCTAGGGAAATGCCAATACTTTTAGACACTAGACCTCGCCTCAGGCTACCACCAGGTGGAAATGGATGGGAGAGATAAGACCAAAACAGCTTTCAGTACACTCACAAGACACTATAAATATAAACGCATGCCGTTGGCTTAAAGAACGCACCCGCCACGTTGCAGAGGGTTATGGACAATATTTTGAGAGGGATACACACCGAAAAAGCTTTGGTGTATCTTGATGATATAATTGTATATTTAACTTCACTCAACGACCACATGAGAGACTAAGAGAAGTTTTTGTGCGTCTACGAAAAGCTCACTTTAAAGTACAACTGTATAAGGGTCAATTTTTGCAAAAGGAAGTAGCATTTCTGGGACACATAGTAACGCCACAAGGTGTTAGGCAAAATCCAAATAACATAAATGCCGTATTAGACTACACCTTACCAAAAACGAACAAAGACATAAAAGGATTTTTGGGACTTGGTGGATATTATTGAGAATTCATTAAAAGCTTTGCATAAATAACTAAACCACTAACGAATTGTAGGAAGGAGTTAAAATCAAACATACATCGGAGTTTATTAAAGCAGTAGAGAAAATCAAGTGTATTCTTACGAATCACCCTTCGTTGGAATACCGTATCTTTCCAAAACCCTTTATATTAATAATAGACGTATCCATTGTTGCTTTAGGCGCAGCATTGAGTCAAGGCAAAGTAGGTATAGCGATAAATCAATTAGTTACGCATCACGAATATTAAATGAAACAGAACAAAAATATAGCACTATTGAAAAGGAACTGTTAGCCATAACTTGGGCAGCAAAATATTTTAGGCCATGTCTTTACGGAATAAAATTTTATATATACACAGACCATAGACCATTAGTGTGATTTTGTAAATTCATCATCATCATCATTTTGTTATCGACCTTACTCAAGGTCGGTTTGACGCAGCTCTAACTTCTTTTCTATTCTGTGCTAATCTAAAAAGCTCTACATACCCTTCACAACCTAAATTTCTAATAATTTGACTAATATAGTTTGGTCTAGGTCTTCCTATATCCTTCTATCTTTTTCCTATCCAGCTGGCTCTACATAGATATTAGTAACCTGATGGTTGTTAAAGAACTCTAACAAGTTTAAATGATTACCATTTATAAGGAAATGAAATATAACCTGGTTATCCACTTCAAAAAGGAAAAGTGTTAAATTATATGTTATGGTAAGGCTTAAGCAACGAATCGCTGCCAACATGCCAGACCGCTACCTAATTGTGAGTTATGCCATGGTGACATTTAGTTAACTGATTTTTATTTACTTATTCTTTTTGTTTTGTTTTCGAACTTACTTAAAGTCGGTTTGACGCAGCTCTAAATTCTTTTCTATTCTGAGCTAGTCTAAAAAGGTCTACATATCCTTCACAACCTACATCTCTAATAATTTGACTAATATAGCTTTGTCTAGGCCTTCCTACTCTATTTATATTTGGTAGTCTATAATCTAAGACTTTACTAAATAGTCCCTCATGTCTTAACTGGTGCCCTATCATTCTATCTCTATCTATTTTGTAAATTAAGAAAACCTAACTAAAAATTACAGAGATGGTGGATAAGATTGTAAGAGTATGACTACGATATCACATATAAGAAAGGAATGCATAACAATAATGCGGGCGCACTGAACCGAATACAAATTAACATCATAGAGATAAAGTCCGTTGCAGGTAACGTAGACGAAACCAAGAACAGAGAAATTCTAGGCGACCCAGAGGAAATTGAAGCAATACATTTAACTCTAAACGAAGAACCGAAAACACAATTAAAATTCTAAACTAAGCCATAGATACAAAACTAAACCAATTTATAGTTACGGAAGTTCTAATCAACCCTGAACCGGTAAAATACACAAAAACCGAATATAGAAAAATATATCACATTCAAATTACGATAGTCGACAACAAGGATCAAATAATTAAAATTTTGAAAGATATACCCCGGAGTAAAAGCGTTTTTACTTCTATTTCACAACAGGACATCTGTACCAAAGATTTTCAGAATTATATATTCGATTATTTAATAACTCAGGATCAGCGATTATCAGATGCACACGAAAATTAATTGCTTTAGATGACCCAGATGAAATAAATGACATAACTCGTTGTAATCGAAAAATATAATTTTATATTTCTTTATCCTCATGACTATCAGCTATAAATTAAACCTCCCAATTTTCTAAACCTTAATCTGATATCACAAGGTCGAGAATTTCTTCTTTTTCTTTTAATCCTAAGGTAATGTCGGATGGAGAATGGCTTGAGACAAAGAAAAACTCTTAAGATACAAACGGCTAGTCGAGTGTTAGCTCTGGGTAGATCATGAGCTTGGGTCATGGGTGAATAAAAGACCAAAAATATATTTAATGAGCGCCACCGTATTTTTTTAATACAATAACCAACAAAATTTAACTGTGCTTGTATAAGGGGAATGCGGAAACCTTATCTTAGCACCACTAACATAGCCATAAAACCTGAACTTCACTCTTTAGGACACACTTACCAAGACCTCAACCACCAGATGTCATACAGATGTCTCAGCTTTACCTGTGAACAAACAAAAGCACAATATGGACACCATTTGTGTCCTCAAAAACATTTGCCAAAAATAGAATAATAGAATTTAGGCATTTAAAATATACTGAGGGAATTTGTTTTCACTACACACTCTTTCTATTCCGGGAGGACTTGCAATTTTTTAAATGTTAAATAATAAAACATCTTTCAAAAACAAAAAGGATTCTATTTGGATAAATTTCTGATTAGGTACATATGACTGCAACATTAAAGTTTATCTCTTTATCGAATTTTTTCATAATAACGCTAATGAAGTTTTACATTCAAAATTAAGATCTATGAGTAGATCATTTCTATAAGATTTAATTAGATAGACATATAATTTATTAATTGTTCATAACACATAAGTTTCTTTTAATCAGCGAAGTACTTCCTTGATTATTACAACAAAAATTAATTATCAAAGTGCAGACTTGGTAAAATGTAATTATTCTAATTTAATTGTAATCTACAATAAATACGCGAATTTCATATGTCAATGAAAGTGCTTTTACATGACCTGAAAGTCTTCAAGCATAATGTAAATTAAATCAAGACAGCATATGGCGTCTAGATAGGAAAACGTAATCTACATATTTTTTGTCTGACATAGGTTGTCATTTAGAACTTTATAAAATACACTGTTTGCGTACATGTGCAAACAATCTGACAAGCAAGCAACATATTCGTTAATTTACTGATTTCTCAAAAAAACTACTTTCTCTTTACATTACTCAAGCAATTAATGTTGGATAATTCATAATAATTTACTATAATTTCAAAGTTATCAAAAGTTAAAAACACTCACGTGCATCAAAAATGTACCACAAGTGCAGGAGCTTGACCTCAGCTGTCGGAGATCTCCATCATAATATCCTTGTGTGATATTAGTCATCGGTAAGGTTGAAATATCGGGAACACATGTGGAATCGGCGTTTACTTTACTGCATGTTATATTGAATAGAACAAAACCATAAATTCTTGCTTTAAATTATTGCCTTTAAAATTTGTTTTAATTTATTATCGGAAATGTAATTCAAGATATGTCCTCAAGATATTGCACTAAGATGAAAAATATTAGTATAATCTATTGTATTAATATATACCAACTGTCTAAAATGATGTCCAAAGGGGTTCCATATTCTCAGGCCTGTCGGGATCAACTAAACTGTTCGGAGCGAGGCTTATCGAAAATCATGCTCACGCAACCGCTGTTAGGCTCGACCTCCAGACACCAAGAATTTTCAAAGCTCTAATTTTTCCTAACTTTGTTAGAAGCCATCTGTTTCGATAGGGCCATTTCGACTTCACCTCGTCTGCAAAAGCGGCTTGCACTTTCGAACGTTGAGAATGAAGTGCCGACTGACAACTTGACAGGGCTTGGTAACGAACTTTAGAGTATATACATACAAGAATCTATGCGTTATTATGAATATTATATATTAATTTTTATTGGATGATAATTCTCAAATTAAATATTTTAAATTATAGCTGTGTTATTTTTATTTTATTGAACTAAATGTAACTAGAAAAAAAATACGTTACATCGTAACCAACAGGAAGGTAAGACAAATCATCGTGGAATAAACAAAACCCTAAAACAACTAATACAGAAATATTATTTTAAGGACATAAAAGAATTAACTACAGATTTTATTAATCAGTACGAACCATGTGACTGAGCAAAATACAAGATTACCACCAAAAGTACCCTAAATACTAAGTAAAACACCCGACAAACCTTTTCAGAAATTACATGCAGACACTTTGTTAGTAGAAGCTCAGAACTTTTTATAAAATAAAAATCCGTTTTATTACAGAAAATTATCCGGAATCACACGAATTAATTGAACGATTACATTTGACAATATTAGAACAGATCAGACTTAAGACTGACATACAAGAAAATACCTATTACCAATTTAATGCCATACGCCCCACTTGCATATAAAACACAATTCATTCTTTGACTAACTTTACGCTCCTTAAATTAACATTAGGACACTTAGACTTTCGCAACGCTTATGACATACACTACAATAAAAAATTATACCAACAGTACCCCAAAGATCACAAAGAAAAATTTAAAATTTCTTATAATAACGTCAAAAATAAACAGCAACAAGAACATAATTACAAAAACCCGCAAGAAAATGCCAATATAAACAAATTCGCAGTAGAACAGACGGTTTATGAAAGAAATTTTAAAAGTAAGCGACACAAAATGGTCCCTAGAAATTTAGGACCGTTAAAAATCAAAAAGATTTCAGATAAAAATGTAGCAGAAGTAGATAATTGAAAAACAATAACGTATGTTCATTTAAAGAACTTAAGACATCTTGTAATTTCAGATTGGCAACTATCACCCTTGCCGCCAACCTCCACCCAGATAGAGAGAACGACAACGAAATAGAAGTAGAAGACATAAAAATAACACCGGTATACTACTAGTAAAATTGGGAGGTATTCAGAACACGGTAAACTTTTGGACTTTCGCACAGAAATTTGATTTAACTGAACTAAAATAAGAATTTTGTATAATTAGAGACAATTATGATAAACTGAAAGCATCAATGAACACAGGCAAATTTAGAAACGACTGTGCGTTAAAAATGCTTAACTACAAAAGTATATTAGAAAATATCTTAAAGAATACAAACGAGAAATTCAATCGATTATTACCAATAGACCAAACCACAAGGCAGAAAAAAGGAATTATTAATGGATTAGACAACATTATAAAAGCTATCACCGATAATTTAGATAACCAAAGTGCTGAACGATACGACAATGCAATACAAGAATTGATTGACAACCAGAATAACATAAAAACTATTATTAGAAACCAAATTTCTTTAACTCAATCAACAGTAGTAAAATTTAACGAAATTCTCGGAAAATTAGTAAAGAACCAGGACAGTATAACAAATAGAATATTATCTTTTGAAAGCAGCATGCAAACCACAATATTAGTGATACGAAATTCTACCATAACGTACGTTTGGAATTTGGTGAACATTGTTGCAAGTTACTCAAACAATGGTCTAATATTAATAAAAAATTGGCTATTTTAAATAATCGCGGCAACTTTTTTGAAAAATGCAGGAGAGAGGATGTTGTACCCAGTCACATACTTAACAACTTATCAGGTATTCGACAATTACTGGTGTGTAGAGATAATTTTACTAATAGGAAGATAAACAATTTCAATAAATTATTAAATAAACGGGTTCTGTCTTTAGAAATACGCATCACTCATAGTGATATACAATATTGGTCGAATAAATTAGTCGACATTAAACAAATTCTTCGTGTTTCTTTTCCGTTTAATATATACAATAATTTCCATAAAAAACAAATTATTACGTATAACAAATAAGAACATCACGAAATTTTTAGCCTTACACATTCGCAATTTAGCAATCAACAGTTATATAAAGATAATAGTAAATGGGTAGTGAACCACAGTAGTGTGGTCATTCCTGAAGGGGTTAAGAGTTTTGTATCTTTAGGGCCTAATTTCAATATTAAAATATCGTCCTCTGACATTAACATAGGCAAACTTCTAAGTGAAAAAGAATCTATTATTGATGCTGTGAACAAACCTGGAGAACAAAAATCACGTTTATGTTCTAAAGCTACCAATGTTGTTACAAATTTTTTTATCAATCCAAAATAAAACTCTTCAATAATAAAAAAAAAACAGAGAGTATCGGATATACAGTGTTACAAAACGAATCTTAAAAAATAATCCTAATATTATATTAACTATTGCGGACAAGGATGATGTCTCGGTTATTTTGGATAGACATGACTACGTAACCAAGGCTAATAATTTACTGTATGATTTACATACTTACAAAAACCTGACGAAAGACCCAACTTTTTCTATACAAAAGCAGGTCAAAGAACACATAAAATATTTATGTAATCACTTTATGATTACTAAAGAGGACCAGACATTCTTAAGAAAAAATAATTGTATTCCAGGGAAATTTGATGGCTTGTCTAAAATCCATAAAGATAATCTATCATTGCGATCCATCATCTCATGTATCGATATTCCGACTTATAATATAGCTTCCTTTTTATCAAAAATTTTAAAAAATGTTTTTCCTTTGGGAGGCTGGAATATCAAGGACTCTTTTCGTTTGTTGACACCTATAGACACTATAAATTACCCGATGACCATATTCTTATCTCACTAGATGTCCGTTCGTTGTTTACCAACATCCCTATCGGCTTAGTAGTCGAAATCATTACAAAAAAATGGAATTCCATTCAACCACATTGAAATTTTGATTTAGAATCTTTTCTGTCTACCATTCAATTAATATGTAATAATACGTATTTTACTTTCAATTCGAAGTTTTACATTCAGGTATTTGGCACCCCTATGGATTCACCTTTATCCCCTATCATTGCAAAAATTAGTCATAGATCCCTTGTTGGAGTATGTTTTCGATTCATTTCCGTTTGATATACCTTGTATAATTAAATACGTTGATGATATTTTGTGTTCTGTTCCTGAGCAATTGATGGAGTACACATTAAACATTTTCAATAGTTATAATCCGAATTTGGTTTTTACTTGTGAAAAGGAAGTTAACCAATGCATTCTTTTTCTAGACACATAGTCGTCAGATCATCTACTAACAACTTGAAGTTTGATATTTATAAAAAACCAACAGATTCTGGTAGGTACATTAATTATCTTTCCACCCATACATTCCATCATAAACAACACTATTGTTTGACTAAAACACCGTATTCTCAATATTTGTGAACCTGAATTTCTCAACAAAAATCTAAAAAGATTAGAATCTAGCTTAATGAATAATTCATACCCCAACAATCTGGTTAAAAGGTTGCTATATTCTAATCATCTACATACTTCAATTAAAAGCAATATTACTGATATTAAACTTAGGAAACTCCCATACATTCAGAATTTAATTCCACAACTTGTCAATATTCTTAAGCAACCTGATATGTTTATAGCGAGTACCTATTATAATTCGTTAGGTAGGTTGTTTACAAAATTAAAAGACAACACAGATAAGTCTCTGTGTAGTAATATTATTTATTAGATCGAGTGTAGTTACGAAAGAACGTACGTAGGACAAACCAAACAATGTATAAAGAACCGAATTATAAAACGTAAAAGCGATGCCGAGATTGGTAAATCATGCTGTGCATTGTCTTCACATCTTTATGATTCTATACATCATGTGACTTTTGATAACACCAAGATTTTGGATATTGAGAGTAATTATTACAAAAGACTGTTCCTAGAATCGTTTTATATTTACCGACAACGTAATCCTTTATATAACAAGTTGGATATTAATAATTTAAATGTGGTATATTCGGGGTTATGTAGTCTCAATAATAAAAGCGGATGGAGATATAAGAGAAAAAGAGCAAATTATTTACGCGCCAAATTAATTAATTTATATTGTGAAAAGGAAATGGTATTAAAGTATTTTTATATTTAAATTGGAATGTTAAAATTACATTTAGAGTACATAAACAACTCAAGGATACGCATAAGAAACTATAATAATTTAATCAAACGCATGGAAGCAAAAAGGGAGCTTGCATGCATAGAAAATCAATAATTTTAAACGCAAATGTTTTCATTTTAAAAGCTGCGTTCGTTATACAAATACTAAGAAGGGAAGAAACCAAGAATTGTTATTTTATAAACGGTCGGTTGTTTCAAGAAACACCTGTTGTTAAATGCCAGGTTCATGGAATTTTAAATGTACGTTAGCACAAAATTCCATAAAAATTGTTTGCAACGGTCAGTATATAAGCTGCTACAATAACAAATGTTTTAAAGACGGAGTGGAATAAACGATCGATAATATAAAACAGACAGAGACACGTATAAATAAAGCGTTGGGTACATGTCACGTACGAAAAGGCGAAGGCCAATTACAATATCGATTTTCTGTAACCCAAGAGGGGTTCTAAAGGAGACAACAGATATGCGTGGAATGGAGATAGACAGGTGAGAGGTGGCGCGTCTGAACGGAGGAAAATTCTATCATTGGTCAATGGCCAGCAGTTTTCAAGAAGTAAGGGTAAGTTAAGGTAGGAAACAAAATTCTATGTAAATAGCACAACGCACGGGGGATTTTTCAGAAATTATAGTCGGTTTCATTCAAAATTTTAAGAAGCCGTTTTGAAAACAAGTTTTCCACGCAACACCGGTTCCACTGGGGGGTTTGAAAATCGTATAAATAAACGAACGAATATATTAAAGCTCTCTTTCCTTCCATTTAGATCTGAATACGGGTTTAGGTCTACAACATAATAGTAGTAAATGCTTAAACTGTAATCAATTATTATGTGATCAGTAAAGTTGCATTAAACATCCTGTTTAAAAATGATGAAAGCTGTAGTAGCGTACCGCGTGTTATAAAAGTGATATTGCACGAATTGGTGCTTGTTTAGATAAAAGGTACCGTTACTACAACGAAGCGATTAAACAAAAAGATGATATTTTGGCTAAGCGAAGCCTAAACTTGTATGCTTGAAGTATATTTGAGATGGAATGTTACGTTTGAGACAAAGCTAATAGTAATGGTAGCGGAGATTTGAATGGTGGGAATCTGTGAAGCCAAGCATCATCGTAGTAGATGGACACAACGACAAGGGTTTCTGAAAATCATCTTCACTGGTGACGAAGAATGAAGGCGACTCCAGGTAACGAAATTTAAATTCCTGTTTTTGTATAAACATTTCCGTTGAAATTTTTTTGTGTTTATGTGTTGACTTATTGGTGGCGTATTTATTACCATAAAACTTGTTTAAAGAGGTATATGTGTTGGACAATTTAATTGTGATTATTAAAAAAGGGTCTATTGATGATATATAAAGGTTTATTCATGCTATAAATTGTTGTTGTAAGGAGTAAACAGGTCTTTTAAATTTGTTTTCAATAAAATGATAGGTTTAAAAAGCATCTACAGAAACTGGGTTATAACGAGCTCAAAATAGACCAGAATAAAGTCAAACTAGGGTAGCACGTGGGGTCCATCTACTCGTATTATATTGAATTTGTTAGAATATACTAAAACCAAGAACTTCAAAGTATTCAATGATTGAACTGGTAACAGTTGGAACAAACTGGTTGTAGCAACGTGTGAATATTGTATTTATAAAGGAAACTTGTTAAGATGTGTAAATAAAAGGTTGTATGTTTGTTGTATTATTTTGGTAATTTCATTTGACTGTGTGTGTGTGAGAGAGGTATGTATTTAAAATTGTAGGTATTCAAGAAGAAGCCGATTGCTGAGCTAGCCAGGGTGAGCAGACAAATCCGAAGGCGTCCAAAAATAAAAGGTAAGAAAATTTTTTTTATTTTTTTTGAAAATTTTTATGGTAGTCCAGGAGGGACACAAAATTTAAAGAAGGTTCCACGACAATTTTATAACGCCCAATTCGTGGGGCTTGATGTTAAAAGCTTGTTCCTGAGAGTAAACGGAAATTTTATGACGGCCCAACGTTGGGGCTCGAATTTTAATAGGTTACACGGCAATATATATATATATATATATATATATATATATATATATCATTCTGATTCTAGTGTTATGTAATTATTTATTAATGTTGCGCGTTATGATTAGAACTGCGTTTTTTAATTTGTTACTCACATTTACATAAAGTCAAAGTAATTATGTATGTAGATGAATTGTATTGTTTCAGACCTTGTAACTATTTCAGCATAATTTTAGTCTATGAGGAAGGCATAATTCGTGTGCCGAAACGTTGAATAGAATTACAATTTGACACTGTAGTTTTTATTGCTCTATGAACGATTGCTTCCCAAGATTTTAACAAGTATTATATTAACTAGTTACTTACGTTCGAGAATTTAGTGTAATTATATATATATATATATATATATATATATATATATATATATATCTATATTGCTATAATAATAGGGTTATTTAGAAATATATAAAGTCATAAGGGTCGTACACTCCATGTAAATAGCACCAAAGTCCATAAAACTAAACAATTTTATCATAAAAGGTACGCAATTCGCCAATCAAGCAAAAAGCTAATATCAAACACACTGTATATAAATCACAACTAACTTTAATTAATGAAGAGAATCTCATTCTTCAAAAATCGAATCACAATTAGTAAAATAAATAACTTGTACGCCATACAATTCATTTTAAAACAACAATGCGAGCATAAAACCGAAAATAAATACTCATGAATAACATCTTAAACAGAACGAGTCTTATTTAAATAAATACGCATTAGCGTAAGGAAATAACCATGCACACTCGCAATAAATGAACACCATTCAAAACAAATACGTTTCATAAACGCAGGAAGTGAATAAACGCATTCAATTTACGTCATCATAAAGATTTGACTACGTGATCTCTCAATTGTACACATCAGAAAATTCAAATAAAACCCAACAGATTAGGGAAACAACACAAGAGAACAGACGTTTAGCTACGTGATAAATTAAACGGAAAGTTCGATTAAATTGATATACAAACAAGCGGACGTGACTTGAAAGAGGTACAAAGATTTTATATTCAAAGGAAAACACTATACAGAACTAGATGTCTACGTGATGTACTAAGCATTTCGGCGAGGATTTGGATAGCAACTTTATAGAAAATGCGAAGACCTGCATGATAAAGCAAAGTGCAACGCCTCAATGAACGCGGTTAACTCAGAAAACCAATCAGACAGGTGAAAAAAAGGATCCTTTATATAGGACACAAATTTGAAAAACAATCAATCTTTCTTCAACCAAGGCACGCTTTGTATTAGTTCAAATTAGAATATCACGCGAAGTGAAAATAGTAAATTGAATAATTATAATTTTAGTGAAAGTCGTGATAGAGAAATTTTGAAATAGCAATACTAGTGCAAGTATACGATAGCAGTTTGCCGTTAACTTTAAAACGTAGTAAAATGTTCGACTAGATCTAAATATTCGACGAGAGACCCAACTAAGCCATCTAAATACTCGAACAGATAATCAACTAAACAAACCACTACACAATCATTTAAGTATTCGTCTAAACATTAGTCTATATAAGCATCTGAGCATTAAAGGGAGAAACTAATTGGGAAAATTAACTAAGGGTTAAACTGGGCGCTTGGTCGAGCTATACTATGCAGTAAACAAGAGAGCGTAAATGAAAACAATCCAGGGGTACTGGTCAATCGCATGCAGCAGCAGTTCCAGGAATTGGAAACATGCAAAAAAGACACAGGTCAGAAATAAGAACATTCTTTAATAGCATAAGGCATTATTTTCATTTTGAATATTTACATTTTTGCATATGTTAAAATATTTATGCAAAGGGTCATCAAAAATCTTTCAAAAACTACATAGAGAGAAAGAAGGCCGTTTAAACGTTCAAAAAGTACTTCCAGTAGTATACAGTGCTATTTTTGCTGACATTAACTGATTTAAAGAAGTTATAATTTGGTGACAAACAGATTTATATTGTTACTTTGATTCAGGGGTTTATTTTTGAATAGTGAATCACATTATAAAAGCTGTAAAGCTGTGAAGTGTATATATATATTTTTGGTCATAATACAAATTCAGGTCAGTTAATTTATCTCATTCAAGTAGGAAAGTGTTAGAGAAAAGGCGGGTAAAACTAATTTGTTGTCGTACCGTGAACTAAGCTAGTCAAGGCATATAAAACGAATTGTGTTTAAAATTTAAATTTAATACTATTTAGAGATACGAGGCTCGAGTTAAAAGAAGCACAGCAAAGAATTTATGGCAACCCAAGCATAGGGCTAGTGCGGTGATATCACAGCAATATATATGTATATATATATATATATATATATATATATACATATAATAAGATGCATCTGTAAATAAACTCTTATGAAAATAATAAAAGCTTATTCACCAATACAAAATCGAACTATTAGTTGTATAACCATTAACAAAATAATAGTCTTATTATTCCACAATGAGAATAAGGTCTTATTATTTTCATAAGAGTTTATTTACAGATACATTTTATTTTTTATTGCGGACTGCAAATAACTTGTTTTTATATATATATATATA
Source organism: Platerodrilus igneus (assembly GCA_036346225.1). Taxonomy (NCBI): domain Eukaryota; kingdom Metazoa; phylum Arthropoda; class Insecta; order Coleoptera; family Lycidae; genus Platerodrilus; species Platerodrilus igneus. Next base: position 594,953 of record JARFIW010001219.1, read on the forward strand.
TATATATATATATATATATATATTGATATGATAACGCTTCACGCCGATGTAATTATACTTTCAGTCTCCTGCTGATAACTACCGCTCTGTGTCTTTTAATATCTTAAAATTTAAATATGCCTCGGCTAGCTTAGTCTAATTCACACAGAGTGCACAACGTTACGATAGTCAAATAATTCACCCCCTTTTATCTAATACTTTTCCAGCTTTGAATGAGAAAAACGAAGTCTATTAATATTTGTATAATGAAAGAAAAAATCATATACACTTCATTCGCAATTTAACAATCAACAGTTATATAAAGGTAATAGTAAATGGGTAGTGAACCACAGCAGTGTGGTCATTCTTGAAGGGGTTAAGAGTTTTGTATCTTTAGGGCCTAATTTCAATATTAAAATGTCGACCTCTGACATTAACATAGGCAAACTTCTAAGTGATATAGAACCTATTATTGATGTTGTGAACAAAATTGGAGAAGAAAAATCACGCTTATGTTCTAAAGCTACCAATGTTGTTACAAATTCTTTTACCAATCCTAAATATAACTCTTCAATAATAAAAAAAAACAGAGAGTATCGGATGTACAGTGTTACAAAAAAAATTCCTAAAAGATAATTCTAATATTATATTAAGACTGGGGAATATCATTGTGTAGACACACATTTTACGATAGATGGCAGCTCTTCCATAAAAAGTATTAAACACGAATTTACAGTCAGTCAGTGGAGTTTAGTTGCACTATTATAAACCAGTATTTAATTACCTTGTCATCAACGAGTTTACGTTATCTTTTGAGACATGATAGAATTCGCAGATACGCCCACTTAGAGCTTCCTTCGAGAGGTCTGCGTTTATCTACATAAAACAGCGTCACTAGCATTCCGCTTTATTATTTGGTTTGACTGTACATTTTATTTACAAGAACATGCTTTTTTACTTTAGTGATTGTTGTTTCATTATAAATTGGTATCTATATTATTTTAAAATACACTGAGTGTCAATTGAAATACCAATCGTTAGGAATTACTCCATTATGAAAAAGTAAACAGTAGGTTTAGTTTTTATTACTACTAATTGAACAAAGATATATATTGTCGCTAAAACAGTCGTTTCTCTGATTTATAAAAATTAGGATCAACCAAATTGCATGAAATATCACTAACTGCATATTAAAGCCTAAACTAAATCGGCGTGACTTAGCTTTTCTTGACAAAAAATTGATTCTGTTAACATAACAGTTGTGTGGATGTAAATGCAACATATTTCTTGTTGAACGAACAAGGAGAATCTATTGTGTTGCTGCTTGATGACTAATTCACTCATTTCAATGCAATAAACATTGAACATACTTTGTTTACGTGTTTGGTGTGTAACTTTAGCAAGGCAAGCAAAAAGACCTTACATACAGTATTTACTAATTTTTCCAAACAAATTTGATTTTTACTTGAACGAAATAGAAAATTAACTGCTGCAATAAAACTACAGATTTACGCTATTTGTAGATAAAATCAATTTATTTTTAAGAGTAGTAATACAATCAAACGTAAATTCTAAATATTTCAATTGATTACGCACGTATGTATTGATGTTAAATAATTGAAAATCGAAATAATACCCATACCGGTCCTATAGCTCAAATCTTACAGACAATTGCAATAGTGAAAATAGTGAGTATTATTGTTTTCGAAATGGGTAAAGGCAATTATAAACCAAGAACGCGTGCAACTAAAAGAAGTAGAACCAAGCGAACCAAAAATATTCAAGTAACAAAAGCAATAAAATCTGAACTAAAAAAACTATCGAATTGCATATAAGTAGGGAAGTATGCTAAAATAATGAAATATTCAGTGTCTCGATTTGATGCGTCAATAATCCAGAGAGCGGTACTACATGTGTGTAAAGTCAGCACCCCTTTTTAAAAATTATGTTTTTGAAAATTCTTCCAGGTTGTTCTACCCTTGTACCACATTGTTCCACTTCGATTTACAAAAAGTTAGCCAATAGAATAAAAGAGGAAGATGAAGGGTATGTTTTACTCTTTTCGATATAGTCCAAAAATCGATTTTGGGATATCCGGTAGTGATGCGAAGTTCGTACTTTAAAATTTATATAGGGCCCCGAGGCGGCCGTGTCCCCAATGCTCTACCCGAAGGTACTACATTCGGTTTGTTGGCGAAAAAGGGGTTCCAACAAACAAGTGTTTTTCCGTTTTTTCAAGAATCGTTTTTTAGGCGGAGTTGTCGTTTTGGAGCAATGTTTGGAACAAGTAGAACACTGTTCAACGGGTATCAAATCTTTGATTTGTGAAAAAAAAGGGTGCTAGTATTAAAATGGATTTTTCGGCTTATTCGAGAAATCGTTTGGAATAAAATAATATTGATTAGGAACAAAGTAGCACAACGTTAGAACAATCTGAAACAACTTTCAAAATCATAATTTTTAACAGGGTGCTATGTTCACACACATCGATTCTACGCTACACATATAACATGGGGGGGGGGGTAATTTTGAACACTTTTGGATGCTCTTTCTATCCTAATGTATAAAAATGTTAAAAAAAGTTTTGAATCATGTTTAGGAGGCAAGGTTAGTTTTCGCTTTTTGCATTGGAGGTCTGCGCAAAATTTAGAACGCGAAGACAAAAGAACACAAATAAGTATGTAAAAATTTGAAAGTGTAAAGGACCTTAGGACTTTAGTTTTGTCTAGGTCTTCCTACTCTATTTTTATTTGGTAGTATATAATCTAAGACCATAGTCCCTCGTGTCTTAATTGGTGCCCTATTATTCTATTTTTTCTAACCTTTAATCGTTTCCACATAAAGGGTCCCTGACCTATCCTTCTATAAATTTCCTGATTCGTTACTCTATCTGTCCAACTAATCTTTAACATTTTTTTATAACATCAAGTTTCAAAAGCTTCTATCTTTTTCTTATCTACCTCTTTAATTGTGCAAGTCTCACTACCGTATAATAGAACGCTCCATACGTACGACTTTAAGAAACTTTTTCTATTATCTAAACTAATTCTATTAGCTATTAATAAGTCTTTCTTTTTTAAAAACATTTTTCTAACTTGAACTATTCAGGCTACTATATCCCTTCTGCTACGTCCGTCCTTTGTAATTACACTACCTAAATAGCAAAATGCGTCTAGCTCCTCTAACTCGGTATTATCTATTTTCAATTTTGGTTTGGAACTACGCTGTAACTCACTTGTCATTATCTTTGTCTTTCCTGAGTTAATTCTCATACTATAGTTACTCTGAACTATCTCATCTAAAATATTTAAAAACTCTCCTACCTCTTTTCTAGACTCTGCTATAATGACTATATCATTTGGAAAAGAAACATGTCTATTTTCTGTTCCGGTGCACTAATATCTATCTTTTTTCTCTCTCTAACTAAGTTTAAAGCTTTCTCAATATAAACATTAAAAATCAAGGGAGATAGTGTACAGCTCTGTCTAACACCATTTCTAATCTTAGCTTCCTTTACTATTTTATCAAAGCTAATTACTACACTTTGATTTTTATATATACTGTAAATAATATTTATGTCCCTATGAGAGATACTTATTTTTCGCAAAACCCTCAACATAACAATCCAATTAACCCTATCAAATGCTTTTTCTAAATCTACAAATGAGTCTTTTTGTAACCTTTTTTCGATAATTACGCTAATCATTAGTATCGGTTCTCTAGTGCCTCTGTCTTTACGAAAACCATATTGGTCTTCGTCTAAATAATTCTCAGTCAAAGCTTCTACTCTATTTTTAATTATTATTGTTAATATTTTGGAAGCGTGGGAAGTTAAACTAACCGTCCTAAAATTCTCACACCTATCAACTCCTGACTTTTTTGGGATTAGGATAATAATATTTTTTTCAAAATCTATTGGGACCTCACCTGTGTCATATATTACTTTTACCAGTTCATATAATCTGTCTAAAGTTTTCTGACTTGCATATTTTATTAATTCTGCGGGTATATCATCTATCCCTGGCACTTTATTTAGTTACTCAGTGTGATAACAATTTAGTTGTCACTATCACTAATAGCGGCCTATTAGATAAATTAGTTTCGCATTTTCGTCTTATGACAATGTATCTCTGTAGTTGTTTGTAAAATAATTTCTTCCTGCGAACTGGTTAATTTTGGGCAAAAAATTCAAGAGTCATTTTTTGTTTAGAATGAAATAAGCTACTGGAAAAAATTTTTTAAATGGCAAACAAATAATAAGACAAATAGTTACATTGGAAATAAATTTTAGGGGGTTGCGTTTTCACCTCTTACAACCATGGTGTAAACGAAATAAATTACTGAGTTAGTGTATTTTTGATAATAAAAAATGTCACCTTAATTTCAATTTGGTAACTTTTTTAGTGTTTGTAAAAAAAAGAAAAACGAATTTTATGTATCTGTATCTTAACAAGGGGTGCTCCAATGAAGTTTCTTTATATGAAAGACCCTATCTCTTTTACGATGAGGAATCATCCCCTGAAGTGTTTTACACTTATTTTGTTACACCCGGTATAAATGTGTTCAAAATATCAGAAACGAATAAATTCATTACCAGGAATATATATTATTCAACGAAAATTGAAAGCTCTTCTGGAACATTCCTGAATGCAGTGAGTTGCTACGAAAGGCTTTTATAAGCCATAAAACAAGCATCGACAAGCAAGCCTATAATTTTAATTTATACCTAAGTACCTTCAAGGTTTTTATTTTAAAATAACAATAAAGCCTAAATAACGCTTTGTGAAGTTATTTACTAATTATTAAAACTATAAAATCCAATTCATATTGAGTTTGCCGTTGTGCATATCTAACAAAAGCAAACAATTAATAGCCGTACACTCAATATCAGTTGTCTTTATAATACTCGGTCCACGTGGCGTTGAATAGTACGTCAGCAATTTGTTAGATTCCCTATCCAATGAGCTTTAAACACTATTGCTCTGGTTTGATGCACTTACCGACGATTATCGTTCTCCCTTTTATATTAACGGATGCAGAAAATGCTTGTTGCAGTCACGTCTAATTAC